>CM067361.1:4904266-5296766 GCA_034401795.1 Chaetoderma sp. LZ-2023a | reverse complement strand
CCACCCTCATGTTATAAGTGAACATCAATCTTCTTGCCAACTGCCTCTGACCAGCTATCGTTAACTGTCTGGCTGATGATCTTTGCAAATGACATATTGCAAGGGTTATTTCTATGGGTCTGATGAATATTTTGAAAACAATTTGATTGAAAGTTGTGGGTGGTTTAAAAGCCACCAATAACTTTCAGTCAAATTGTTTTCAAAATGGTCAGCAAGCCAGGCTTTGCTCATTGCATTTGTCTGGTGGCTTGCAGCAGCGAGACTCGTTAATGATGAATCTTCAGTTTGCCGACTAACTAGTTAAACACCACTACCTATATTTAAATAAGCAATAATGAAAGCATTACCGATTACCAACACAACAAGACAATCATATGAAGTCTGTTACCTTATAATAGTTCGATTCCCTGCCTACCTCATTAACTAATTCAAACGCGTGATTAATAATCCTCCAACAAAGACATCACATGTCACTTTCATTTTCTAATATCAAATGTATCTCTGATGAAATTGATCCGTGATCATTCTCCGCCTGCCGGATGCTAATAGATTTCTCAAATTTTCGCGGTGATTGTGTCGGCCTAGTCATACACTCGCGCATTATCGTTCAAGCTCCCCAGAATATAAAATTGTTAAAATTGTATACTTTTAGGGGCTTAAATCGTCTTCTTAATATGTAATTAAACGAAATAAATCTTCACATATGATGGTTTCAATATATATAAATTAATCTAATTTCTTTAGTTGTGAATTTGAATTAGGGACTCATGTCTAATTCATTTTCACAACTATAAAAACGGGCAAACCCGTCTCTTTAGGGATGCCTATTTGTAGGCTAAGCGAAGAATATTTTTGAAAATTTACCATTGGAATGACTGGCTCGGTTATCGGATCAGTCATTCAAGGGATAAATTTGAAAACATAGTCTTCTCATGGCCTACAAATGGACAGTCCTAAAAAACGGCTTTGGCCGGCTTCGTCGTGGAATGGTTAAGTCTCTAAAAGGTTTACAATTTGACCAATTATATTTTCAAGCATTCTGCTGTGAATATGCACCTTTAATTGAACGCAGTGTCAACCGTAGCATCATTAATGTCTATATAGGGCCTAATAACAGCCGCGGATCTAAGGGGAGAACTCGAGGGTGGGGGGGGGGGATTGGGGGAGGAGGTGGGGTACAACCACCCCACCCCCCCAAAAAAACCCCCAAAAAACCCCAAAACCCAGGGCTTTCAATATTTTGTACTTACCTGCAGGTGGCGGGGTGAGCCAATCACGGCTAGTTAACTCCCTTGAAATTTGTGTTGCACCCGCATCACCCCCAACCCACCCACCCCCGCACACCCCCCAACCCCTCCCCCCACCCCACCCCCGGAATACCCGCGTTGTTTGCTTCCATATAAGCGGCATAATATATGCATTTATTCATTCATTTCGCTGAAGATACCATTCCTGCAACAACGCGCGTGCTTAAAGTACACGGAAACCCTCTAGCTTTGACATCATTTTATGGATACCCCATGTTGGTGTGAGCGCCGAGCGTCTGGATCGCTACGATTGAGAAAATCGCTTCCGCATCACACATATGAAGTTAATGATATTCTTTTTTCACCGCATCCGTCTCCGCATCCACGCTTATGGAATCCTAGCTTTAAGCTAGAATTCCATGAGCGCGGACTCGGACATGGACACGACTTGCACGAGCATTTCAGTAGGCATTTTCGTAGTCAGCCGTGATTCTATATTTATAAATTGAGTAATGTGCGCTTATCTGTTCCTCCCTGTGCAACTATTTAAAATCTAAGCATTGGTCTCACTTTCAGCAGCCTGTTCCGGATGAAGAAGAGATTATTATAGGTATTTTGGTGGCCTACAAAATGATCCAAAGACGAAAGAAATTTAGAAAACGGAAGAATCGATGAAGGACGCATAGACCATTTCAGAAGAGGAATCAAGACTGATCAATTGATACCATCAATGCCCACATCTAGAAAATGATCGTGAAAACTTTCAGTAATATCTTCCTTTGACTAGACAATAATGTTCACAAATATGTGTACTTATTGAACCTGACATTGTTAACTAGTTTCAAAGGATTCAACAGCATGTTTATTAAATAACAAGAGGCCCAAGGGGCCTGTATCGCTCACTTGCACCATATGCATCTCAACTAGAATGGTCATTAACAATAAGTAAAACTCTAATGAGTTGAGCAGACTTGTAACAAGAAAACAGAGGCCATGTTTCTTTATGTATCAACTTCTCTTGAACAAACTTTAATGGCCCATAGTCATCAATATCATATCTCCAAAATTTCGGCCCAATCCGTTCAGTGGCTCTGGAAACGAAGTTGCTTTTATGAAGACCAGGCCATCCAAGATGGCCGCCCAACCATTTGGCAAATCAAGTTCCCTTGAATAAACTTGGTTTAGCTCGTGCCCTAAATCTTTTGAATCAATCGCTCAGTTTCGGTGAAGATTTTTAAAGACATTTCTAAATATCGGACAAAATTCAAGATGACCGCCGGAGAAATTGGCTGATTGGCTTAGTTTGAACAAACTTGAATTTCTACACCCTGCCAAATATAATTGAAATCGGCCCAGTAGTTCTAGAAGACATTTTAAATTTCCCATTGCTTTAGTATGGGATCTTTTGGCGGGAAAATGATCCAAGATGACCGCCAAACCGTTTATCCGACAGTTTCGAAAATTGCAAATTTGAGATCAGAATACTCAACAGCACATATAAATCCAATTTCAGGCTCAAAATCCATCAAATAAATAAACCCAATGTGGCCGCCAAACACACTATATTTTGATTGGGCAATGGCGGCCAGGTTTTTTGATGGATCAACTTCCCTTGAACAAAGTTTAATGGCCCTTACGCCCTAACCATATCTGCCAAATTTCGGCCCTATACCTTTAGCGATTCTGGAGAAGAAGTCGTTTTCGCTAAAACTGGGTCAACCAAGATGGCCGCCAAACCATGGGACCAATCAAGTTCCATTGAACAAACTTTGTTCAACTCTTGTTCTAGATCATATTTCCTGGGATGTGTTTCAATCCACCAAGCGGTTTCAGAGGAGATTTTTAAAGACCTAAAAATTGGACAATATCCAAGATGGCCACCGGCCAAATTGGCTGATCGGCTTCATTTGAACAAACTTGATTCTCTACACCCTAAGGATGCTTCCTGTCAAATGTAATTGAAATCGGCCCAGAAGTTCTCGAGAAGACATTTTAAATTTCCCATTGCTTTAGTATGGGAGCTTTTGGCTGGAAAATGCTCCAAGATGGCCGCCAACGCATTTATCCGACAGTTTTGAAAATTGAAAATTTGTGATCAGAATACCCAAAAACATATAAAACCAATTTCAGCCTCAAAATTCATCAAATAAAAAATTCAATATGGCCGCCAAACATGCTGTATTTTGATTGGACCACTGCGGCCATCTTTTCGACCGATCAAGTTCCCTTGAAAAGCTTTAATAGCCACACAGTCCCTAATCATATCTGCCAAATTTCGGCCGGATCACTTCAGCGGTTCCGGAGAAGTAGTCGTTTTCGCTAAAACTAGGTCAACCAAAATGGCCACCAAACCATTTGACCAATTAAGTTCCCTTGAACAAACTTGGTTCAGCTCTTGCCCTAGATCATATTTCATAGGGTTTGGTTCAGTCCACCGAAACGGTTCGGAGAAGAAGATTTTTAAAAACATTTCCTAAAATCGGACGAAATCCGAGATGGCCGCTAGCCAAATTGGCTGATCGGCTTTGGTTGAAGAAACATGGATCCCTATTACCTACGGATACTTCCTGCCGAATATAATTGAAATCCTCCCGGTGGTTCTTGAAAAGAAGTCGATTAAAGAAAAAACGTTGATGGATGGACAGACAGATGCCTGACAGACGATGGACAGTCACAATGGCATAAACTCGCTTGGGCATTCTGGCCAGGTGAGCTAAAAATATAAGGTCTTTACCCACCAAAAAAAAATTGATCAATCAAGTGCCATTCTGAATAGAAGACTTGGAGCCTACCACCCATGGATCCTTCCAGCAAAATTTGGCTGAAATTTGTCAAAATGTTAAGTGTTGCGTGGATTGACCGGTCAGGTACGGCCCGTCCCAGCCAGTCTGGGTACGGAACAGCCAGGCTGGGAACGTTCCAAGCATGGTCCGCTGGGTAGGACGATACACGTTTATAGAGCGGTATGAGAGAGGATCTAAAAACGATGGTGAGATCGCCTAGCATGCATGCGCGGGCGTCAAAGATTGCTGGCCAACGTGCGTTAGCATTGAGAAAAGCATCAAATTTTGTACCGAGTTGGTACATGTAATTCCTTTGAATTATACTTTCCTCGTCGTTCATGGTATCCTTCCTGACCGGAATGAAACGAGGATTCCAAATCTTCTTACCATTTTGAAATCAGTCCAGAAATGGCCGAGTTATCCTTAATTGAACCATCAAATTTCGTTCACAATATTAAATCTCATAGGCTTAGCGCTTGCATAGTCTCAGTACATGGGTACAATAGCGTGTTACGTGACCCGCTTCCCTGCCTCTGAAACTCGCTCGCTGATTGGCTGTGGCACACCAACTGTGACGTCACGAGAAATATAAAAGGGGCTGGGAAATCAGAAATCATGAGTGAGGAACGGAGAGACCCATGGTCGTGTGTCTCTCAGAGCAGACCAGGTCGTCCTCGTTTCTGGAGCTCACTCAACGCATCCGCAAAATAGTGTTATAACTAAATTAAAGAAAGGTTTCCTCACCAAGTGACACCGCAGAGGGACCTTTAATGTGGATGGGCTTTTTAACTATCATGTAAGATCCCTAAATTAGGATGTGAGACAGTGCTGATTACGGATAACTCGCCAGATCTGCCAAGCCACGCTGAAAAGTGGTGATACAAATTCCGCACATGGCTTGTGTACAACTTTTAACTTTTTGACCACAGTCTAGAAAGGACATTGCCTGGTGCACCGCATGAGCTATGCAGTCCCTCTCACCTTGAATCCGCGAGAATGTTCATGCATCCATGAACTGCTAAACGTAGACCTTCATGATTAAGGGACAACTTCAAAATCCGCAAAACTTACGGAACTTTCTCAATGCATAAATTATATAGTATGTGATCTTAATAGAGACTATCTACTAGCCATCTACAACAGTTCTCCCTCACCGTTCTCGAGAGTGAGCTGCGTCAACACGTTCGCCTGCAGATATACTCCTGGCAGCTAACTTCAGCATCGTGCCATCTCAGGCCTGGTGTAGTACGGACTGACCTGATGATTACTGCCCAATCCCAGCAAAGCTGGGTACGAAATGGCCACCCCGGATTCGCTCCAAGCACGCCCCCCTTGGGTAGGATAGTATGCGCACATAAGCCCTCTGAGAGAGGTTTCTCATCAAAAATCAGCTAAGTTGGATAAAACGTGTGGTGCGCACGCGCATGCGTGTCAGAGCTTCCCTGACAACACGTCTCGGAATTGGAAGCGAGTACATGCCTATAGTGTATCGAGTTGGTACTTGTAAATGTTTATAACTTATCGATTCTCGTTGTTCTTGGTACGGATAAGGACCAGAATTAGACGGGCATTACAAAACTGTAAACCATTTTAAAATCGACCCAGAAATGGCTGAGATATCATCGAAGCTCCCCGCTAAATTATACTTAGAATATTGCTATAACGTCGTAATCACGTGTATATATTAAGCTAAATACAGAGTGACTTGTACACGTGGTCGATACGTCACTAGCATACAAGCACGCTGATTGGCTGGCGCTCGGCCGCTGACTGGTTGAGTCGCGCAGCTCTGACGTCACAGCGAGTATAAAAGGGGTGAAAAATCGAGGATAAGGAGCATCGCCGGCGTGGAAGCCGGACCCACGCAGGACGACTTGACCATCAGGATGACGGATGTAACCTGCTGACCGGCCAGTGATTCTCACTTCTACTGGTGTCTTACAGAACCCACCACATCCATGGTGGTAGGACGTCCTCTGCTTCCACGGAATTTTGGATACTCCCGGATGGCCAACCGGGAGTAATAAACTAATTTCAAGTTAGACCTTCCGCATCTGGACTTTCCTAATGCGACTTCTGCGGAAGGGGCCGTGTGGGCCCGGAATGTAATTCTACGCGATGTAGATGTAAGCTATCGATTTCAAACGATGAACCTTTTTTTCTATAATGTTCTAAATTGGTCCAAACTTGGCTGGCGCTCGGCCGCTGATTGGTTGAGTATAAAAAGGGTGAAAAATCGAAGATCAGGAGCATCGCCGGCGTGGAATCCGGACCCGCGCAGGACGACCGGACCATCAAGATGATGGATGTAACCTGCTGACTTGCCAGTGATTCCCACTTCTACTGGTGTCGTATGGAACCCAAGCAGATCCACAGTGGTAAGACGTCCACAGCTTCCACAGAATTTTGGATACTCCCGGATGTACTCCCGGATAGCCATCCGGGAGTGATAAACTAATTTAAAGTTAGACCTTCCACATCTGGACTTTCCTAATGCAACTTCTGTGGAAGGGGTCGTGTGGGCCTGGAATATAATCCTACGCGATGTAGATGTAAGCTAGCGATTTCAAACGATGAACCTTTTTTCCATAATGTTCTAAATTGGTCCAAAATGATTTTCCTTCATCGATTTTAAAACAAGAACATAAACAAATTTAAGAAAAGAGTTTTGAGTACGTCAAGATAAGGCCAGAAATTTAATTTATGAAAATGAATTCGTCGGCTTTACGAGATCTTTAATGCGTTGTATATCAGGTGTTGAATGGCGGATAACTTTGTCAGAGTGAGAGAGAGTCACAACACGATAGTGATTGTAGGTAGATTCAATGTTTTTTCTCAATATATCCTCTTTCAAACAGGTCTATACAGTCTATGAAATTCGATGAAAAAAAGGCCAAAAGCTACATATACTACCTTTGCCAGAAATAGTTTATATAAAAATCCACAAAGAAACATGACAATAATTCGAAAGGGTTCTAGTACAATCAGAAACCTTCTAGCACACAAGGTGGTAGGTATAATACATTGAATACCAAAAAAAAAAAATACGTCCCCCACCTGACTTTCCCACTAGATCTTATAACCCAACCCCTGAACCATAATAAACACTTCCATAGTATTTCCCAGATCACTTCCACATATAAACTTTCAAATTTAATTTATTCTTAATTATCGAAAAGTCCTAAAATTTGATATTATGCTGGGTCTTTCCTTATTAACCGAGATTTCTGAATTTAAATGCCCATAATGTCACTCCTTAAATGGTCGAGAAAAATATTCAACTGCACATCTCCAATCCACACTCTACATTGGCAGTTGACTACACTGGTTACACCAAAAGCTGCTCTTCTCCCCAGGAAACTATCACTTTCTACGTCATCCCAAGGACAGACAATCTACCTCAACTACACATTCTTGTAGTACAGGTCTACGTTTAGAGTTAACAAAAAAACCCTGTAGCTATGGTAATTTAAAGGATGAACATGGTCTCACTCAACATATGATAGCCCAACCGCCCTCATCTGCTGCTCCACCAATTCGATGTGTGTTTTGTCAGCTGGATTACAAAATGGCGAATGCCTGTTTTTCTGCCTATCACAAACAACCTGCACGAACTATTTTTCTAAATCTCACACACAAGGCAAAATAGTGCCTGGTTTAACCAATCACACAGACACCATGCAATTGCTTTGCAGTTATCTACCAATGCGTATCTTGAGCATAGACTACCCGACCCTTGCCATACAATTTGCTAGAATTTTCCTGTAAATCAGTAATATATCCCTACGCCGCCAGTGCAGACGACCATTGCACTAACCATGCAACAATGACATCCACACACGTAGGTCACCAGCCTTAAAGTTACCATACCGCAACAAAAATTTGAAAAATTAAAAATAATGAAAACACTGACAACCACTGTGACGCAGTGACTTCACCAGCGGTGAAATAACTCCATCACAATCGCCCTGGACAAGATTTGATTGTAATCCCTACAATCAACTTACACCTACATTACTGAACAGACACCAATGATGAATTTGCATGTGATGAACCCAATTCATTTCAACCAAGCTCCATCTGGAAGTGTACACAATTCAACCAATGAATGGATTCTGAGTGGATACCAAATACTGAGGCTACTCCATAAGTGTCCACACGGAAATTTCCATCTTCCAGTGAAGAAGGACATGGAAAATCCGACACCAATCAGAACGAAGATACAAATACCCCATCCCAGCATACCGATATTATTCAAACTATTAAGTTTTAAACTGAATAAGATCCAATCTGAGATGACACTGTACCCAACCATAATCAGACCTAACTAGGTTTTAAACTGAATATTGATACCAGAGTTAGTACCTCTGACACTAACTGGATATAACTTCAACTGTCTCACTTTCCACTCCTACCAGTCGATACAAATTCTTCCATTCTTCTGACAGTTAAGGTCTCTGCTATGCCCACATGCTATAAAGGTATGGTCTCAATATTTTTTTATTTAATCTTAAGCTTTATAATACAGCACTAACATGACTACTGATTGTTACTCAAGCATCTATCAACCATGGCTGCTTGTAATTGAACATATTATCTCCACTCAAACATAATATATAAATTAATAGTAAAAAAATGGAATCGTCTAATATGTAATGGAAATTCTTCATTCCATTGAAAGATTCACTAATCCTATGAATACCTACATTTATTCACAAATTTAATATTAACTATACATTTTTGGAAGGAACTATCAAACATATCTAAATTAGAAACCGCACTACATATACATGGACCAATGGCCATGCAAGCGAGTAGTTCACGTGCCCATATATGAAAAATAGAGCCTTCTAACAAAGCATCTTTCCGTCCCAACCAACAACTATCATTAATTATAATGCACTATCCATATTATGGTTCTATTAATCTGAACCTTCAAGACTACTGACAATTACCGAGATACACCCGACTAAGTTGTGGAATTGATTAGTTCACGTGCCCATATCTCTATAAAAGCCGGAATCCAAAAAGAAAACGGACTTTAATATTACCTTTCTAACAGATTGCTAACTATATAACCATTTTCATGAACCTTTGACCTTCCGAATGGCATTTCTGGTGGAATTCCCTGAGCAAACGAAATATGACAGAAGACATATTCCAGACAAGATGCCCTTCCACACATGTGTAAGATACAATAGACAAGACAAACATAAACTATACCCTCATGGGCACCCACCACGTGTGTTACTATGGTGCCCACACCACCAGCCTTCACACCATAATGGAGCCTATCATGCCCTTCCACTAAAAGTGTTACTATGGGGCCGCACCACCAACCATCACACTGTAATGGACCCCTCTATGGGTGCACACAACATGGTAATATGGGGAATAACGTACTCCAACCTCCACATTGTAATGAATCCTATTATGGCCACACACTAGAAGTGTTATGATGTCGGCTATGGGGTACGATTGAATCAGGCTCCATGGTACGTATAAATGATAGGCCATGCATAGCGATCGTCTATATCGTTGATACAGTATTATAATAGATGTCTAACTGTCGTGCTGGCAGTTCGTTGTAAAATTAGGTCCATACTGGTACCACAAAACATACATAAAGGTGGGCGGAGGTTAGCTAGAATTGAATGGGCCGAGCTGGAAACGGATGGACCTAGCTAGAAATTAGCGAGGCACAGCTAGAAATGGCTGTGGCATAACTAGCAATGGGTGGGGCAGAACTAAAATGTGTGGAGGCAGAGACATAAATGGGTGAGGCATAGCTAGAAATTAGCGAGGCATAGCTAGAAATGGCTGGGGCATAACTAGCAATGGGTGGGAAAGAACTAAAATGTGTGGAGGCAGAGACAGAAATGGGTGAGGTATAGCTAGAAATGGATGAGGCATAGCTAGAAATGGGTGAGTCATAGACACAAATGGGTGAGTCATAGCTAGAAATGAGCTAGGCATAGCTAGAAATTGGTGAGGCATAGCTAGAAATGGGAGAGTCATAGATAGAAATGAGAGAGTAATAGCTAGAAATGGACTCCTCTATTGCATTATAAGATGATATATACATGTATCTAGTTGAGATTAGAACTTCATCATAGGAAAATGCTTTCGCCCCAATCAATTCATGTGGCCATTTTGAGACACTACAAGTGCCATCATTATTATAGATTAAAGGACCTTTCCAGTTTAGCCCATTCCCTGTCCATCCCTAGTTAAGCGGCACCTACACCTCGCCAGTGTTGGAATGATCGATTGATCTCTGAACTCCTTAGTTATCAATTTCCTGAAAACTATACAGGTACGCTGTTGAATATTTTGGAACTAATTTGACTGGCAACAACAGAATTTTGTGTTTGTTTTGTCCAAGAGATCGGAAGGAAAAGTCGTTCCTCCGATCTCTCCCCATTCCCACCCACGTCATGCTATGCCTCCCATCATAGAGTTACCACAAGCAGAAGCTGAGGCTGACCCAAGCCATGCTTCCTGTGGGGTGGAACATGTGGTGAATAGCATGGAAGTGAAGAGGCTGGATGAAGTCTTGGCGTGTCTAGAACCGCAGAACCGTACAACAAGGTGTACCCGACCACCCCCCCCCCAAAAATGCCAAACCAATTCCCCCCCCCAAGCGGCACCCATATCTCCCGCCGCACCAATCCCCCAAATCCAATAGGCGTCACTTATCTACACACCAAGTTCGGACATCAGCAGCCCGGTCCAATCCACACTCCACTCGTCATCTGTTGACCGTCAATCTTCAGGTATGAGAGAGACTGCTGCAACAGAGGAGGTGGCATCCTGCAACGCACCAACCAACATTACCCCCCCCCCCCCGCGGTGGGCAGGGAAGCAGCCTGTTCAGCAGACTCTCGGTTCGAATTTTTCCAGTGTCTAAAAACTACGACAGGACACAAACCGTCGTGTAACAGGAGATGACCACATCCCCCTATCCAAAGGCCGCTCCATCCAATAGGCCTACCATACTCGCCCGTGAGCAGTCAGAACATCACACAACAGACAGAACGTCAACACTTACAAAGAACACACTTGCCTTCAAGATGGATACGTCAATTCATCATTGCGCCTACATCACATACTTGCTCAGTTATACTCAGCATAACGGAGACATTCAACATCAGCAACAACAGCATTTAGCAGCACCTACTGGTCTTGATTAATTACCGGTAAAGACATACATGTTCCCACAACAAATTCCTCCCGCACCGATCTGCGGGAGAAGTAATACCTCCCGTAGACTACATCTCCCGTAAATAACAACAGACTTGGCGTTCACCAGCGTCCTCCCCTACACCTTCTCCTGCCGTCGTACGGAAACAGCTAAACTACATACGTCATCTACACGTAATAACAGTCAATATTATTAAGAGGGCAAGATGCCCGCCTTGTCATCAGTCACGAGTAGGATTTTGCCACCGAAAAGTTGAAATCGATACCAGAGAGGGATAGGCTCCTCGAAGGGGTGTCGAAAACAGGCGACAGTGGGCCCGCGAGGGTCCGGGGGCATATAAATCTTCAACTATAGTGCAGAGGAGATACTGAAGGCCTCCGTGTCTAACTAAGGATGAATTAACATCCTACTGTGGTACCGTCTAGTCAGCGTATTGTTCGGGCTACCAAGATTTTTGGTTCATCCGATCTCGCTAAGTGGACATGCGTGGTACGTGGATGACAGTCCACACCCAGGGCAATCCGAGTCTCTGGCGGAATCGATAGCAACGCTGGAGATGCCCGGCAGGCAAGGCCGGGGAAAACGGTCAAAGTTCGTATACTGTTGGCAGATAGATACGGATCAGACCGTCGGTTGCCCCTGAGCGTGAGCTCAGATGGTGATCACTATTGACTGGGTCGCCGGCCGGTCATCTTGATCATGTCAGTTCATTAACCCGTTACTGGTCATGAGTGGTCAAGATGGCTCAATGTACAGTCAGGCCATGGCAAGCATTCGTATTGCGAGTTATGTCTCCTGTAATCAGAGGTCATGAAAAGTGATTCTTTGGGAAGCAGGAGGGTATGTGTGTGAGACTGTGTAACCTGTCACTTGCCGGACGAGGAGAGCAGTCTGGCGTCCAGGTACCCGTGGGGTGGATGATCAGTTTAAGTACGATGTGAGAGAGTACTGTAACAGAGGAGGTGGCATCCCGCACCGCATCGACCCACATTTTATCCCCCTCGCTGGGCAGGGAAGCAGCCTGTACAGCAGACTCTCGGATCTGCACAGGGCCTCTCAGCTAAAATGACGTCAAAGAACGATCTACGCGAAGGCCTTAGTTGCGATACATCTAGCAGACATCACCTCCGTGGTACGGTCTATATTTTGAAAGTAACTTGTCTGCCAGCTGTAGTATGCAGCAACAGCTTCCAGCCAAATTACTTTCAAAATATTCAAAAGATTACCTGAATATTTACATTGAAATTGAGACTCTGGAAATTCAGTGAGAAAACGGTTAAAATTGTTCAAACTAGCGTGCAATGTGGGCGGAGCTTAACCAGAAATGGGTGGGTCATTATCTAGAAATGAATCTGCATATTCAAATTACGACATATAAATTGACATGAATAAATGAGTCTCAGTAAATAGTATTAAATGTATTGCTAATAGTGTACACGTCATTGTGACCGATCTTTCCCGCATTTTAGTGCATTGGCCACACATCCAAATTGTGGGAAGGAGAACAGATCCCACTATGATGTTTGGTTTCCCTGATATCTGAAGTGTCCAAAATCAGTTAAAAGATGTCCAGGTCATCTAGCCAAATGTTCTTTTGGCGGCCATCTTTAAAATGGTCACGGAAATCTCACCAAAATGTAAGGACACGGGAAAATGCTTGAATCGCATTACTGGAATGACCTATGAACATGCAACTAGTACTTTTCCTGGGCTTTTTCATAATCTGTCTTCAAGAGATGCCCGCCAATTAATAATTAATATATTTATGACTATGTCCGCCGTAGACCACCTAAAGTGGTTTATAAGGTATACACAAAAAGTATTCCATCAAGTTATTTTAACTTTACAATATTCTGTAGGCACATTTTATTATGTATACATATTAGCAGTTGTTGGTTTTCTTGTTGTGGGGTAATACCTGATCTAGAGAAACATGATATAACACACCACAGAATGTGTTCCAATAGGTGCAACAAGGTGTATAGTAACTAAAATAAGATTCTACAGGATTTTTGTGCAGCTTGCAATTTTTTCTTGATATTATATTCTGTGTCAAATATCTAAAATAATACGAAAACGTCTTCAAAAATTCTAAAGCATCATTTGCACAAATGCTAATCTTAATCTTTTCATATCGGTTGGCCATCAATTTGATCTCATTAAAAAATAGTGTTTATAAACGTAACAATGGTTAGTCCTCATTACTATCACTGCCATACTGGCATTCGTCTTCCTACTTCTCCTACTCTCGCTTGTAAGACTGCATGCTGGTGCGCAGTGGAGACCATTCTATCGACACAGGGGCAGTCTTCATTGTACCTTCTAGAGCATGTCAAGACATGTTAGTTACCTTCAGCAGTGGGTCTTTAGAAAATTGCTGTTGTTATGGACCACGAGGGTACTGTGCTGTTGCTGGAAAATTGCTACATAATTTGCAATCTGTTGCCAATTACCAGGTAAATGTTCCATGATGTCGTGATGCCGGACATCAGGCACCCCCCCCCCACCACCCCATTGAATCTGACGTGATAGCAGGGGGCGGGTGAGTGGTGTGAGGAGGGGGTGGGGCTGGTGGTGGGGGGTGGTGGCAACCGTACAACAGAAGTGTCTGTCTCCACATACTCACATATGCAGCTATGATGCAAACTGCTTGGGAGGGGCTCATTAAATAATTGGATTTGAACCACAATACAGTCCTTCAAAATTTGAATTACACATTATGTATTGAGACAGATCTGCATCACGATTCATATGCAGGCAACCTTGAATCCAGCATGAATATCGAATGATGCCAGAAGATTTTACACCTGTTTCCGGATTACTTTGATATTCTGTAGCATGAATGTGGCCAATTGGCTGTATTCTGGATGACTTATGCTGATGTGGTAGAAATATCATTTGGTCTGATTGATACGTGCGATTCATGAAGATGACTGGTACCTGCATTTAGAGTGTATCAGGGATACCTTTGTGTTTCGCAATGCACAAATCGAACTATTCTATGTCGGTGTAACATGCCCAAAATGACGCACTTGGATGATACATGCCAAATATCTACGCTCATTTTCTCAGTAATGGGTTTTCAGTCCAGCTTAGACAAACAACCCGTTTTGCTAAACTATCAGACTGTAGAAGAAACATTTAATAAAGATACTCAAACCTCTGGAAAGACCACTGGCTTTCGTCTGAGATGGGTAGCCCTGCATCGCTTTTTTCAAACGGCTGAGCACATGACAGTAGCATTATGGTAACTTCAGGAACTTCCATCAGTGCAGAGTCCAGGACTAGGTCATTCTGTCCTACAAAAATCCTGATTCTAGAGGGATGAAGATGATGTGACATCGATCATCGATATACTAAAAAACTACTGAACCACTCCTTTAGCAAACCAACCATTCGATTTGGTGAGCTTATCAACTGATGTGAAAACACCACCGAATGTGAGCAGTGACTTAATGAAATACCATGGAAACCGCGAAAAGCCTTTAAGATACAGCTACAGATATTAGAGGATGGCTCTTGATTTTACGATTCTGTAAATAAACTGAAGTTACCAACATTCATTGCGTTGCAGAAAGACAGTGTTGTCTAAAGTGGTATAACTGGTTGCCCTCTACAAAGAACCGATTATTAATACCGCTGAGCTACAGACCTAGTTAATCTTGGTTCTAAATACGAGATCGTATTTAATCAGATAAAGCCAGGACACCGAAGCACATGGTTGGATTATGGTTAAGGGATACTTGGGAATATGTTGGGTTACATGATTCTCAGACACAGATGTTATCATGATAGTGCGCTAGAAGTTGCAATGCAGACTGCCCCTGTGTCGCGAATGGTTTCTGCCGCACACCAGCGTGCATGCTCCTCCAAAAACTGTGCCAACATTGGAGGGGGGGAGGAGGACAAGGAAGAGGAGGAGGAAGAGGATGAGGAAGAGGACGATGATGATGGTGGGGAGGTAGGGGAGATGGAGGAGGAAGGGTCGGGGAGGAGGAAGAGGAGGATGATGAGGAAGGAGGAGGAGGAAGAGGAGGAAGAGGATGATGATGATGATGAGGAGGAGGAGGAGGAAGAAGGGGGAGATTGAGGAGGAGGTATGGGGAGGAGGAAGAGGAGGAGGAGGAAGGGGAGGAGGGGGAGGAGGAAGGGCAGGAGGTGAAACGAGGAAGAGGAGGAGGATGAGGAGGAGGATGAAGAGGAGGAGGAGGAAGAGGAGGAGGAGGAGGAGAAAGACAAATGCCAAGATGACAGTGAGAGTGAAGAGGACTAAACATTGTTGTGTTGATAAATGGTATATTCCTAATGAGATGAAATTGAGGGACAACTGCTAAGATAATATTAAGATAAGCCTTTATGAAAAAAAGGTTTTAGAATATTAGGATATTCCTGATTTTGACGCATTTTACAGATGTTTTTCACCTTTGCCGGTGTTAAGATTTGAGACAAATCGGTTCAGTAGTTTCCGAGATATCCACAGATCCAGAATTAGATTCTAGTCAGATCTGGGCTCTTTTAACCAGATCATGAATAGCTTCAGGCAATCATCTTGCACAGCAAGTTCCTTCATTGTGTTAATATCTAAGTGGAATCAGATCAGTATTTTTTTATTTTTTTTTTATAGATTATGCCCAGAATAAGATTTTGTGACTGACTGCCAAACTGACTAACTGACAAAAAATATAAAACCACATAAAGAACATTGCAGAAACATTGTTTAGCTGTGATACATCTTGCTCCACATTTTAGAAGACGTAGAGCAACTTTTCAGGTATTACCCTACCTCACGAAGGCAAAAAATGCTAATACATAAACGTAATAAAATGTACCTACATCATCTTATAAAGTCAAAATAAAATGATGTAATCGATGTATAAACGAGTTTAGGTAACACGTGACATAACTTGGCCTGAATCACTTAATTGTTAATTGACGTAAAACCTTTGAAGACAGAGTATCGAAAAAAACACATTAAAATATCACTTTTTCCACTGACGTCTTAGATTTCTCAACAGATATTACGAAATGAATATTAAATATTAAACACCAAATACTGTCAGATGTGGAATGTGATTACAAACATTTTAACCTAATTCACCTTTCCAGAGTATCCATCCATCATCTGAGCTCGAATGAGGTCATAATCAGCCCAGCGCGTGTATTATGACGTCACAATCATTACGTCACAAAGGGTTCCTATAGACCTGCATAAAATCTCAAACAGTCCGACACGTTGTATGAATTGTATGTCTTTTTAATTGCTTGCTATTTAATAAACAGGCTGCTGAATATTTTGAAACTAATTTGACTGGGCGCTGTTGCTGCCTTAGGCAGCAACAGCGCCCAGTCAAATTAGTTTCAAAATATTCAACAGATTACCAGTGTAGTTTTTTGGAAATTGATAGTCAGGGTGTTCAGAGATCGATCGATCCCAACACGAGCGAGGTGTGGGTGGAGCTTCGCTAGAGATGGGCGTGTCATAGCTTAAAATAGAAATGTCCATTGCATGTTCATAGTTTATTCCATTAGTGGATTATGATAGCGTTACGAGAGAGAGAGAGAGAGAGAGAGAGAGAGAGAGAGAGAGAGAGAGAGAGAGAGAGGGCAACAGGCTGATAAATACGAATAAGTCATTTGATTTTCTTTAACACTAATCCAAATCTCATAAGAAAATAGTCGTTGCCTATAAGCGAACGCAGACATCATTTAAATAAACAAGACGAATTTGAACACGGTCAGAATTTCCTAAATAAGTATATATCCATGTAGAGTATATTTGAAGCTAATTTATCAGAACACTTGGAGGGCATTCTAAAAAATCATTTATGTACGGCATTTATAGTTGCACCAGTCCAATGGCGTCATAATGTAGCGAAGTATCGCGGTGCTCCTTGCCATGGGGGGGGGGGATACAAACAACAACGTTCATAGTAGCAATGACGTCATAGATAAATATCATGAGCTAAAATTTTCAAATCACGTTTATCAGGACATAAGCTGCAAAAAGGGAATTAATGCATGTCTGCGAGTAAATGTATGAATGCACATTCTATCCAAGTGCAAATGACGTGGTAAGCGGCCTTAAATTTCCTGCTATCAGCGCTAAGTACATACAAGATTGACAGCCACGACTGTCCGCGGCTATGTTGTGATAACTATAGCACACACGAGTAGTTATGGGTGGGGCTGGCCGTTATTGTTCTCCACAGCAGGGGGGTCTTCGAGAACAATGGGTTTTTCAGGAGAACAAAAGAAAAGCTTGAGGAATGGAATGTTGAGAACAATGAAGAACAGGGGCACACGCATTCTAGAGAACAATGGCGAACAGCGGCAAACGTTTTTCTCGATAACAATGACGAACAGCCGCACACGTATTTGAGAATCTGCAACACTGGAATGTTCTATTATTTTGAATGAGTTAACTCTTAAAAGTATAAAAGTTGTGTATTTTACGTTTGAACGTAGTGGTGGCGCGCCCCCCTCCGCAGTTATCTACCGTTGTAAAAATAATAGAGTTTGATGAGTGATAACAGTAAAAGAATAGAGTTTAAGAGGTGGTCCGATAACGGAGGTCGTGGGAGGATGAGGAGGAGGAGGAGTTTGAGGATGAATGCAATGCCGGCCGGTCTCTTCCCGGCGCTGTTCTCCGCACATATATAAGCGCACCTGTTCTGCTCGCTGTCGATATGTGTGCTTTTCTAAAGTAACGTATAGAGATTTTAAGAGAATAATTCTTAAAAACATTTTATATTAACGAGTAGTAAATTGCGTTAAAGACATAACAAAATGGCAGATAATTTAAGCGCCGATATTAAAGAATGCGAAGATGCTGTTAATGTGATTTTGCAGCAGATGCATGACGACGATGCTGCAAGATTAAACGTGGATCTATCCAATTCGCCTGATGAAGATGTGGATCACCTTTTAAGTCTGGGTTCTATGTTGTATGAACCCAACTTTTCAATTCCGCACGTATCTGATGAACATAACGACGTTGCATTACGCGAAGTCATTCCTGAACTGTCTGATACCGATACTGATTTTTTCAATCATTTATACGATTTATACGATTATGATGTAATCATACCTGAGCACCCTGCATCTATCGATGATCAAACCATACATACTATAACCGAACAATCTATTCCTGATCTGAGTACCGTACCATCATCATTTGTTAATTATCCTCATAACGTATGTGACGTAATTGATTCTAATCATTCGACCGATGTACGTGATGGACACGATCTAAATTTAAATGATGTTGTGCCTTTCGCTAATGACCTATCTCAGGATTTAGTATGCCTTCTTAATGATTACGATGTAAAGTTATTCGACGATGCATCCCTTCTTGACTTTCTTGTGCCTTCATCTATTGACCTAACTCAGGATTTAGCATGCCTTCCTAATGATTACGACCTAAATTTATTTGATAAAGCGCCAGTTCCTGTATGTATTGAGCCTTCTACTAATGACATATCACTGGATTTATCATGCCTTCCTAATGATTCTGACCTAAATTTATTTGATGTTGTGCCAGTTCCAGACTGTATTGTGCCTTCTTCTAATGACATATCGATGGATTTATCATGTCTACCTATTGATACCGACCTAAATTTACGTGATGATGTGTCGGTCTGTATCGAGCCTACTGATAATGACTTATCTATGGATATAGCATACCTTCCTAACGATTCCGCTTATCGCATCGATGATCCTACTCATCAACCTCTTATTGACATGCAAGCATATCATTCGACAGATGAAATTAGTCTCATCACTGACGAAATCAGTCGATGTATATCAGAAAATATAGTGCTATCAGATGATCTACTTAATCATTATTTGCAATGCGTTCGCCGCGAGCACACTCAAATCGGAGGGTCGGTAGATGATTATACCAACTATATATCTGTGGAGACTGTTCGCAAACACCGCAGTAAAAAGTTTCATCTCGAAGGTACTGAATATAATGTATCTTTTAAAAGTTGTCCTATAGCCGATACACCACTTTCTCATTCTGAGTTCGTGTCAGGCGTCTTTCAATCTTTGCTCGATACGTATAGCGAATATAGTAATGTTCAGCCGAATGATCACGTGAGAATCGAGTTGATTCACCCTTCTTTGGAAATGCCGATAGCGATGGATTTTATGCTATGGAACGAAATTACGACCGAAATAATTTTAGAATCAGTGGAAAAAGTCATTCAGTCAAATACTGATTGTAGGTTATCAGAGGGATTCGAATTTCACGTTTTTCGTGTAGAGGACTACAACTCGGGTGGTCGAAATGATACTCTCACAGGCGCGAGCGATTCTAGACATTTAAATTTATTAAATTTACATTCATGCGTACATGCATATAAAAAAATGTATTATACCCGTATGCGTCGAATATCCATTCTGTTTCGCGGTAGGAATATTTTTAGGAATAAAATTTATTGACAAAATGAACAAATTAATCTCTGCAAAAGAATGGAAAATTTTTAGACATAATAAAACATATTTGACGCATATGGCTCGTGAATATCATACAGCTTGTAGTATTCCTGTACGCAAAATTAATAGTACTGATTGGAACAAATTTCAGGAACATTTTCGCAATCAATTTGCTATTCAAGTCTACTCAGAGTCAACGCATGAACACCTATTGGGTTGCGCTTCCCCGAGTTTACCGCGCATAAATCTTTTGCATTCAGAACGTGATAATCATATATCCTTAATCACGTCTATGGCCGCATTTCTTATGGTACGTAATTACTGTTCACGTTGTAATGCATCATACTCTAATGATCACTCATGCGCTGCATGCTGTCGTAGTTGTCAGACACCTTATTCTGATAAAGGATCTTGCCCTTCTACAGACGCTACGCATAAGATAATGTGTACCGATTGTCATCGTAAGTTTTATAACCGTCAATGTATGTCGAACCACCTCTCTAATGGGACCTGCGAAATGGTGAAGGCTTGCCCCCAATGTTTCAGTCGCATACGTAAAGATGACGATGAACACGTATGTGGTATGATAAAATGTCACTCGTGTAAAGAAAAGTATGTTATTACTGAAAATCATATGTGTTATCATAAAGCAATTGAAGAACCTATTATGTCATTATCCCACGCACGCTCTATGCATACGAATGCCGACAATTGTAGTTACGAATGTTTTCAAAAATACATCATTTACGATACAGAAACATATTTATCGCCTATCGACAGTAGCAATACTAATATTCTAGCCGAGCATAAAGTCAATCTCGTGGTTGCCAACATATGTTGTGATGCGTGCCTCGAGCAACCGCTCGAAGACAATTGCTCTACATGTCATCGAGGCACGAATTATGGATATGTTCGCTTTCACGAGTTAGACGCGGTGGATCAGTTCGTTAGCTGGCTGACACGTGTTAAGGCTGCGCGTGTCGGTAAAAAAATCGCTAGAAAATACGTTTTCTCTGACTACTTGGTGATCGCTCACAACGCTCGTGCCTATGATTCCCTTTTACTCCTTCAATGCGTTTGCAAAACCGCTAATCCACATCTTAAACCTTCAAATATTATCATGCGCGGTCGTTCAGTTCTCTCATTTGACGTAGGTACTATTCGGTTTATCGATTCCATTAACTTTTTTCCCCTTTCATTACGTAAGATGGGCGATGCTTTTAATCTTTCTGTACGAAAGGGGACATTTCCCCCATCAGCTCAACACGCCTAAATATTGGGGTAAGGTAATACCATTTCCCGAGAGGGAGATATTCTGTCCACAAAATATGAATGCGAATCAATTAATCGAATTTGATCGATGGTACAACGAGCAGATATCTAGACACGATCGCTACGATGTCGATAAAAATCTCATCGAATATTGTAATAATGACGTAACCGTATTATGATTAGCCATGTCTAGATGTAAGACTTTATTTTCTGAATCGAAGGAAGGCCAAAACCCATTTGTAACAGGGATAACGCTAGCCGGAGCGTGTAATGCGGCCTATCGCTCTTTATGGCTTCGACCTGAGAGCGTACAGACTATACCCGATTTCTCACTAAGAGCAAAACGTGCTTATAGTGTTTTGGGTGTAGAATGGTTGGAATGGGTCAGTCAATGCGAGGGTCGCCAAATCGTGCATGCGCTAAATGGCGGTGAACAGAAAATATGCGGACATTATGTGGATGGAATTGATGTATCTGAAAATATACTTTACGAGTTCTTAGGTTGTAAATTCCACGGACACGAGTCTGCTTGTTGTGGTGATAAGCGTGATATGACATAAACACCATATGGCGATCAGACATATTGTAGATATCGGATTGTCCGGTGGGGAGTCATGACCCTGTGGACATCTTATATTTATGAAATAAGACCTTGATGAAATTCATATTTGAAAATACCAGGTGAGCTAGTGTATGGAGTAGCACGCATCATACTGTAGTATGCAGAGGGCTGCTGCACTGGTTGACATGGACTGGTGCTGCCGCCACAACAGTTTCTCACGAAACTGATCGTACATGATAACCGTATTTAGTATGAGTTGGCATTATAGTAGGCTAGAATAGAGTAGGACCCACGGTCATGGTTTGGTGATATCTGTCAATAGTTGAAGATGAAAGTTGGTGATGCGGGATCGGCACACACTTTCAGTATATTCATCAGTCATTTTGGGCAATAGTTTAGAAAATAGTAACCGAGACAGTTAGACGAGACAGACAAAAAGTTTGGTTAAAAGGTTGAGGGATAGGGTCAAAAGGTTGATTGACAAGGGAATCATCAACTCCCTATAGAAACTACAGCAACACCAGCTGGCAATGAGATCATACAGCTCATGTGCTATTAACCATCGTATCCTACAGGCTTATTCGCAATAGGCAATAGGCAAGACATGGACAAAGTAGCGTCCTGTAGGAGTGATTGACACTAACGAAGTTTGTGTATAAACTATGTGTCGATCAAAAACAGCATATCCGGCTAGGAACAAATTTGTATATCAACTATATGTCACTCACCGAGTGACATGCAACAACAACGGATGAAGTAATGTTGTTAGTTAGCTGACAGGTCTCATCAAATCATAACCAGCCCAAACCGCAAGTGCTAGGTAAAAAGCACCCTCCCGAGGAGGGAGGGTCAGTGATTTACTTGCTTAAAATGACGTCATAATCTATGGATAGCCTATGAGCGAATGATGGAGAGGGGAAACCATTACGTAGGGATCTATTATTAGGCATTACCGAATGAAGGTAGAAGCAAAACTCAGGAGAGTATAAAAGGGCCGCCTTGCCTGTTATCGGGAGTTAGCTTAGCGCCTTTTAGTGAAGAAGAGTTCGAGTTGAGTTTGGTCCGTATAGTTGGTTAGAATTAGATTGATGTGATATATCAGACCTGTCGTGACAGGGAGTAATACCAGTCAATAGTAGTTAGGAAAAGGTACAGTTTAGATAAGTAGTTTAATGTTAGTCAAACTTATATAAAGTATTAATCTTTTCTTTGTGGCAGTAAAAGCCACCCTTACTTAGTGTACAGTTAGAATTATTATTAAAGTCATCACCTTGATAACCTCAAGGCAATAGTTTTGTTGTGCTATTTAATTCTGGACATTACGGAAGACCACCATAACTTACCTACAAGTTCTGAGATTCAGTCAGATCAGGCCCGGATATCGAATACAAATATCGTTCAGTACATCTATTTATGAGGCGAGCTGATATCCATCTTTTGCGTTCTCGGTAAAGTGAGTTGTCGCAGCAACTCTACATACAAGCTTTACCCAAAACGGAAAAGATTACAGAGTCGATTAGTTCAGATAAGAACCTATAAGTAGTAGTGAATCTTGAAGATATAGACACGTCACAAATCTTCAGTGGCTTCAACTGCCAGGATCCGGAATTAAATCAACAGTGAGTACATAAGAATATTTGGCCCAAGAACAAGAGAGACGACCAACGACCATAGTAGTTAAGGACGTAGCTGACAGAGTAGCACATTTCTTAGACGTGGCCCAGCGGTCAGAAGGCTGTCAGGTGACACAGCATCGGGAGTATGGCCACAATTCAATTTGTAAAATAACCACTGCTATCAGTTGCCCCGAACATCCGAGAGTAGCGAGGGTGGTCATTAGCATCCATTACAACTAGCAACGAACATGGCGAGACCCGACCCAACGCTACCACCGATAGATGGACTCCAGCGCATGGAACTTAGGCCCGAGACTTTAGCCACCGTACAGGCGATGGGGATGGCCATGGCGGGGGCAATTGTGGCGAGCAGCGATCGGCGGGAGACTGCCCGTGTATAGTGTCAGGAGATTCGTGATACAATAGACAGAATACAGCCATGTGACGGGGTCGTGCCTGAGGAGGTGCGAGTCTTCTTGGAAGAAACCAAGAGGGCATGCGTGGCGAATGAAGGAAGATTAGAGGGGATCCCAGCATATGTGATAACCCGAGCAGCTAGAGGACGGTTGTACAGAGCGATCGACAACTTCATGATCGGCAAAGTGCGAGAAGAGGTGTCGTACGCAGAGTTTAAAGATTATATCACTGTAAACTTTGTCTCCACCAACGAAGATGAGCGGATCAAATATGATCTGGAGAGGGTACAGCAGCGAAGAAACGAGATGGTGATCGCCTTTAATCGACGATATCGAGAGGCTAGCAGCAGGGCGTACCCTAATGAGAACGAAGACAATCGCCGGACCGTTCTCGCCATTTATTTGCTGGCTCTGGGAGACCAAGGGTTAAGCAAGCGAATCGTGCGCAAGAAAGCCACAACCCTGACCCGAGCCATAGAAATAGCTGAGGAAGAAGAAACCTGTAACGATCTATTGCGGGCTATGCAGATCGATGGAAGACAGGAAGAAAGGATGGAGGTGAATGTGGTAAATGAAGAGGAAGAAAGAGAGATATGGAGTGTAGTGAGGAAGTTGAAGCAACAAATCACGGCACAGTCAAAAATGATTGAGCAGTTGTGTGGGATCGTGAAAGACTTGCAGACGAAAACTGAAATGCCAAAAGCGACACTCCGCCGCGAGCAGGCGCCAAAAGCTGCAAGTAACTGACGCAGTAGACCCCCAGCTCGACCCGCCGCTACGAAAAATTTGAGCCACATTACGTGCTACAATTGCGGACAAAGTGGCCACTACAAAAGCGATTGTAGCCAGCCAGTACAACCACCACGTAGTATGCCACGCAACACAGCGACGCGTCCTCGACCACAGAGGCCGCCAATGACGTGTTTCCGGTGTGGACGAGAAGGCCACATGGCCCGAGATTGTGATAACAATATGTTCGGCAATACTCCATCCATAGTAAAGTGTTTTGGCTGCGGCCATGAGGGACATTATGTGAGAGATTGTCCGAATGGCTCGCAAGAACAACGCGGGTCAGAGCCATCGGTCCAGCCTATCAGACAGCCGGAGCAAAAGATTGCTCGACGAGCACCGAAGCGACCACGAGAAGCGGATATGGACATTGACGAGATAAATGACCATCGTCGAAACGGACAACTGCATGTGATTCCTAGGGAGTGTTCGCGAAATGTGAGAATGGATTGGAATAATTCGCGAAGACAAGACAGTGAGTACGAGGATCGGGATGGTTTCATGCTGACCGACGCGAACACGGATGCATATGGCCGGTATGGTGGAGAAAATGCATCGACCCGTCGCGACAGTTACGCTGAGGCAGTCAGCGGGTGAAGGAGCCCATTAAACTAAGACGGAGAAAACCGTTGGTGACAGCACCGACCGAGCGGTTTTTAATCCGTCTACAAGTGGATTCTAATGGTCCAACGGATCAGGGTGAGTACTTGCATGCATTAGTGGATACTGGTGCTAGCACATCCTTGGTTCGTAAGGATATATGGCGTAGCATGTTAAATGCTAGGCCATTGAGAAGAGCAAAGACGCTCTTAGCGGTAAATGGTTCTCCCATAGAATTGTTGGGAGAGACCCAAGTAAAATTCAAGAATGCCCGGCCTATTCCTAGTATGGTAGTAGCCCGAATGAGACATGAATGTTTGCTTGGAGTGGATGCTTTGCACTTGGGAAATGCAAAGATCGATTATCAGGCCAAAGTAGTAGTATGGTTTGGCCGGGTATATCCATTTAGATATCCTTATAGAGAACAGACGAATTATGTCTATGAGAGTTGTAAGGAAACGACCGGATATAAAGATATCGACAAAGTCTTGGGGGACTTTGCAGATATCTTTGATATGGCTCGTCCGAAAACGCTTGGATTGGTCCCCAAAGTGAAGTGTACGGTACTAACAGGAGATGCGTTTCCTATAAGGCAGAAGGCCTACCGTCTACCGCTAGCCAAGCAGTATATAGTCAAAAACCAAGTGGCTGAGATGCTGGCAGCGGGTGTCATAAGACCGTCGTCATCACCCTGGGCGTCACCCATTACATTGGTTCCTAAGAAGGACGGGGACACCAGGTTTTGTATAGACTACAGAAAATTGAATGCCGTATGTCGTAAGGATAGTTATCCTTTACCGAATATCTCGGACATTTTTGATTCTATGGGCGGCGCAACGATATTTTCTACTATGGACTTGAAGGCTGGCTATTGGCAGATACCAATGGACAGCCAAGACATAGAGAAGACAGCGTTCGTCTGCAGTGAAGGCTTGTTCGAATGGATTCGGATGCCGTTCGGTTTTGCGAACTCAGGTGCCATATTTTAGAGGGCAATGAATGATATTTTTCGAGAATTCATGGGAAAATATCTGCATGTGTTCGTCGACGATATAGTCGTATATTCAAGAAATCCGACGGAACATGCACAGCACTTGCGTAAGGTCATGCTTAGGATACGCGAGTATAATCTTCAGGTTAAGAAAAAGAAGTGCGATTTTGCTAAGCCGTCAGTTGATTTGTTAGGGTATCGCATTTCCGCACAAGGAGTAGCTCCTCAGGCTCAAAAGGTCAAAGTCATTAGGGAAATGTCACCCCCATGCGATGTGGGCAAAGTAAGAAGTTTCCTTGGAGCTACCGGTTATTACCGCTCCTGTGTGCAAGGCTATGCCGAAATTGCTAAGCCTTTAATAGAATTAACCAAGAAGTATAAACGTTTTGAATGGGGTGTGGATGAACAGCAAGCGTTCAAGAAATTTCAGAACTTGCTGTGTAGTGAGACGGTTCTCACATATCCGAATTTGAATGCCCCGTATAAATTGTATACCGATGCGTCTAGCTATGCGATAGGTGCAATATTGGTACAGGTAGATGATAATGGTGTAGAGCGAGTAATCCAGTATGTGAGCTCTACTCTGAAAGACAGTCAGTTGAATTGGCCTGTAATAGAAAAGGAAGCTTACGCAGTAATATATGCGTTGAAGAAGCTTCGACCTTATCTTTTTGGCGCGCAGTTTACTGTGTATACTGACCACAAACCCCTAAAGAGTTTGTTTGTGGGAGAGGTTAAGAACACGAAGGTGCAGCGCTGGGCCGTACTGATTGCAGAATACGGATGTAAGATAGAATACATCCAAGGCTCGAAGAACATTCGAGCGGACATGTTGTCCAGGTTACGTCGTCCAGCGGAGGTCGCCACCTTAGATACTGGCGATTTTGTCATACCGGATGTGGATGATGGTGCGTTACCGCACGTCCCTCTGGAGACATTCGATATTCCCTACTACGAGTTGTGTATCGAACAAACCAAGGAATACCTGGAGTTGTTTAAGAACACCCCAGAAGAATACATGGTTAAGAACGGTATTCTGTATTCTTTAGTTACGCCCTCAGTGTTAGACGCTGAGTACCCTAGAATTGTCTTACCTACCCTGTTCCGTGAGAAGGTGCTCCGGATGGCTCATGAACGAGCTGGTCACCAAGGTCTGCAGAAGACTATCGGTATGGTAAGAGATTCGTTTGTTTGGACATCTTTAAGGAAAGATGTGGTACGTATGTTTGAGAGGTGTACGACGTGCCAGGTCAATCGACCTGTCACTACTCGACCACGGTACAGTGAGATGCCCATGGCCAATTATCCGAGTCAGATAATAGGCATGGGTTTGATCGGTCCACTGTTGGAATCGAGTAAGGGTAATGTGTATATCATGACGATCGTTGATCACTGTTCTGCGTGGGCAGAAGCATATCCGATTACGGCTAAGACGGCTCAGAATGTGGAGGACAAGTTCTTCAATGAGTACGTCGCGCGTCATGGTGTCCCTGAGATATTGGTAACTGATCATGGAAAAGAATTTTGTTCTAAATCTCTGGAGGAACGATTTAAGGAACACGGTATAGATCATAGGCGATCGAGTCCATACCATCCACAGACAAATGGATGTACCGAGAGGTTCAATCGAACTCTTAAGGAGTTAATCCAGAAAGGGGTGAATAATGCGTCTCGTACATGGGAAGACGAGTTGGGTGCAGCATTAACAGCATACCACAGTACTCGTCATTCCACGACCGGATATATGCCATTCTATCTGACGTATGGTCGACGAGCAAGACTTCCGTTTGTGATTCCCGTAGATGCTTCGCAAGATCTTAGTGAGAGGCTGACATGTCTCAATAATGCCTTGCTACGTGCTCGTAGTGAAACGGCGAAGTCTCGTGAGGTTCACCGAGAACAAAGTGACAATTGTGCAAACGCTGGTGTCTTCCAGGTGGGGGACTCGGTGGTCGTAAAGGCTGAGGAGAGGATGAAGTTGACCTCTCGCAGTGACCCCGAATATGAGATCTTTAAGATCAACGGGCCAGTGGCTCATGTCTGACATCAGCGATCTGGGAAGGTGCATGTACTTAACATAGCCAAGTTATGCGTGGTCGACTCAGAGATGTGCTGGGACAGGATAAGGCCACGCCCTGTTCGTAACCCCGCATAGGGTACGAAAGCTAGCCATCACCCTAGAGTTGTAGTACCCGAGTCGCAACCTTTGCCGGTGGAGGACTCAGAGGCGACCCGGGATAAGAGGGCTCGACGGAAGCGACCAGCTTCGGATGAAGAGCCAAGGGTGCGCAAGGTGGGTAAGAGGGTTGATAATAACATCAGTCAACCTGGTACGAGTGGCTATCGAAACCATGAGTCACCAACCGAAACTCACGTGACTCCTCCTGATGGGATGATGGACACATCGGAGGAGGTACCCGAGAGTGTGCCGGAGCCAATGGAAACGCTGCCAGCGCATCCAGACTTTCTGCGCAAGCGCAGTCATGTACCTGATGTCGAAACTAACACCAAGCGACTCAGGATCAGTGCTTTTGGGCGTGCTCTATACGATGACTTCATCGATCGTATCGATGCAGTTATACTCCGACCTAGCCGCAGATAATTATCATTCTAAAGTATCCTCTGTGCCAATAAGCATCCTAATAGTATCGTATCGCATATTTAGTCAAAAATTTAAAGTTTAGCATCCGAGAGCGGGGTACCGAGTAAACATCACGGTAATATAGCTATAAGTCTGTCGGATAAGTCTGTGCCCAGAAACCTCGCAACCGTGTGGAATTATGTATACGTTCCGAATCGGTGTGGCCATAATCGTGTGTATAATGTTAGTGGGAGTTAGGGGACGAGAGGTAACAATGTTAAGTAAATCTCTTAAGGTCGAGGGACCTGCGACTGTTACCAGGATGTTACACATAACGTCCTCTGCGTTAGCACTGATCCGGATGCAATTATGGTTACTTTACCCATGTGTGATGGTGAAGGCTAACGCGAGGTGGGTGCCTGTTAATGGGAAATTCTCAGATGAGTATCACAATTGGGCTGGAGGTGAGTGGCAGTACGGACCAGGTACCATAACATCTCTATGACAACTATTTGACATGATATGGGTCTGTTGACTTGGTCAGGGTGTCTGGTTCTACTAAACCTATACTGAAACATAACCGCGAGTAAATTAGTTGCCAATCAGAAAATAGGTGTGATTTTGCAAACGTTCGGTGAGACTATGGAAATGCATTGCAATGGACAACTGACCGACAGATGTGATGTAAGTAGTGGTGTGTATGCGTTGATGTCGGGAGAATGTGGTTATAGTGGGAAAGGGGGGAAGTTCGAGCCTGTGGCGTCTTACAGTCGGACGTACACTCGAGTTAGCCTGGCCATTGAAATGCCCCACTGGGATGTGACCGGCGTTCCAAATAAATCCATGATAGTAAATCATTTGCAAGTGTAACCCTGGGATCATTTACAGAAATCTAAGTGTGTGCCACTAGCACCATTGTCCGCACTCGACCCAGTGATGGTCGAGGGCATGGGGGGTACTATCGTGTGTGTCTTATTCGACGGGCTCCTTCGTGAGTGTGCTCGTTGTGCTAATTGTGCTATACAAATGTGGAATAATTTCGCGCATGTGGAAATGGCTAAAATGCAAGCCACGTGTGGCCCATAGTAGTGACAAATGCACCGCCATTCATATTAGTGCACCGGCAATTCAGGCCCAGCAGCCCCGGAAAACTGCAGTGATACCGGAGCCGCTGAGGTTGGCAACTGGGTCATCACCTAACGCTACTGCGAGGACTGAGATCGACCCGACGGCTGCCGACTGGGTTGAAGTAGAACGTTATGACGACGTGGGGGATCCTGGCGAGGGTGTGGCTCAATTGGATATATCCATGTGACCTTGTAGGACTAACTACATTTGCTGTGTGTGGAACATTGAATGGTGATGTACTATATATTCGTTACACTTTGATGAACTATATACATTATGAAACTATGAACTATATAGAATTTATCGAATGATGAACTATATATGAACTTTATTGTGAAATTAAGACTTCTTATATGACCTGTAATGAATTTGCTCTGTAGGATTACGATTACTGTTATTTAGTAGTTTACACCTTGAGTGTCAAGGTTATTAATGATGATATTACTGTGTTTCCGGGAACGATATGCCGTTATCCGGACATGTATGTATGTATAATCATGCCGGGAATGGGTGGTCGTGCATGATACTCCATTTCCGGTGTAGATACTATTTCATTAGTTACAATGCTTTATGTATAGGCGATCGTATTCGTGTGAATGATGCGTTTGGGTGTTGAGTGTTATCCGTTCGGGGAGCCGCTGGTATAGTGTGGTTTTGTTGTTGATGTAATACAACGAGTTAAGTGACGATCTCTTAAGGCCTTAAGAGGTGGTCATTTAACTTCGGTTGAGGGGCATGTGTAGATATCGGATTGTCCAGTGGGGAGTCATGACCCTGGGGACATCTTATATTTATGAAATAAGACCTTGATGAAATTCATATTTGAAAATACCAGGTGAGCTAGTGTACGCAGTAGCACGCATCATACTGTAGTACGCAGAGGGCTGCTGCACTGGTTGACATGGACCGGTGCTGCCGCCACAACAGTTTCTCACGAAACTGATGCGTACATGATAACCGTATTTAGTATGAGTTGGAATTATAGTAGGCTAGAATAGAGTAGGACCCACGGTTATGGTTTGGTGATATCTGTCAATAGTTGAAGATGAAAGTTGGTGATGCGGGATCGGCACACACTTTCAGTATATTCAGCAGTCATTTTGGCCAATAGTTTAGAAAATAGTAACCGAGACAGTTAGACGAGACAGACAAAAAGTATGGTTAAAAGGTTGAGGGATAGGGTCAAAAGGTTGATTGACAAGGGAATCATCAACTCCCTATAGAAACTACAACAACACCAGCTGGCAATGAGATCATACAGCTCATGTGCTATTAACCATCGTATCCTACAGGCTTATTCGCAATAGGCAATAGGCAAGACATGGACAAAGTAGCGTCCTGTAGGAGTGATTGACACAAACGAAGTTTGTGTATAAACTATGTGTCGATCAAAAACAGCGTATCCGGTTAGGAACAAATTTGTATATCAACTATATGTCACTCACCGAGTGACATGCAACAACAATGGATGAAGTAATGTTGTTAGTTAGCTGACAGGTCTCATCAAATCATAACCAGCCCAAACCGCAAGTGCTAGGTAAAAAGCACCCTCCCGAGGAGGGAGGGTCAGTGATTTACTTGCTTAAAATGACGTCATAATCTATGGATAGCCTATGAGCGAATGATGGAGAGGGGAAACCATTACGTAGGGATCTATTATTAGGCATTACCGAATGAAGGTAGAAGCAAAACTCAGGAGAGTATAAAAGGGCCGCCTTGCCTGTTATCTGGAGTTAGCTTAGCGCCTTTTAGTGAAGAAGAGTTCGAGTTGAGTTTGGTCCGTATAGTTGGTTAGAATTAGATTGATGTGATATATCAGACCTGTCGTGACAGGGAGTAATACCAGTCAATAGTAGTTAGGAAAAGGTACAGTTTAGATAAGTAGTTTAATGTTAGTCAAACTTATATAAAGTATTAATCTTTTCTTTGTGGCAGTAAAAGCCACCCTTACTTAGTGTACAGTTAGAATTATTATTAAAGTCATCACCTTGATAACCTCAAGGCAATAGTTTTGTTGTGCTATTTAATTCTGGACATTACGGAAGACCACCATAACTTACCTACAAGTTCTGAGATTCAGTCAGATCAGGCCCGGATATCGAATACAAATATCGTTCAGTACATCTATTTATGAGGCGAGCTGATATCCATCTTTTGCGTTCTCGGTAAAGTGAGTTGTCGCAGCAACTCTACATACAAGCTTTACCCAAAACGGAAAAGATTACAGAGTCGATTAGTTCAGATAAGAACCTATAAGTAGTAGTGAATCTTGAAGATATAGACATGGCACAAACCTTCAATATGAAGAAGCATATTCAGAGCTTCAATGTCGCATTTCTTTATTTGAATCGCATGGATATACGGTGAGAATTATGTGGGAATGCGACTTTAAGAAACAAGTCGCTGATTCCTCCGAGCTAAATGATTTTATCACCGAATTGGACTTAGCACACCCAATATCACCACGTGATGCGCTATTCGGTGGTCGTACATCCGCAATTCGTTTATTTATGGAAGCGGATGAGCATACCACACTCGAATATTTAGACTGCGTTTCCATGTATCCTTCAGTGATGAAACAATGTTGTTTTCCAGAAGGATCATATACGGTTCTAAGAGGCGATGACTTGAGTGATGAGACGGTGCATGACTTCTTCGGTCTTATTAAATGCAAAGTCCTTCCACCTCGTGATTTATACTTTCCCGTGATACCTGCTCGAATAAATTCGCGACTCATGTTTGTACTATGCGACGAATGCGCAAAAAAATGAACAATCGAACATACTGAAGAACAGCACAGTTTATGCACAGTTTATGCGGAACATGGACCACTCCAGAGTTACAGCTAGCTATACACAACGGTTATGTCATTAAAAAAATGTATGAAGTATGGCATTATCACGCGTCATCGCAATATGAGTCGCATGGCAACGATGGGTTATTTTCAGAATACATTAACCGTTTTCTGAAAATTAAACAGGAAAGTAGCGGCTATCCTGATCCATTTCATTCCTGAACGATAGTCTTCTAATGGCCTCCTATTCGGTCAATGATGAGTACGTTCAGTCACCATTAAATACCAACTGTATTCTTGCATCTTTCGTGACAGCCTATGGCTGAATAAAACTGTACGAAGTCTTGTCCTTGCTCGGACGCCGCATAGCCTATCACGATACGGATTCGGTGGTATTTAGTACCCGTGAAGGTGAGGCGTCCATTCAAGATTGAAGTGGGTATCTAGGTTCTTGAACGAGTGAAATCCCCTCCGATTACGAATTAACAAGTTTTTTGCGCACTCGGTCCAAAAAACTATAGTTACGAAATGAAACGTCGCGGCGATCCATCGATCGTTAAACAGGTGACGAAGGTTAAAGGTTTAATGCTCGGTACCCAACAATCAAAACAAGTTAATTTTGATACAATGAAAAAATCCATCGATCAAATTATAAACGATGGCGGAATTACGGATAGTAACAGCGTACTATTAAGCTATCCATCAAAGATCACGTGCACCGATCAATTTAGAATTCCTTCTGTAAATAGCAGTAAGATTTTCAGACCCGTCTTTAAAAATTGTATTTTGAAACTGGGAGATTTATCATCAGTACCATACGGTTACACTAGCATAATATAAATATCGACAGTGCACTTTTTTCAGTCAGTACGTAAACAATGTCGGTGGCATCCATGTCCGCCAAAGCTGCGCTAGCTGCTCACGCTATGATATCAAATATTGCTAGTCTGTGTAAAGCTGATAAGGATAAGATGCGTACGTTGATTATGAGGAGCATGCGGTTCGCTTTAAGAGATGACAAAATTAATGCCGGAAGAATTATACTCATGTCTGAAATTAGCAAGGGATTATTAACCGAATATGGGATAGACATAGTGCATTGGGTTCGTGTATTATTGCTGCGAAGCTTCATTAATCGATGTCTTTCTCATTCATAGCTTATGCTTAGTTATCGCACGCATTACTAGCCTTATATTACCGCAAAAATATTACGACTGAAAGTTGTTGTCATATGCCATACACTTACAGTCAGATAGTTTTCAAAATATTTTGCGCATCCAACGATAATACGCGTCGACTTTAGTGTATCGAATCTCTGAGCCGTGTAATGGTTAAAAGTTGGTCGTGCGCGTTATTGCTCATAAAGTGCGCGACGGTAGAAGACGGTGTATTGTACCGCGCGAATATGCACGTTATTGATCAAACAAATGCGCACCATAAATTCAAATTAAGCGCGTCTATGTACGTCATTGTAATGCACGTGCTCCTCTGTACGTCATTGTATGCATGGTATTTACGCCAGATGTCATTCAATCCGTGTGCGGCTGGTCGTTATTGTTACTAATGATATATAAATGCAGCAGTTTCACGCTATGATTATTCGTTCTCCATGATGTCGTCTGATCCTTGCTTTAAATATTTAAATCGCTCGGTGTTTTGGTGTGATCTTGGTAATTCGCGTAAAGCGCGAACAATACGTTTTGGCGTAAAGTGGTGTATCGATCTACGGCAGTTTCATCCTGACGGTTATCCCACTAAACGCAGTTTATATCTTAGCGTAGCGGCGTTTAATCAGCTGTTACAGATCATACCCGATCTTGAAGACACTGTAAAACGTGCACGCAAAAAAGAAGGCGTACTATTTACATATTTTTTGGACAATTCTGTTCGTATTTCTATCTGTGACGAATTTCCGTGCATTGACATACGCTATTTTTTCTGCTCTGATGCAGAACCACGTGCCACACGTTGCGGATTATACCTGCAAGACAACGAGTGGGAATTATTGTAACAGAACTCGAGTAATTTGCTGACAGCATTACCTAACTTTTACGCACCACCCGACGTGAGCGGTGACGAGTTGTTTAGCACGATACCTCAGTGCTTTTACAGTGTGAAAAAGCGAGAACATGAATAACATTCCAACCACTAGCAATTCCGCAGAGATGTCTAATCACACTTACACTTACTACGGACGCTATTTACCTCGATGAGGTTTTAAGCGATGATGAACTAAATCTCGTCGATGACGATACCATCAAATTGTGTCACTATTGTAAAACTATGGGGCATCCACACCATTATTGCCCTACGGATCATGTGCAAATGATTAGTCAGAAATTATTCGCATCCATGCTGTGTGAAAAGATACATTCGTTGGTTGTGCGAGATTGTTACGGATGTCTAGTAAATCATCCGAGTCAACGTGAACATTCGTGTTTAGAGATTGATGTTGACCTTAATCTAATTGACAATTTTGAACTGTATAATGAGGCGGCATTATTAGAAATGGACGAAGACGAATATTGCGCTCGACTAGCCTGCCATTACTATATATGTGAACATTGTAATGATCTGTACCATATGTGTATGACTGAATGGTATAGGTACATTGCAGATGTAATATATGAAAAACAGATGTTGGCACCATAACTATAATTAATATTAATTTATTTAGTTTTATTTAAAATTAACCGAGTGTTTTAAGCATTAAAACATGAGGATAATTTTTAATAAAATCAAATACGTATTTTATTTATAAAAAATAACATAATTAATTGTTTTATTTTGTCAATCGTAGCTTTGTAAAATATGATGTATTAGGTGTGTTTTTTCGTATCTATGTAACGATATGTATTATTGATGTCTGTATTAATAAAAAAGTTTTAAAATCGGATTTCACTTGTGCAGTACTAGCTCTCTTATATAAATTAGAAGACTATGGAGGTGACCCGATTATTGGTACTTTTTATCGCGATGAGATACAGCAAGTGATAGAAGAAAATGATAAAGAGTAATCCGTGGAAAAAATACTTAAAAGTAGAAAAAGTAAAAAGGGACAACGCGAGTATCAGGTAAAGTGGCTCGGTTACCCGGATAAGTTTAACACGTGGGTTAATGAACTAAGCACTATACATCATTGACAATGGATGAATATATGGAGAGAAGATCGGATCAGAGCATGTGGTTCACGAGTACCGAAAGAAGAAATAGTATACCTAGCTCAAATTATAATAATTTATCATAATCATTACGTGTATCGTGAATCTGAGTATATAAAATGGGCAATCAGGCATATGGATATCGCTTTTGAGCGGATGTCTAGGGTATATAATGCCTGGTCCACGCATAAAGACGGCCATACATCATTCGACTCAGAATGAATGAGGATCAGTTTTACATAATGCTTCCGAGCAATAGTAGTACCCAGTTCTTTCCAGACAATAAGATATCAGAGTTTCAAACACGTCTGCAAACTCCATTAACATTAGATGGCGAATGGGAAGTGGGCCTTTCGAGTGTGTTATATCCGAGGAGTTGGCTTACTATTGCGAAGGAAAGTTTTGTACAAATATACGCATTCACTAAGAAGAAGATAAAGAAGAAGAAGAAAAAAGATATCGTTGCGTCAGAAGAAATTAGCAAAGATGTCACCAGTACGTCAGAAATAGAAAAGACATCAGCTTTTCCACTAGTTTTAAAAGATGGTTTCGGCAATCCACGTACTACCGATCGGGGAAAACGGTTACGAAATGCTCGGGGAAAAGATGCGTGAAAGGATAAACAAATAATAATGGGAAAAAACGTTTATGTAGAAGCGAAAATTATTATTATGTGCAAACAGAAGCTCCATTTATCAATGTACCGAAAGGGTACTATGCCGTAAAAAATATGGTAGACTATCTAAATAGCCATATAGAGAGCAAGACAAGATTTAGACACAAAAAATATTTTTCGATTTTTACTTGCATCGCGCGAATCTAGTTTCTCTCACGGTTAAAGATAATTACGCTATACGTTTAGGTAGAGATGTAGCAAATTTAATCGGATTCGAAGGAGGAAAAATACATATGGGCCCTATAGACTTTAAAGAATCATTTCGTTCAAATCGTGAGGGTGGTCCTACGACCGCGTATATATACTGCGACGTAGTCTCACACAGTGTAGTAGGCGATACTTCCACACCGCTACTCAGAGTGATACCCGTTTCTAGTACAGATGGAGGAAAAGATATATGTCAGTGGACGTTTCCTGATATTCAATACCGTACTGTGTCAAAGAACCACATCGATACTATTGGAATACTTATAACGGATAGAACTGGCGATAATATACCATTCAAGGACGGAGCATCGCCGAGTGTACTCTGTTTGCATTTCATGACGACGACAACGATAATGAGAGGGACATTAAGAGGGTCGATTAGAGGAAGAACGAACACACCAGCGCTGGCTCGTTACTACGCGAGTCAAGCGGGTCATGGACATATTCCAGTTTTTGTAGGCGCACGATACCAATCAGGACATGGACTCAGTAATATCTTAGGTGGACTATTACGTTCAGCAATACCTTTCACAAAAAATGTGGTTAAATCTATAGGTAAACGAGCTCTTAGTGCTGGAATCGGACTAGCCGAGGACGTAATGGCTGGAAAAAATGTTAAAACGGCATTAAAATCCAGAGCAGGTGGTGTTGCCAGGTCTTTGATACCGGAAGCTGTAACATCGGTGCGAAGTGGTTTAAGACCACCTCAACCTAAACATAAAAAGAGGAATAATACACGTAATGCTCAGTCAATGCGCACGATACCGAAGAGGAAGGGTCGCAATAGACGTCAGAGAAAACAAGCTGATATCTTTAATTCACAAACAACATGGAACTTAATTAGATCTGCGAGTGCTCGAAGAGCGAATTAGACATTTTTCAGACACGTCCCATAGTGACGACATTGGAGTCTGAAAAATGGGACCTATTTCAGCCTGTATCTAGTTTATCAGATAGTGGACCGATCGAGTTTTACATCAGTGGGTCTGCCGATAGATATTTAGATCTTACGCAATCTTATCTTTCGATTAAAGTTAAGCTAGTAAAGCTAGATCGAAATGGTGATGAAAAGACACTCGAGGCGAATGACCTGATTGCTCCTGCGAATAATCTTTTGCATACGATGTTCTCACAAGTGGATGTTTTTTTGAATGGAAAGTGTGTCAGCGACTCGAACGAAAATTATGGTTTCCGCTCGTACATCGAGACGTTACTAAATTATGGCAGCGATGCCGCATCCTCGCATCTACAACTTGCTGGATGGAAAATAGATGATGCCGGCGAATTTGATAATATCGCCGATACTAACCTAGGTTTTCAAGCACGTAGAAGAATGATGGAGCAGAGTAAAACGGTGCAATTAATAGGCCGCATACACAGCGATATGTTTCTGCAGGACCGATTCCTGCTCGGTTCCGTCGATTTAAGAGTACGCCTACAGAGGAGTAAAGATGCATTCGCCATTATGGCCGCGGAAGGAGTGAGGCCTACATTGAAAATAATGTTGGCTAACTTATTTGTACGCAAAGTTATCCCATCATCAGATCTGCTAGTGGCGCACGCCGTTACTCTGAGACAGACAAGCGCGAAATATCCTATTCGCAGGGTAGTGTGTAAGACTTTTACAGCACCTAGCGGTGTTCTGAGCATCAATAGAGATAATATATTTATTGGGCAGCTACCTACTAGAGTATTATTCGCTTTTGTACGTAATGATGCCTATAATGGTGTGGTGCATAAAAATCCGTTCAAGTTTGATAACAACAACACTACCTATGCAACATGTTATATAAATGGAGAGGAGGTTACAACATCGCCAATACGTCCTTTGTTTAGCGATGACATTTACTCGGACGCTTATTTCTCACTATTCAGCAGTACTGGGGCGTTATTCAAAGACCGTGGCTACCTGATAAATAAGACTCAGTTCAGACATGGAACCACATTGTTTGCATGGGATTTTACGCCAGATCTAGCTGATTCAGAGCATCGCTATCCTACACGCACTGGTTCGCTGAGAGTGGTATTCCATTTTGCTCAAGCACTGCCGCTACAACCAATGTAATTTGCTATGCTGAATTTGATAATACGATAGAAATTGGATCAGACTTTAACATATTAACAGATAATTAACAAATATGTTGAATACATTTGAAATTGAGGATCTATTATTCGACGACATTAAAACGCGTGAACACTTTTTCGGTGTTTTTCCAATTGACAATGTACCCGCACATATTAAATATCTCCCGGCCTCATTAGTAATAAACACGCATCCCAGTAATAAATCCGGACAACATTGGGTGGCGGTTTATTACAGTAGAAATGGAAATGCTGAATACTTTGATCCATATGGAAGACCCCCTTCTGACGGAAGAATGATATCAAATGTACAAAATGGACACCGCGCGCGTGTTTATTATTACAACAATGTACGTGTTCAACCATCCGTGATGACAACTTGTGGATATTATTGCGTATATTTCTTATACCATCGTTCGAGAGGTGTACAAATGAAACACATATTATGGACCCTAAGAAACAGAGACAAAAATGACTCGATAGTGAAACATCTGACGCGCAGGATTATGAAGAAAAAATGATCATAATGTATAATTATTTATGTACTACGTTTACTATTTAATTATCGTGAATAAATGTCGCTAATATTTATCGTAAGAAAAATGCACGTGTCAATAAAAAAAATACATTTTGTAAAAATATGTTATTTCCTCATGTTCCCTTCTCATCCCTCACCCATCCACCGCTATTATGATAAAAATATGTAATGGCACACTATGCCCACGAGGCGTACCACAATGACCCAAAGATCCATAATTAATCGTATTCACATCACGACAATGACAAAATACGGACATATTTGAATACAGATGAAACCATATGACGTGCACTGTAATTGAATGCATCGTATCAATTCCAGTTTTTTATAACTGGAATGTCATTCAAACACGGTGCGATAGTAATGTTTTGTAAACCAATGATGTTAAGCGGTGGAGAAAAACACGTGACCGAAATAAGGGCGTGTTCAGATTGGAAAGATAGCGCGACGAGTAAGGCATACAGCTTTTTGAATTTGTCAAAACACGTAAAATGGAATCTCAATTATGCGATCGATGGAGAACGATCGGTTCTACACCTATCAATTGCGGTTGCATCCGATGGAACCAATATAAAGAGGTTGCAGTACGGCAACCATTTGCAATGTCATTGCGTGATATCCGTAACCGCTGGAGAGAATATCTAGCGGATCCGAACGAACGCAATTATAACAAATGGTTGCATACGAAGTTCCTAATTCATAATGATTGTTGTATGTGTATATCGTGCAAACAAAACAGAAGTTATAGTTTGCATTAATTGAGATACAAATATTTACGTTAGCAAAATAAAAAAATAGGAAAAATAGGCCTCTTTTTTAAGGGGCCACCAATAAATCAAAAATATGTTACATACACCCACACACAAACGGGTACATAAAAAAGATGCACACACACATGCACGCATGACGTACACGCATAGGGGACAGAGAAAAAGGGATCACGGGTGACAAGGGGCATGTGCGTAGAACCACACGCGCATCATTACGCGCGTATTGTAACACGCGTGAGGGTATACGCAGTACGTGCATGTGTTGGTGCATCAGGTGCGTGCGTGTGGGTATGTATGCGAAAAAAGAAGAAGATAGGACACCCTTGTGGATGATGGATCAGTAACAGATTTCCAATGAAACAGATGCATTCAACCACATATTCCACCATGGGTGAAGCCTTTCGTCGTGACCAATGACATTATTAGTTCGCTAGGAAACAGGCATTGACAAAATCTAAAATCGCATGACCTTAAAGCGAATGAAGCGGCCATGTTTAATGTTAATATGAGTAATGCGCGAACACGTCATAAATATGCATAAAACACTAGCGCTCAAAACGCGATATTCTAATAATTACCCAAGGGAATTAATACATATGTCCACTCGGCTAAGAACTAGGAAACGATACAATATTGTATCCAGAGCACAAAGCCGTACGCATTCGCAACTACAAAGTGAGATCTCCTAGCGATTAGGTGATAATTCAATAGTAATTTTGAATATTTCTAAAAACCCGCATAGTATGAGACTTGAGGTACGTTCTTTCATTATTAACACATGGTATGTTTGTCATTCAAGCTTGATCTCACGGCTGTTCGAGACGTATGGTTAAATCATACGCAACAAATAATCTTTTTAGCATAAGAACGCTCTACATACAATCCTATAAACGGCACCCTCAGAGATATAATTACCACATTTTAACCGTCGTATCTAAAATGATTGACGTTATTGCAAAGTATTTAAAAACAATTTGCGTGTAATGACGGTTAAAAGTCAATCAAAATATTCAACAAAAATAGTTTTTCTAATAACATTAGCGACGGCAAATTAATTTCAAAATATTCAACAGTTTTCCTGTATGGTATCAATAGAAAATGAACTATATATTCATCGGTGAAAGGGTTAACTTCTTTTTAACCCAGGATACAATCCATCACCACCATGTCTTGGTTACCATTCCAACCGTACATACCATTAATACGAGATTATTTTTAATATTTTGTTGCTAATCTGTCTGGTAGCTGATGCTTACTAACAGCTCACGGACAATCTCTAAATATTGTACAGTTTACTAATAACATTAGCGACGAAACAGTCCTTACTCCGTCCGTAATTCCTCTTACAGCCTCAACCTCTTACGACCTCCATTATCGGACCCCCTATTAAACTCTATTATTTTACATTATCATACATTACTCCATTATTATTTTTACAACGGTAGATAACCGCGGAGGGGGGCGCACCGCCACTACGTTCAAACGTAAAATACACAACTTTTATACTTTTAAGGGTTAACTCATTCAAAATAATAGAACATTCCAGTGTTGCAGATTCTCAAATACGTGTGCGGCTGTTCGTCATTGTTATCGAGAAAAACGTGTGCCGCTGTTCGCCATTGTTCTCTAGAATGCGTGTGCCCCTGTTCGTCATTGTTCTCAACATTCCATTCCTCAAGCTTTTCTTTTGTTCTCCTGAAAAAACCATTGTTCTCGAAGACCCCCTGCTGTGGAGAACAATAACGGCCAGCCCCACCCATAACTACTCACACGTTTTTGACACAGAAAACGTGCCGTAGGTCGATCTAAATCATTGACTGTTTACAACTGCACAATGAAGGACAATAGCCCATGATATCTGTAATGATATCGAGTTTATCAACTACTCGAGCCTAACAATTGTCGTTTTATACGTAACCTGTCGACCTTGACATTGTAATTACTGTTTTGACAGGTCTCGTAATATAACCATATATGTTATCACGTCGTTGTTTGTTTTTACAACTCAAGGGCTATAAAAGCTAATTAAATAACAGCACTCGCTATCAGAATAGCGGGATTAACCCAACAACAGCGATGGAACGTCTACGAGCGCCAGAAAGACTGAATTTCGAGGGAAATGTGAGTGAGAATTGGAGGAAATTTAGACAAAATTTTAACTTCTACCTTGTTGCCACGGAAATGGACGCTAAAAGTGAAAAAGTTCAAATTTCTCTTCTGTTGACTGTAGCGGGCGAAGCAGCGATAGAAGTGTACAGTACATTCACGTACACAGCAGGCGAGGATAAGGATAAACTGGTTCCCATTTTATCTAAATTTGAACAATGCTATATGCCTCGTAAAAATGTGACATTTGAAAGACACCAATTTTTCACAGGTGGCCAAAACTCTGGCGATTCCATTGATCATTATGTAACTGAGTTAAAAATGAAAAGTAAATCTTGTGAATTCGATGAGCTAAACGACTCCTTAATTCGAGATAGAATTATATGTGGCATTGACAATTAAGCAATGAAGGAAAGATTACTACGTGAACCCGACCTCACAATTCAAAAAGTGATCGATATGCCGTGCCGCTGAAATAAGTAAAACTCAGATACGATCATTGACCCTAGAATCTGATAAATCAGTTCAATCAGTACACTACCATAAAGCTAAACAACATTCTGGTGCAAAATCGAAAGCTAATGCGCAGAAACATAACTTTCAGAAACGTGATACGAATGCCAACTTTAAGCAAAATCATGACAATTTATTCATATGTGGAAAATGTGGTTCAAAATATGGTGTAAAACAGTGCCCAGCATTTGGACATTCTTGTTATGGGTGTGGCAAAGTTAATCATTTCCAAAAGTGTTGTCGTACAAAACAAAAACAAACTGTACACAGTATTAATGACATTGATCATGATGAACTTGAGATGGATGCTTTGTTTATCGGGGCTATCAATTCGAGTACTGCAGCTAAACAGTCAAATTCGTGCATGACCGAGATGAAAGCAGATGAATGTTTTGCATCTTTTGATGTACAAGAAACAAGTGTTCATTTTAAGATTGAAACTGGCTCCCATGCAAACATCATACCAGCATCCACGTTTCAAGAAATTGACACTTCAGATGTCAAAGTCCAGCGATCAGCTGCAATGCTTACAAGTTACACCGGAGATAATCTTAAGGTTATGAGGAAATGTACACTGAAATGTCTTGGCAGATCCATAGAATTTTACATAGCAGAAACGGACCAGTTACCGATCTTAGGTTTTCGTGCATCACAAGATTTGGGATTGATAAAAGTAGTGATGACAATGGAGTGAGACAGGAAGGAGGACATTGTCAGGAAACATCCTGTTTTTGATGGCCTGGGATGTTTAGAACAGCCCTATCATATCAACATTGATCCTTCAATACAACCAGTTGTCAATGCGCCTAGAAATGTACCTGCAGCACTCAGAGAAAAGCTAGCAGTAACGCTTAAAGAAATGGAGACCAAGGGAGTAATCAAAACGGTGGACGAACCAACGGATTGGGTTAATGCATTAGTAGTTGTTGAAAAACCTAAAACAGGTTAACTGAGAATTTGTTTGGCCCCGAGAAATCTAAATGAGGGTGTGAAAAGAGAGCATTTTCAGCTACCAACTATTGAAAATATTACGACAAGAATGTCGGGTGCCAAGATCTTCTCCAAACTTGATGCAAACCATGGTTATTGGCAGGTTCCACTTGACGAGTCCAGCCAACTGCTAACAATATTTAACACAAGAATAGGCAGCTTTTGCTACCTCAGAATGCCATTCGGAATAAAATCAGCACAAGAGGTATTTCAAAAACGTATGACACAGCATTTTGGCGATCTTCCAGGTGTAGAAACTGACAAAGATGACATCTTAGTATGGGGGTCATCTGTAGAAGAGTACAATCACAGACTGAAATCTATTGGCCGGGAATGAGTGCAGAGATTGCGGACATGGTCACTAACTGTTCAACTTGTTTGGAACACAGAAACTCCAATCAAAAGGAGATATCGATTCCTTCAGCAGTACACAGAAAGGCCATGGGAGGCTGTTGCCACAGACGTTTTCACTTCGGACGGAGATAACTATTTAGTGATTGTTGATTACTATTCAGGATATTTAGAGGTTGCCAAACTAACTGACACAAACAGTGCTACAGTCATAACTCATACAAAGTCAACATTCGCCAGACATAGAATTCCAACTGAGCTGAATAGTGACAATGGACCTCAGTACTCATCACATGAGTACAAAGATTTCCCCAAGAAGTGGGGAGTCGTACATACAACGACAAGTCCATACCATGCGCAATCTAATGGATTAGTTGAGAAAGCAGTTAACACAATGAATGACATTGCTGCAAAAAGCCAAAGACTGTCATAAAGAACCATATCTGGGACTATTAGAGTACAGAAATACACCATTAGATGGTATTAGATCACCCGCACAAATGCTCATGGGACGGAGACTTCTATCAACACTACCAACAACAAACGCCCAACTTCAGTCATCCACTATAAGCCCATCAACGGTACAGTCACTTTTAAGAAAGAAACAACAGCAACAAAAACACTTTTATGAAAGAGGATCTAAAGATCTACCCACATTATACAGAAGTGACACAGTGAGAGTCCAGCAAAATAGTTTTTGGAAACCAGCTACAGTAATTGGATCAGCAAGTGCACCGCGATCATACATCGTGAGAACATCAGATGGAGATGTGTATCGGCGAAATCGATGCCATCTCATGTTAACCAGAGAGTCGGCTCGAGAAGAGAACAACATGCTTGATGAGCCAGACTCAGTTTTCGACCGAACCGCAACCCTTGTTCATAATGGAGAGCTTGCAAGATATTCCACACCAATACAGTAGCAGCTGAAGCACAACCTTTGGTACCTGAAGTTAAACAACTATCATATGATGCAGATCCAATTCGTACAAAACGTGGTCGTGAAATCTGAAAGCCTATTCTTTTCAAGGACTACATGTAGCGGTGAGTCCAGGATAAACAATCATATGTAAATGTAGAATTCTATTCGTAGAACATTATCATGTCGTGAATAATCATATTTAATGATACATAGCTTTACAAACGAAACGTGTGTAATCTAGCTGTACAACAATCACGTATTAAGGTGACCAGTACTTCCAAATGAAAAACAATAACAATCATCCTTTTAAATTGTCATTTAATTCAGGCGACTCCAATGGACATTTTCACACTAACATTTAGTTATTAATTGCATATTACACAACTTTATAAAAAGGGGAGTTGTAATGATATCGAGTTTATCAACTACTCGAGCCTAACAATTGTCGTTTTATACGTAACCAGTCGACCTTGACATTGTAATTACTGTTTTGACAGTTCTCGTAATATAACCATATATGCTATCACGTCGTTGTTTGTTTGTACAACTCAATGGCTATAAAAGCTAATTAAATAACAGCACACCATAATGCAACGGGGCCCATGAAGAAACCACAAAAGCTATGTCATAGCCGAATTCGGAATAAAAAAAGTGCGCGACCAGGAAACGACGCTTTCTCAGTCGCATGGTATTTTTGCATTTTACCTGGTTTCCCGGATCATTTTCTGTTATTTTGCCTCATTACACTACGTACATGTTATCTATAACTGCGTTCTGTTCGCTAAAACTATCTCACAAATATGCTTATTTCAACAACAATAAGATATATTGGAATAATAGAACGATTTGGCACGGTTGGAAGAGATTTCCAACTGACACAGAGAACTTATATAAAAGATATTTATTATGTTCTGAAGTTTAATACAATATCAAAATCTACTGTGGAGATCACTCCTGTCTAAACACCACTTCATTTCAGTTTCAAAATCAGCAAGTGCAATCATGGATTTCAGACCATCGCCCATTTTTCGGATTTTCAGGAATTTTCGCGGTTTACGCCCAAAATTGTGGAATCCTTGTATACAGTCTTGTAATACAATTTGAGAGGAAACCGCACCGAATTTTCCGAGTTATGTATAAATCCAGAATTTGATCCGACTCAGTTCCTGAGTTTTCTCCAGATCAGGATTCCGAATTTAAAGGGAGTTGTGTTAAAATTTGAACCAAAGTTTATTAGATACAGTTCCGGACACAAACATGTGTGCGCACGCGCACTCGCTGGCCCGCACGCACACACGTACCCACACACACATACACACACGCACGCACGCATGCACGCACGCAAACACACACATGCTGGCACGCATGCGCGCTCCTTCCAACTCATCCATGCGCCCAGTCATGTGCGCATGCGTACGTGCGATTACCATACCATCTTCACATTACGGGCAGAGGGTCTCTATCAATAATCTTAACCCTCCATAGATGGATTACGTGTTTATAAAGTGCACTTCTGTGTTTTCCGTGGGGGTGGTCATTATAAACAGGTTTCACCGTACTTTAAATAGCCAAATACCAAGGCATCAATGCTAGTCTCGTTCTCGGAAGACTGGTGAGATTTGGAAAACTGTCGTGCTGAATGGTGTTATTTTAGAGCACAACACAGTATTTAAATATACACAACTTCGATAACAAGTATTCATTTTGAAAATTATTTCGTATTACACAGCCGTTACACCATGTATTTACTTAATGAGCGGATTAAGTCAAGGTGTAACGGGACTACAGCCTCGGGGCTCTGAAAACTAAATATATTCAGTAGTAGTAGTAGTAGTAGTAGTAGTAGTAGTAGTAGTAGTAGTAGTAGTAGTAGTCATTCCTCCTTGACCCACCCCATAATGTCCACCACCACCACCACCAACCCCACCACCACCACCCACCCCCCACACCACCCCGCAATTAATTAGCCCTGGGCCCCAGTTTGCTTAATGTGACTCTATTAATGAGTACCAAAAATCATACATGGTATACTGGTACTAGATTATAGACATGTAATGTATGCAACGTTCTACACAATCTACACCCTATATACGATGCGTGTGCATGTAAGTATAATGTGTGAACTGCCTGCCTCTGGACCGACTGGCCGCTACAGACACAAAGGATGCTTGATGATTCATATGCGTGCTATGTGTAGTCTATCGATTCTAGGTTCCTACGGGCTATAGTGTGTGCCCGGGGTGCATGTAGCTGGTGTATGGAGCTAGTGACCTGCCTTGTACTTATTTATAGGTAAGGGGTGGGTGGTGAGGGGCATCTAGACATTACAAGGCATATTCTCGGCACGAAGCCGCATTTATAGTTTTAGATTGGGCGCAATGTGGAATAATGTTTTCAGGACCACCAACACCCCCCCCCCCCCCATCCAAAACAAAAACAAATTGGTATTTCCAGTTTATATATATATATATATATATATATATCCATCCACCCACCATATGACGTCATAATCAACTACGTGACATGTAGGGTAACGTCATGATCATTATGTCATGAATGGCCCGATTTAGTGCGTCGTAAACGCTTAATAATCCGTCAGATTGCATGAAGCGTATGTCTTTACTATGTAATAAACAAGCTGTCGAATATTTTGAAACTAATTTGACTGCGCACTATTGCTGTCATAGGCCCAGTCAAATTAGTTACAAACTATTTAAGAGCTTACCTGTATAGTTTTCTGGAAATTGATAGTCACAGAGTTCAGGGATCGATCGGTTCTCAACACGAGCGATGTTTGGGTGCAGCTTAGCTAGAGATGGGCGTGGCATAGCTAAAGCTGGAAAGGTCCATGGTGGTAACGTTGTAAAGGTCTATAATGCGACGCTAACAGGGATCACTGCAGAATGGAGAATTTGAACTGTCACTCAGGTATAGGGTGTCATAATCAATTACGACACTACGTAGCTGACGCGACATTCATAATGACGTATTATAACTCCGCCATGAAGCTCAAATGTCTCTCACGTGTACGAATTTAATGTCTTTCATGAATTTACAATTTAACAAACATAACATGTTGAATATTTTAAAACTAATTTGAGCGGCCATAGGTAGCACCAGTCCTATCCAAATCAGTTCCAAATTATTCAACAGCTTAGTTGTATAGTTACCTTGAAATTGGGATTCTGGTAATTCCGGGTTCAAAATATTTAAATCGTAGAGCCGAATTTAGCCTACTTGGGGCCCCATGCTGCCTCCATTCCATGATTCCAATCCCTAATTGGTACAGTATTTTGCGTGGGTTATGGGGATGTGGTGGGGATGGGGTGGGGATGGGGTGGGGGAGCTGGATACGACGCAAACGAATAAATATTCAGCCTGAGAACAAATCGACGTATTAACTTATTTTGCATACAATCGGACTCTCACTCTCTTGAATATATTGCAGGATATAATAGGCCTATCGCTGGTCTGCTGTTATGCGATACAGTAACCAAATGTGTTTTCCGCGACATTTAATTGCGACAAAATTATCAATTATTTTGTCACTGTCTATTTTCTGTAAAAGTTCGTTCTCAGTGGACATCAATGAGAGGCAGTTTAGTCTCTGCTGAGTAATACACGTTCTCGTCTCATTCTTAAGTAACTTTAACTTTGTGAATGTGCGTTCACCTGATGCATTTCAAACCATCAAACTGAGATACATCCGCAAGGCAACTTCAAAACTTGGGGAATGTAGAAACAAGCTGCGTATCTGTACGAATGTCATACAGTGAATTCACTGCTAAGTTTTTCAGTGAGTCTGGTTTTTCGTTTAGTATCTTCTTTACAAATATGCAGAAATTGTGGAATTCATTGGCAAAACACTCGCCTTTCGTACTGTTACAAACATGGTACAGAAATATATATATATATATGTGTGTGCTAATGTAAGATTGACAATACAGAATTCAGGGCCGTAGTCACCTGCTTAACTGAATTTAGTCCACGGACAACCTTATTCTCTGTCAGAAATAATATCTCGGCGGACATCAACACAGATATAGTCCTAATGATTCTCTTAGCCCGCTTGTCCGCTTGTTGGCAGACGATTCAGGGCGACTCTGACGAGATGGCTGTTTGTTTTGGCTATCTAACATCCTGCATCCTGAGTTAGATGACAGAATTTCAATGGAGTGAAGGAACTTTAGGGATGTATCATGTAGGCTAAGAAATTAACATATTGGCTATCAATGATCAAGGAATAAATTTCCAACACAACACAATGAGGGGCTGACGGCATTGGCCATTGGTACAGTATATTATTTATATATGTACGACTACTACTACTACTACTACTACTACTACTACTACTACTACTACTACTACTACTACTACTACTACTACTACATATTGTTATAAAATGATTAAAATGGTCGAAATATTTTTTATTGCAAATTTTAGGGGGCCCACATCCAGTCGGGGCCCAGGGGGTTCCATCCCCGTCAGCCCTTGCATAAATCCGGCTCTGCTAAATCGGCAAGCAACACTCGCAAAACGTGGGCGGAGCTTAGTTATAAATGGGCGGGGATATCGAGAAATATAGCCATCCGTAATATGTTCTCCAAAAGGCAGATATCAACGCAAAAGCGACACATTTTAAATGATGCTGTAAATTAATTATTACAAGTTTTCTTTGTGCAACGAAACAGGAATATGAACACGGTCCTGTAATCCTTATTAAACACAAGATAGAGAATGGGATTGACGGTAGAGTTTAGATATGCCATCCAGTAGACGATATCATTAACAACTGAAGGAAGACATGTCTCACACAGGATAGAAATGGGGAATGTGATCATAAACGGTACCCAACATATCAAGAACAATAAAACTTGCACCAGCAATGTCAGCAGACATCGCCGATTCTGTCCACTAATCTTTTCTCTTTCTACAGTATCGGCAAGAGTTTGGGTTGTCTTGGTAATTGTGCTCTTTTGATCCAGGCTTCTTTGCTGTTGGGTAGTTCTATTTCCTTTGTTGCGACGACTCAGATTACATATTAGAAACAAGAATAACAGCACTAAGCAAATAGCTGGTCCATATGACCCGATCACTACCGTGCCAAATATGTGATATTCCTTAATAGGGGTTGGGCAGTGACATAGTACAGCGGTACCATGGATCTGGTCAAGGATTGCGACGACTGCGATTCCTGGAAAGTAGTACAGCACCACTAACATCCACCCGGCTACTGCTAACTTCCTAGCTCTTGCCCTTGTGAAAGTTGCCCTATATTCCAGTGGTTCAGTGACAGCGCGGAACCTGTCATAAGCTATTACATTCAGGTGAATATTGGAAGAAGCACAGCAAACGAAATCAAGGATTCTGTATACGACACAAGATATACTATCTAAAGGACAATATCGATACGAAGTATATAGCGTCATGGCGGGGGATGCAGACGGCACCAATGATAAGGTCAGATACCGCCAAAGACACCACGTACACACTGTAATTTGTAGACCTCAAAACTCGGGATGTGGCCACACATGCTATTATAGCTGCATTCCCAAGCGCAGTAGGAGCGGAAAAGAATAACATAATAGCCAATCTAGTGACGTCACCATCAGATGTACCTCCAAATGCAATACTCCTATCAGTGTTTTTCATGCAGTCTGTCCGTGTGTTATAACTGTTATTGGGCGTAACCCCAATGCCCTGACCATCACTAACATTATCCTTCCTTTGAACACAGTCAGCGTTACCTATGATTTCCATTCTGGTCCGACCGTTACTGTAGTCCAACCTGATCCAAGGAGCACATGGGTTTAGATAGCGCGACTTGATGGTTGCATAAGCGAGGTGACTGAAAAGAACACGTGTCTTAGAAAACCACCCTCATGTTATAAGTGAACATCAATCTTCTTGCCAACTGCCTCTGACCAGCTATCGTTAACTATCTGGCTGATGAGTCTTTGCAAATGACATATTGCAAGGGTTATTTCTCTGGGTCTGATGAATATTTTGAAAACAATTTGACTGAAAGTTCTTGGTGGTTTAAAATTTTCACAAATATGTGTACTTATTGAATCTGACATTGTTAATTAGTTTCAAAGGATTCAACAGCATGTTTATTAAATAGCAAGAGGCCCAAGGGGCCCAAGGGGCCTGTATCGCTCACTTGGACCATATGCATCTCAACTAGAATGGTCATTAGCAATAAGTAAAACTCTAATGAGTTGAGCAGACTTGTAAAAAGAAAACAGAGGCCATGTTTCTTGTATCAACTTCTCTTGAACAAACTTTAATTTCCCATAGTCATCAATATCATATTTCCAAAATTTTGGCCCATTCCATTCTGGAAACGAAGTTGCTTTTATGAAGAGCAGGCCATCCAAGATGGCCGCCCAACCATCTGGCCAATCAAGTTCCCTTGAACAAACTTGGTTCAGCTCGTGCCCTAAATGATATTTTATGACTTTTGAATCAATCGCTCAGTTTCGGCGAAGAATTTTAAAGACATTTCTAAATATCAGACAAAATCCAAGATGGCCGCCAGAGAAATTGGCTGATTGGATTTGTTTGAACAAACTTGAATTTCTACAACCTGCCAAATATAATTGAAATCGGCCCAGTAGTTCTAGAAGACATTTTAAATTTCCCATTGCTTTAGTATGGGATCTTTTGGCGGGAAAATGATCCAAGATGACCGCCAAACCGTATATCCGACAGTTTCGAAAATTGCAACTTTGAGATCAGAATACCCAAAAGCACATATAAAACCAATTTCAGTCTCAAAATCCATCAAATAAATAAACCCAATATGGCCGCCAAACACACTATATTTTGCTTGGGCATCTGCGGCCATGTTTTTTAATGGATCAACTTCCCTTGAACAAACTTTATTGGCCCTTACGCCCTAACCATATCTGCCAAATTTCGGCCCAATCCCGTTAGCGATTCTGGAGAAGAAGTCGTTTTCGCTAAAACTGGTTCAACCAAGATGGCCGCCAAACCATGGGACCAATCAAGATCCCTTGAACAAACTTTGTTCAACTCTTGTCCTAGATTATATTTCCTGGGATGTGTTTCAATCCACCAAGCGGTTTCAGAGGAGATTTTTAAAGACCTAAAAATCAGACAATATCCAAGATGGCCACCGGCCAAATTGGCTGATCGGCTTCCTGCCGAATATAATTGAAATCATCCAGGTGGTTCTTGAAAAGAAGTCGATTAAAGAAAAAATGTTGCCGTATGGACAGACGGATGCCTGACAGACGATGGACAGTCACAATGGTATAAACTCACTTGGGCATTCTGGCCAGGTGAGCTAAAAATATAAGATCTTTACCCACAAAAATTGATCAATCAAGTGCTATTCTGAATAGAAGACTTGGAGCCTACCAACCTTGGATCCTTCCAGCAAAATTTGGCTGAAATTTGTCATAATGTTAAGTGTTGCGTGGATTGACCGATCAGGTACGGCCCGTCCTAGCCAGTCTGGGTACGGAACAGCCAGGCCTGGAACGTTTCAAGCATGGTCCGCTGGGTAGGACGATACACGTTTATAGAGCCATATGAGAGAGGATCTAAAAACGATGGTGAGGTCGCCTAGCGTGCATGCGCGGGCGTCAGAGATTGCTTGCCAACGTACGTTAGCATTGGGGAAAAGCATCAGATTTTGTACCGAGTTGGTACATGTAATTCCTTTGACTTATACTTTCCTCGTCGTTCATGGTATCGATCCTGACCGGAATGAAACGAGGATTCCAAAACTTTTCACCATTTTAAAATCATTCCAGAAATAGCCGAGTCATCCTTAATTGAACCATCAAATTTCTTTCAAAATATTGAATATCATAGGCTTAGCGTTTGCATAATCTCAGTGCATGGGTACAATAGCGTGTTACGTGACCCGCCTCCCTTCCTCTGAAGCTCGCTCGCTGATTGGCTGTTCCACTCCAGCTGTGACGTCACGAGCCATATAAAAGGGGCTGGAATATCAGAAATCATCAGTGAGGAAGGGAGAGACCCATGGTCGTGTGTCTCTCAGAGCAGACCAAGTCGTCCTCGTTTCTGGAGCTCACTCCACGCATCCGCAAAATAGTTTATAACTAAATTAAAGAAAGGTTCCCTCACCAAGTGACACCAAAGAGGGACCTTTAATGTGGATGGGCTTTTTGACTATCATGTAAGATCTCTAAATTATTATGTGAGACAGTGCTGGTTACGGATACTCGCCAGATCTGCCAAGCGACGCTGAAAAGTGGTGAAGCAAATTCCGCACATGGCTTGTGTACAACTTTTAACATTTTGACCACAGTCTAGAAAGGACATTGCCTGGTGCACCGCATGAGCTTTGCAGTGCCTCTCACCTTGAATCCGCGAGAATGTTCATGTATCCATCAAGTGCTAAACGTAGGGACAACTTCAAAATCCGCAAAACTTACGGAACTTTCTCAATGCATAAATTATATAGTATGTGATCTTAATAGAGACTATCTACTAGCCATCTACAACAGTTCTCCCTCACCATTCTCGAGAGTGAGCCGCGTCAACAAGTTCGCCTGCAGATATACTCCTAGCAGCTAACTTCAGCATCGTGGCATCTCGCGCCTGGTGTAGTACGGACCGACCTGACGGTTACTGACCATCCCAGCAAAGTTGGGTACGGAACGGCCACTCCGGATTCGATCCAAGCACGCCCCCCTGGGTAGGATAGTATGCGTACATAAGCCCTCTGAGAGAGGTTTCTCATAAAAAAATCAGCTAAGTCAGATAAAACGTCTGGTGCGCGTGCACGTCAGAGCTTCCCTGACAACACGTCTCGGAATTGGAAGCGAGTACATGCCTATAGTGTACCGAGTAGGTACTTGTAAATGTTCATAAGTTATCTGTTCGCGTTGTTCTTGGTACCGATTAGGTACAGAATTAAACGAGCTTTCAAAAACTGTAAACCATTTTAAAATCAACTCAGAAATCGTTGAGATATCATCGACGCTCCCCATTAAATTATACTTAGAATATTGCTATAACGTCGTAATCACGTGTATATATTAAACTAAATATAGAGTGATTTGTACACATGGTCGATACGTCACTAGCATACAAGCACGCTGATTGGCTGGCGCTCGGCCGCTGATTGGTTGAGGCGCCCAGCTCTGACGTCACAGCGAGCATAATAGGGGTGAAAAATCGAAGATCAGGAGCATCGCCGACTTGGAAGCCGGACCCGCGCAGAACGACTGGACCGTCAGGATGACGGATGTAACCTGCTGACCCGCCAGTAATTCTCACTTCTACCGGTGTCTTACGGAACCCACCACATCCACGGTAGTAGGACGTCCTCGGGTTCCACGGAATTTTGGATACTCCCGGATGTACTCCTAAACTAATTTAAAGTTAGACCTTCTGCATCTGGACTTTCCTAATGCAACTTCTGCGGAAGGGGCCGTGTGGGCCTGGAATATAATCCTACGCAATGTAGATGTAAGCTCGCGATTTCAAACGATGAACCTTTTTTTCTATAATGTTCTAAATTGGTCCAAAATGATTTTCCTTAATCGATTTTAAAACAAGAACATAAACAAATTTAAGAAAAGTGTTTTGAGTACGTCAAGATAAGGCCAGAAATTTAATTTATGAAAATGAATTCTTCAGCTTTACGAATGAGCCGCGTCAACAAGTTCTATTATCCGACTTAGCTGATTTTTTATGAGAAACCTCTCTCAGAGAGCTTATGTACGCATACTATCCCACCCAGGGGGGCGTGCTTGGAGCGAATCCGGAGTGGCCGTTCCGTACCCAACTTTGCTGGGATGGTCAGTAACCGTCAGGTCGGTCCGTACTACACCAGGCGCGAGATGGCACGATGCTGAAGTTAGCTGCTAGGAGTATATCTGCAGGCGAACTTGTTGACGCGGCCCACTCTCGAGAATGGTGAGGGAGAACCGTTGTAGATGGCTAGTAGATAGTCTAATTAATGCGTTGTATATCAGGTGTTGAATGGCGGATAACCTTGTCAGAGTGAGAGGGAGTCACAACAGGATAGTGATTGTAGGTAGATTACATTTTTTTTCTCCTTATATCATCTTTCAAACAGATCTATACAGTCTATGAAATTCAATGAAAAAAATTCCAAAAGCTAAATATACTACCTTTGCCAGAAATAGTTTATAGAAAAAAAACACAAAGAAACATGACAATGATTCGAAAAGTTTCTAGTACAATCAGAAACCTTCCAGCACACAAGGTGGTAGGTATAATACATTGAATACAAAAAATACGTTCCCCACGTTACTAGTTTCTAATACAATCAGAAACCTTCTATCACACAAGGTGACAGGTAAGATAAATTTAATACCAAAAAAGAAATACGTCCCCCACCTGACTTTCCCACTAGATCTTATAACCCAACCCCTGGACCATAACTTCCATAGTATTTCTCAGATCACTTCCACATATAAACTTTCAAATTTATTTTAATCTTAATTATCGAAAAGTCCTAAAATTTGACATTATGTTGTGTCTTTCCTTATTAACCGAGATTTCTGAATTTAAATGCCCATAATGTCACTCCTTAACTTGTCGAGAAAAATATTCAACTGCACGTCTCCAATCCACACTCTACATTGGCAGTTGACTACACTGGTTACACCAAAAGCTGCACTTCTCCCCAGGAAACTATCACTTTCTACGTCATCCCAAGGACAGACAATCTACCTCAACTACACATTCTTGTAGTACAAGTCTCCGTTTAGAGTTAACAAAAAAAACCTGTAGCTATGGTAATTTAAAGGATGAACATGGTCTCACGCAACATATGATAGCCCAACAGCCCTCATCTGCTGCTCCACAAATTCGATGTGTGTTTTGTCAGCTGGATTACAAAATGGCGAATGCCTGTTTTTCTGCCTATCGCAGACAACCTGCACAAACCATTTTTCTAAATCTCACACACAAGGCAAAATAGTGCCTGGTTTAACCAATCACACAGACACAATGCCATTGTTTTGCAGTTATCTACCAATGCGTATCTTGAGCACAGCTAACCCGACCCTTGCCATACAATTTGCTAGAATTTTCCCGTAGATCAGTAATATATCCCTACGCCGCGAGTGCAGACGACCCAGGCACTAACCATGCATGAAATGACATCCACACACATACGTCACAAGCCTTAAAGTTACTATACCGCAACACAAATTTGAAAAATCTAAAATAATGAAAACACTGACTACCACTGTGACGCAGTGACTTCACCAGCGGTGAAATCACTCCATCACAATCGCCCTGGACAAGATTTGATTGTAATCCCTACAATCAACTTACACCTACATTACTGAACAAACACAAATGATGAATTAGCATGGAACGAACCCAATTCATTTCAACCCAGCTCCTTCTGGAAGTGTACACAATTCAACCAATGAATGGATTCTGAGTGGATACCAAATACTGAGACTCCTCCATAAGTGTCCACACGGAGATTTCCATCTTCCAGTGAAGAAGGACATGGAAAATCCGCCACCAACTACCCAATCAGAACGAAGATACCAATACCCCATCCAAGCATTATAATTTCAAATTTTCAATTTTTCAAACTATTAAGTTTTAAACTGAATAAGGTTCAAGCTGAGATGGCACTGTACCCAACCATAATCAGACCTAACTAGGTTTTAAACTGAATATTGATACCAGAGTTAGTACCTCTGACACTAACTGGATATAACTTCAACTGTCTCCCTTTCCACTCCTACCAGTCAATACAAATTCTTCCATTATTCCGACAGATAAGGTCTCTGCTATGCCCACATGCTATAAAGGTATGGTCTCAATATTTTTTTATTTAACCTTAAGCTTTATAATACAGCACTAACTTGACTACTGCTTGTTGCTCAAGCATCTATCAACCAAGGCTGCTTGTAATAGAACATATTATCTCCACTCAAACATAATATATAAATTAATAGTAAAAAAATGGAATCGTCTAATATGTAATGGAAGTTCTTCATTCTATTGAAAGATTCACTAATCCTATGAATATCTACATTTATTCACAGATTTAATATTAACTATACATTTTTGGAAGGAACATCCACATATCTAAATTAGAAACCGCACTACATATACATCCGACCAATGGCCGTGCAAGCGAGTAGTTCACGTGCCCATATATGAAAAATAGAGCCTTCTAACAAAGCATCTTTCCCTCCCAACCAACAAATATCATTAATTATAATGCACTATCCATATTATGGTTCTATTAATTTTAACCTTCAAGACTACTGACAATTACCGAGATACAGCCGACTAAGTCGTGGAATTGATTAGTTCACGTGCCCATATCTCCATAAAAGCCGGAATCCAAAAAGAAAACGGACTTTAATATTACCTTTCTAACAGATCTATATAACTATATAACCATTTTCATGAACCTTTGACCTTCCGAATGGCATTTCTGGTGGATTTCCCTGAGTAAACGCAAATTGACAGAAGACATATTCCAGACAAGATGCCCTTCCACACATGTGTAAGATACAATAGACAAGACAAACATAAACTATACCCTCATGGGCACCCACCACGTGTGTTACTATGGTGCCCACACCACCAGCCTTCACACCATAATGGAGCCTATTATGCCCTTCCACTAAAAGTGTTACTATGGGGCCGCACCACCAACCATCACACTGTAATGGACCCCACTATGGGTACACATAACATGGTACTATGGGGAATAGCGTACTCCAACCTCCACATTGTAATGGATCCTATTATGGCCACACACACTAGAAGTGTTATGATGTCGGCTATGGGGTACGATTGAATCAGGCTCCATGGTACGTATAAATGATAGGCCATGCATAGCGATCGTCTATATCGTTGATACAGTATTATAATAGATGGCTTACTGTCATGCTGGCAGTTCTTTGTAAAATTATGTCCATACTGGTACCACAAAACATACATAAAGGTGGGCGGAGGTTAGCTAGAATTGGGCGGGCCGAGCTGGAAACGGATGGACCTAGCTAGAGATGGGCGAGGCATAGCTAGAAATGGGTGAGTCATAGACACAAATGGGTGAAGCATAGCTAGAAATGAGCTAGGCATAGCTAGAAATTGGTGAGGCATAGCTAGAAATGAGAGAGTCCTAGCTAGAAATGAGAGAGTATAGCTAGAAATCGACTCCTCTATTGCATTATAAGATGATATATACACCTGTGCAAAAGTTAAGCACCACCCTATTTTTACGCACATGCGAGGGTATATTCATGTGCTATGAAGAAAGCAATAGCATAAACATTTATGTACCCATCCATCTTAGTGCAAGAGGTAATAATGCAACTAGAGGAATGCTGATTATGATGGTGGGGAAACACTGTATGTTTTTGTTTGAACTTGAAAACGAGGCCTGAATATGGTTACGTTGACACAACTGACAACTATTGCCCTACAGTTGACACACGTGGCTAGATTGTCATTAATAGTGTCTGAAAACGAAGTTTAACATCTGTGCACGAGCTTGAGACTGTCATTATTAATACCGGGTATATCCACCTTGTGCCTGGATAACGGCCTGGACACGACGTCTCATGCTGGTCACCAACTGACTGATACGCCATTGTGGTATTCGTTGCCATTCAAGATGGAGTGCGTCTGTTAATTCCTGTAGGTTCTGCACAGGAGGATCCCTCCTTCTCACCATGTTTCCCAGAATGTCCCAGATATGCTCAATAGGGTTCATGTCAGGGCTCCTTGCTGGCCATGGTAGGGTTTCGATGGCATTCTGGCGGAGGTATTCATGCACAGCTCTAGCACGATGTGGTCGGGCGTTGTCATCCATGAATATAGGGTGGGTTCCAGGTGCATGATTTACAAAATGAGGGACCACAACTCTATCCAGTATGGAATCTTGATATCTTTGTCCATTTAGTGTTCCAGGTACAGTCAACAGATCCAGCTTACAATCAAATGAGATGCACCCCCATATCATAACTGAACCTCCACCAAATGGAACTTCTTCCATGATGTTACGTTGGTCGTACGCCGTGCGTCTGGACCTCCATACACGAGTTCGACCATCTGTGGCATGAAGCAGGAACCGACTTTCATCGGACCAGTGTACCCGTCTCCAGGATCTCATGTTCCAGTGTCTTCTTTCGTTGCACCACCTCAGACGCTCCTCTTTGTGGTGTGCAGTGAGGAGAGGACGTCTGACAGGTCTCCTAGCTTTCATGCCAGCAGCATACAGTCTCCTTTTGACGGTAGACATTGACACTCTATTGCACGTTTCCCATTGCTGGCTGAGCACTCTGCTGTTGGTGAATGGAGATCTCCTAACAAGGCGTACTAGGGCTCAATCATCACGGGCAGTAGTCTTCTTCGGTCTTCCAGATCTAGGCCTGTCCTTCACCTCGTTAGTTTGCCCATGTTTTGCAATCAATTGACTGATTACAGTATGGTTAATATTCAGCTGTCTGCCAATCTCTCTGCATGACATACCAGTGGTATGCATGCCTATGATTTGCCATTTCACACGATCACTTAACCTTCGTCTTGCCAATGCAGTTCACAATCAAGAGCTAATTCTCTCTGTACAAATAAACCACGGTCATGAACACAAAATTCCTAATCTTGTCGCCTAAATCTGTATGTAATGTTCTACACCTCAAACTGGACTTTTACATAACTGAACACGTGTGCTGTTTCCCGCCACGCACGGACATCAACCGGCGTGAAGTCATGCATGCATGTGCATTTCGTACTTGGAATTATGTCAGCTAACGCGGGGACAAAAAGTATGGCAGCCTAGTTGTACCATCATGTTTCTACGTTCTATTGTTTTTGCTGGTGCTTAACTTTTGCACAGGTGTATATATATATATATATATATATATATATATATATATTTATATATATATATATATATTTATATATATATATATATATATATCCATCCACCATATGACGTCATAATGAAGCGTATGTCTTTACTATTTAATAAACATGCTGTCGAATATTTTTGAAACTAAATTGACTGCATGCTATTGCTGTCATAGGCCCAGTCAAATTTGTTACAAACTATTTAACAGCTTACCTGTATAGTTTTCTGGAAATTGATAGTCACAGAGTTTAGGTATCGATCGAATACCACGCAAACGAATAACTATTCAGCCTGAGAACAAATCGACGTATTAACTTATTTTGCATATAATCGGCCTCTCACTCTCTTGAATATATTGCAGGATATAATAGGCCCATCGCTGGTCTGCTGTTATGCGATATAGTAACCAAATGCGTTTTCTGCAACATTTAATTGCGACAAAATTATCATTTATTTTGTCACTATTTTCTGTAAAAGTTCGTTCTCAGTGGACATCAATGAGAGGCAGTTTAGTCTCTGCTGAGTCATACATTCTTAAGTAACTTTAACTCTGTGAATGCGCGTTCACCTGATGCATTTCAAACCATCAAACTGAGATACATCCGCATGACAACTTCAAAACTTGGGGAATGTAGAAACAAGCTGCGTATCTGTAAGAATGTCATACAGTGAATTCACTGCTAGGTTTTTCGGTGAGTCTGGTTTTTCGTTTAGGATCTTCTTTACAAATATGGAGAAATTTTGGAATACATTTGCAAAACACTCTTCCAAATCGCTTTTTGTACTGTTACAAACATGGTCCAGGATGATGTGTGTGTGTGTGTGTGCGCGCGCGCGTGCGTGCGTGCGTGCGTGCGTGCGTGCGTGCGTGCGTGCGTGCGTGCGTGCGTGCGTGCGTGCGTGCGTGCGTGCGTGCGTGCGTGCGTGCGTGCGTGCGTGCGTGTGTGTGTATATATATATATATATATATATTGTCATGCGGATGTATATATATGTGTGTGTGTGTGTGTGTGCTAATATAAGATTGACAATGCAGAATTCAGGGCCGTAATCACCTGTTTAACTGAATTTAATCCACAGACAACCTTATTCTCTGTCAGAAATAATATCTCGGCGGACAGCAACACAGATATAGTCCTAATGACTCTCTTAACCCGCTTGTCCGCTTGTTGGCAGACGATTCAGGCTGTTTGTTTTGGCTATCTAACATCCTGCATCCCGAGTTAGATGACAGAATTTCAATGGAGTGAAGGAACTTTAGGGATGTATCATGTAGACTAAGAAATTAACATATTAGCTATCCATGATCAAGGAATAAATTTCCAACACAACACAATGAGGGGCTGACGGCATTGGCCATTGGTACAGTATATTATTTATATATGTACGACTACAACTACTACTACTACTACTACTACTACTACTACTACTACTACTACTACTACTACTACTACATATTGTTATAAAATAATTAGAATGGTCAAAATATTTTTTATTGCAAATTTTAGGGGGCCCACATCCAGTCGGGGTCCATGGGGTTCCATCCCCGTCAGCCCTTGCATAAATCCGGCTCTGCTAAATCCACAAGCAACACTCGCAAAACGTGGGCGGAGCTTAGCTAGAAGTGGGCTGGGATATCGGGAGATATATCCATCCGTAATATGTTCTCCAAAAGGCAGATATTACGGCAAAGGCAACACATTTTAAATGATGCTGTAAACTAATTATTATAAGTTTTCTTTGAGCAACGAAACAGGGATATGAACACGGTCCTGTAATCCTTATTAAACACAAGATAGAGAATGGGATTGACGGTAGAGTTTAGATATGCCATCCAGTAGACGGTATCATTAACAACTGAAGGAAGACATGTCTCACACAAGATAGAAATGGGGAATGTGATCATAAACGGTACCCAACATATCAAGAACAATACAACTTGCACCAGCAATGTCAGCAGACATCGCCGATTCTGTCCACTAATCTTTTCTCTATCTACAGTATCGGCAAGAGTTTGGGTTGTCTTGGTTATTGTGCTCTTCTGATCCAGGCTTCTTTGCTGTTGGGTAGTTCTATTTGCTTTGTTGCGACGATTCAGATTACACATTAGAAACAAGAATAAGAGCACTAAGCAGATAGCAGGTCCATATGACCCGATCACTACCGTGCCAAATATGTGATATTCCTTAATGGGGGTTGGGCAGTGATATGGTACAGCGGTACCATGGATCTGGTCAAGGATTGCGACGACTGCGATTCCTGGAAAGTAGTACAGCACCGCTAACATCCACCCGGCTACTGCTAACTTCCTAGCTCTTGCCTTTGTGAATGTTGCCCTATATTCCAGTGGTTCCGCGACAGCATGGAACCTGTCATAAGCAATTACAGTCAGGTGAATATTGGAAGAAGCACAGCAAACGAAATCAAGGATTCTGTATACGACACAAGATATACTATCTAAAGGCCAATATCGATACGAGGTATATAGAGCCATGGCGGGGATGCAGACGGCGCCAATTATGAGATCAGATACCGCCAAAGACACCACGTACACACTGTAATTTGTAGACCTCAAAACTCGAGATGTGGCCACACATGCTATTATAGCTGCATTCCCAAGCACAGTAGGAGCGGAAAAGAATAACATAATAGCCAATCTAGTGACGTCACCATCAGATGTACCTCCAAATGCGATATTCCTATCAGTGTTTTTCATGCAGTCTGTCCGTGTGTTATAACTGTTATTGGGCGTAACCCCAATGCCCTGACCATCACTAACATTATCCTTACTTTGAACACAGTCAGCATTACCTATGATTTCCATTCTGGTCCGACCGTTACTGTAGTCCAACCTGATCCAAGGAGCACATGGTTTAGATACCGGGACTTAGTGGTTCTATAAGCGAGGTGACTGAAAAGACCACGTGTCTTAGAAAACCACCCTCATGTTATAAGTGAACATCAATCTTCTTGCCAACTGCCTCTGACCAGCTATCGTTAACTGTCTGGCTGATGAGTCTTTGCAAATGACATATTGCAAGGGTTATTTCTATGGGTCTGATGAATATTTTGAAAACAATTTGACTGAAAGTTGTTGGTGGTTTAAAAGCCACCAATAACTTTCAGACAAATTGTTTTCAAAATGGTCAGCAAGCCAGGCTTTGCTCATTGCATTTGTCTGGTGGCTTGCAGCAGCGAGACTCGTTAATGATGAATCTTCAGTTTGCCGACTAACTAGTTAAACACCACTACCTATATTTAAATAAGCAATACTGAAAGCATTACCGATTACCAACACAACAAGACAATCATATGAAGTCTGTTACCTTATAATAGTTCGATTCCCTGCCTACCTCATTAACTAATTCAAACGCGTGATTAATAATCCTCCAACAAAGACATCACACGTGGCTTTCATTTTCTAATATCAAATGTATCTCTGATGAAATTGATCCGTGATCATTCTCCGCCTGCCGGATGCTAATAGATTTCTCAAATTTTCGCGGTGATTGTGTCGGCCTAGTCATACACTCGCGCATTATCGTTCAAGCTCTCCAGAATATAAAATTGTTAAAATTGTATACTTTTAGGGGCTTAAATCGTCTTCTTAATATGTAATTAAACGAAATAAATCTTCACATATGATGGTTTCAATATATATAAATTAATCTAATTTCTTTAGTTGTGAATTTGAATTAGGGACTCATGTCTAATTCATTTTCACAACTATAAAAACGGGCAAACCCGTCTTTTTAGGGATGCCTATTTGTAGGCTAAGCGAAGAATATTTTTGAAAATTTACCATTGGAATGACTGGCTCGGTTATTGGATCAGTCATTCAAGGGATAAATTTGAAAACATAGTCTTCTCATGGCCTACAAATGGACAGTCCTAAAAAACGGCTTTGGCCGGCTTCGTCGTGGAATGGTTAAGCCTCTAAAATGTTTACTATTTGACCAATTATACTTTCAAGCATTCTGCTGTGAATATGCACCTTTAATTGAACGCAGTGTCAACCTTAGCATCATTAATGTCAATATAGGGCCTAATAACGGCCGCGGATCTAAGGGGAGAACTCGAGGGGGGTGGGGGGGATTTGGGGAGGAGGTGGGGTACAACCACCACCCCCCCCCCCCCACCCAAAAAAACACACAAAAAAACCCCAGGGCTTTCAATATTTTGTACTTACCTGCAGGTGACGGGGTGAGCCAATCACGGCTAGTTAACTCCCTTGAAACTTTTGTTGCACCCGCATCACCCCCAACCCACCCACCCCACACACACCCCAACCCCTCACCCACCCCACCCCCGGAATACCCGCGTTGTTTGCTTCCATATAAGCGGCATAATATATGCATTTATTCTTTCATTTCGCTGAAGATACCATTCCTGCAACAACGCGCGTGCTTAAAGTACACGGAAACCCTCTAGCTTTGACATCATTTTATGGATACCCCATGCGGGTGTGAGCGCCGAGCGTCTGGATCGCTACGATTGAGAAAATCGCTTCCGCATCACACATATGAAGTTAATGATATTCTATTTTCACCACATCCGTCTCCGCATCCACGCTTATGGAATCCTAGCTTTAAGCTAGAATTCCATAAGTGCGGACTCGGACATGGACACGACTTGCACGAGCGTTTCAGTAGGCATTTTCCTAGTCAGCAGTGATTCTATATTTATAAATTGAGTAATGCGCGTTTATCTGTTCCTCCCTGTGCAACTATTTAAAATCTAAGCATTGGTCTCACTTTCAGCAGCCTGTTCCGGATGAAGAAGAGATTATTATAGGTATTTTGGTGGCCTACAAAATGATCCAAGACGAAAGTAATTTAGAAAACGGAAGAATCGATGAAGGACCCATAGACCATTTCAGAAGAGGAATCAAGACTGATCAATTGATCCCATCAATGCCCACAGCTAGAAAATGATCGTGAAAACTTTCAGTAATATCTTCCTTTGACTAGACAATAATGTTCACAAATATGTCTACTTATTGAACCTGACATTATTAACTAGTTTCAAAAGATTCAACAGCATGTTTATTAAATAACAAGAGGCCCAAGGGGCCTGTATCGCTCACTTGCACCATATGCATCTCAACTAGAATGGTCATTAACAATAAGTAAAACTCTAATGAGTTGAGCAGACTTGTAACAAGAAAACAGAGGCCATGTTTCTTTATGTATCAACTTCTCTTGAACAAACTTTAATGGCCCATAGTCATCAATATCATATCTCTAAAATTTCGGCCCAATCCGTTCAGTGGCTCTGGAAACGAAGTTGCTTTTATGAAGACCAGGCCATCCAAGATGGCCGCCCAACCATTTGGCAAATCAAGTTCCCTTGAATAAACTTGGTTCAGCTCGTGCCCTAAATCTTTTGAATCAATCGCTCAGTTTCGGTGAAGATTTTTAAAGACATTTCTAAATATCGGACAAAATTCAAGATGGCCGCCGGAGAAATTGGCTGATTGGCTTAGTTTGAACAAACTTGAATTTCTACAACCTGCCAAATATAATTGAAATCGGCCCAGTAGTTCTAGAAGACATTTTAAATTTCCCATTGCTTTAGTATGGGATCTTTTGGCGGGAAAATGATCCAAGATGACCGCCAAACCGTTTATCCGACAGTTTCGAAAATTGCAAATTTGAGATCAGAATACTCAAAAGCACATATAAAACCAATTTCAGCCTCAAAATCCATCAAATAAATAAACCCAATGTGACCGCCAAACACACTATATTTTGATTGGGCAACGGCCGCCATGTTTTTTGATGGATCAACTTCCCTTGAACAAAGTTTAATGGCCCTTACGCCCTAACCATATCTGCCAAATTTCGGCCCTATACCTATATATTTGACGCATATGGCTCGTGAATATCATACAGCTTGTAGTATTCCTGTACGCAAAATTAATAGTACTGATTGGAACAAATTTCAGGAACATTTTCGCAATCAATTTTCTATTCAAGTCTACTCAGAGTCAACGCATGAACACCTATTCGGTTGCGCTTCCCCGAGTTTACCGCGCATAAATCTTTTGCATTCAGAACGTGATAATCATATATCCTTAATCACGTCTATGGCCGCATTTCTTATGGTACGTAATTACTGTTCGCGTTGTAATGCATCATACTCTAATGATCACTCATGCGCTGCATGCTGTCGTAGTTGTCAGACACCTTATTCTGATAAAGGATCTTGCACTTCTACAGACGCTACGCATAAGATAATGTGTACCCATTGTCATCGTAAGTTTTATAACCGTCAATGTATGTCGAACCACCTCTCTAATGGGACCTGCGAAATGGTGAAGGCTTGCCCCCACTGTTTCAGTCGCATACGTAAAGATGACGATGAACACGTATGCGGTATGATAAAATGTCATGCGTGTAAAGAAAAGTATGTTACTACTGAAAATCATACGTGTTATCATAAAGTAATTGAAGAACCTATTATGTCATTATCCCACGCACGCTATATGCATACGAATGCCGACAATTGTAGTTACGAATGTTTTCAAAAATACATCATTTACGATACAGAAACATATTTATCGCCTATCGACAGTAGCAATACTAATATTCTAGCCGAGCATAAAGTCAATCTCGTGGTTGCCAACATATGTTGTGATGCGTGCCTCGAGCAACCGCTCAAAGACAATTGCTCTACATGTCATCGAGGCACGAATTATGGATATGTTCGCTTTCATGGGTTAGACGCGGTGGATCAGTTCGTTAGCTGGCTGACACGTGTTAAGGCTGCGCGTGTCGGTAAAAAAATCGCTAGAAAATATGTTTTCTCTGACTACTTGGTGATCGCTCACAACGCTCGTGCCTATGATTCCCTTTTACTCCTTCAATGCATTTGCAAAACCGCTAATCCGCATCTTAAACCTTCAAATATTATCATGCGCGGTCGTTCAGTTCTCTCATTTGACGTAGGTACTATTCGGTTTATCGATTCCATTAACTTTTTTCCCCTTTCAGTACGTAAGGTGGGCGATGCTTTTAATCTCTCTGTACGAAAGGGGACATTTCCCCCATCAGCTCAACATGCCTAAATATTGGGGTAAGGTAATACCATTTCCCGAGAGGGAGATATTCTGTCCACAAAATATGATTGCGAATCAATTAATCGAATTTGATCGATGGTACAACGAGCAGATATCTAGACACGATCGCTACGATGTCGATAAAAATCTCATAGAATATTGTAATAATGACGTAACCGTATTATGTTTAGCCATGTCTATATGTAAGACTTTATTTTCTGAATCGACGGAAGGCCAAAACCCATTTGTAACAGGGATAACGCTAGCCGGAGCGTGTAATGCGGCCTATCGCTCTTTATGGCTTCGACCTGAGAGCGTACAGACTATGCCCGATTTCTCACTAAGAGCAAAACGTGCTTATCGTGTTTTGGGTGTAGAATGGTTGGAATGGGTCAGTCAATGTGAGGGTCGCCAAATCGCGCATGCGCTAAATGGCGGTGAACAGAAAATATGCGGACATTATGTGGATGGAATTGATGTATCTGAAAATATACTTTACGAGTTCTTAGGTTGTAAATTCCACGGACACGAGTCTGCTTGTTGTGGTGATAAGCGTGATATGACATATACACCATATGGCGATCAGACATATTGTAGATATTGGATTGTCCGGTGGGGAGTCATGACCCTGTGGACATCTTATATTTATGAAATAAGACCTTGATGAAATTCATATTTGAAAATACCAGGTGAGCTAGTGTACGGAGTAGCACGCATCATACTGTAGTACGCAGAGGGCTGCTGCACTGGTTGACATGGACTGGTGCTGCTGCCACAACAGTTTCTCACGAAACTGATGCGTACATGATAATCGTATTTAGTATGAGTTGGCATTATAGTAGGCTAGAATAGAGTAGGACCCAGGGTTATGGTTTGGTGATATCTGTCAATAGTTGAAGATGAAAGTTGGTGATGCGGGATCGGCACACACTTTCAGTATATTCAGCAGTCATTTTGGCCAATAGTTTAGAAAATAGTAACTGAGACAGTTAGACGAGACAGACAAAAAGTATGGTTAAAAGGTTGAGGGATAGGGTCAAAAGGTTGATTGACAAGGGAATCATCAACTCCCTATAGAAACTACAACAACACCAGCTGGCAATGAGATCATACAGCTCATGTGCTATTAACCATCGTATCCTACAGGCTTATTCGCAATAGGCAATAGGCAAGATATGGACAAAGTAGCGTCCTGTAGGAGTGATTGACACTAACGAAGTTTGTGTATAAACTATGTGTCGATCAAAAACAGCATATCCGGTTAGGAACAAATTTGTATATCAACTATATGTCACTCACCGAGTGACGTGCAACAACAACGGATGAAGTAATGTTGTTAGTTAGCTGACAGGTCTCATCAAATCATAACCAGCCCAAACCGCAAGTGCTAGGTAAAAAGCACCCTCCCGAGGAGGGAGGGTCAGTGATTTACTTGCTTAAAATGACGTCATAATCTATGGATATCCTATGAGCGAATGATGGAGAGGGGAAACCATTACGTAGGGATCTATTATTAGGCATTACCGAATGAAGGTAGAAGCAAAACTCAGGAGAGTATAAAAGGGCCGCCTTGCCTGTTATCGGGAGTTAGCGTAGCACCTTTTTGTGAAGAAGAGTTCGAGTTGAGTTTGGTCCGTATAGTTGGTTAGAATTAGATTGATGTGATATATCAGACCTGTCGTGACAGGGAGTAATACCAGTCAATAGTAGTTAGGAAACGTACAGTTTAGATAAGTAGTTTAATGTTAGTCAAACTTATATAAAGTATTAATCTTTTCTTTGTGGCAGTAAAAGCCACCCTTACTTAGTGTACAGTTAGAATTATTATTAAAGTCATCACCTTGATAACCTCAAGGCAATAGTTTTGTTGTGCTATTTAATTCTGGACATTACGGAAGACCACCGTAACTTACCTACAAGTTCTGAGATTCGGTCAGATCAGGCCCGGATATCGAATACAAATATCGTTCAGTACATCTATTTACGAGGCGAGCTGATATCCATCTTTTGCGTTCTCGGTAAAGTGAGTTGTCGCAGCAACTCTACATACAAGCTTTTCCCAAAACGGAAAAGATTACAGAGTCGATTAGTTCAGATAAGAACCTATAAGTAGTAGTGAATCTTGAAGATATAGACACGTCACAAATCTTCAGTGGCTTCAACTGCCAGGATCCGGAATTAAATCAACAGTGAGTACATAAGAATATATGGTCCAAGAAAAAGAGAGACGACCAACGACCATAGTAGTTAAGGACGTAGCTGACAGAGTAGCACATTTCTTAGACGCGGCCCAGCGGTCAGAAGGCTGTCAGGTGACACAGCATCGGGAGTACGGCCACAATTCAATTTGTAAAATAACCACTGCTATCAGTTGCCCTGAACATCCGAGAGTAGCGAGGGTGGTCATTAGCATCCATTACAACTGGCAACGAACATGGCAAGACCCGACCCAACGCTACCACCGATAGATGGACTCCAGCGCATGGAACATAGGCCCGAGACTTTAGCCGTTGTACAGGCGATGGGGATGGCCATGGCGGGGGCAATTGTGGTGAGCAGCGATCGGCGGGAGACTGCCCGTGTATAGTGTCAGGAGATCCGTGATACAATAGACAGAATACAGCCATGTGACGGGGTCGTGCCTGAGGAGGTGCGAGTCTTCTTGGAAGAAACCAAGAGGGCATGCGTGGCGAATGAAGGAAGATTAGAGGGGATCCCAGCATATGTGATAACCCGAGCAGCTAGAGGACGGTTGTCCAGAGCGATCGACAACTTCATGATCGGCAAAGTGCGAGAAGAGGTGTCGTATGCAGAGTTTAAAGATTATATCACTGTAAACTTTGTCTCCACCAACGAAGATGAGCGGATCAAATATGATCTGGAGAGGGTACAGCAGCGAAGAAACGAGATGGTGATCGCCTTTAATCGACGATATCGAGAGGCTAGCAGCAGGGCGTACCCTAATGAGAACGAAGACAATCGCCGGACCGTTCTCGGCATTTATTTGCGGGCTCTGGGAGACCAAGGGTTAAGCAAGCGAATCATGCGCAAGAAAGCCACAACCCTGACCCGAGCCATAGAAATAGCCGAGGAAGAAGAAACCTGTAACGATCTATTGCGGGCTATGCAGATCGATGGAAGACAGGAAGAAAGGATGGAGGTGAATGTGGTAAATGAAGAGGAAGAAAGAGAGATATGGAGTGTAGTGAGGAAGTTGAAGCAACAAATCACGGCACAGTCAAAAATGATTGAGCAGTTGTGTGGGATCGTGAAAGAGGTGCAGACGAAAACTGAAATGCCAAAAGCGACACTCCGCCGCGAGCAGGCGCCAAAAGCTGCAAGTAACCGACGCAGTAGACCCCCAGCTCGACCCGCTGCTACGAAAAATTTGAGCCACATTACGTGCTACAATTGCGGACAAAGTGGCCACTACAAAAGCGATTGTAGCCGGCCAGTACAACCACCACGTAGTATACCACGCAACACAGTGACGCGTCCTCGACCACAGAGGCCGCCAATGACGTGTTTCCGGTGTGGACGAGAAGGCCACATGGCCCGAGATTGTGATAACAATATGTTCGGCAATACTCCATCCATAGTAAAGTGTTTTGGCTGCGGCCATGAGGGACATTATGTGAGAGATTGTCTGAATGGCTCGCAAGAACAACGCGGGTCAGAGCCATCGGTCCGGCCTATCAGACAGCCAGAGCGAAAGATTGCTCGACGAGCACCGAAGCGACCACGAGAAGCGGATATGGACATTGACGAGATAAATGACCATCGTCGAAACGGACAACCGCATGTGATTCCTAGGGAGTGTTCGCGAAACGTGAGAATGGATTGGAATAATTCACGAAGACAAGACAGTGAGTACGAGGATCGGGATGGTTTCATGCTGACCGATGCGAACACGGATGCCTATGGCCGGTATGGTGGTGAAAATGCATCGACCCGTCGCGACAGTTACGCTGAGGCAGTCAGCGGGCGAAGGAGCCCGTTAAACTAAGATGGAAAAACCGTTGGTGACAGCACCGACCGAGCGGTTTTTAATCCGTCTACAAGTGGATTCTAATGGTCCAACGGATCAGGGTGAGTACTTGCATGCATTAGTGGATACTGGTGGTAGCACATCCTTGGTTCGTAAGGATATATGGTGTAGCATGTTAAATGCTAGGCCATTGAGAAGAGCAAAGACGCTCTTAGCGGTAAATGGTTCTCCCATAGAATTGTTGGGAGAGACCCAAGTAAAATTCAAGAACGCCCGGCCTATTCCTAGTACGGTAGTAGCCCGAATGAGACATGAATGTTTGCTTGGAGCGGATGCTTTGCACTTGGGAAATGCAAAGATCGATTATCAGGCCAAAGTAGTAGTATGGTTTGGCCGGGTATATCCATTTAGATATCCTTATAGAGAACAGACGAATTATGTCTATGAGAGTTGTAAGGAAACGACCGGATATAAAGATATCGACAAAGTCTTGGGGGACTTTGCGGATATCTTTGATACGGCTCGTCCGAAAACGCTTGGATTGGTCCCCAAAGTGAAGTGTACGGTACTAACAGGAGATGCGTTTCCTATAAGGCAGAAGGCCTACCGTCTACCGTTAGCTAAGCAGTATATAGTCAAAAACCAAGTGGCTGAGATGCTGGCAGTGGGTGTCATAAGACCATCGTCATCACCCTGGGCGTCACCCATTACATTGGTTCCTAAGAAGGACGGGGACACCAGGTTTTGTATAGACTACAGAAAATTGAATGCCGTATGTCGTAAGGATAGTTATCATTTACCTAATTTCTCGGACATTTTTGATTCTATGGGCGGCGCAACGATATTTTCTACTATGGACTTGAAGTCTGCCTATTGGCAGATACCAATGGACAGCCAAGACATAGAGAAGACAGCGTTCGTCTGCAGTGAAGGCTTGTTCGAATGGATTCGGATGCCGTTCGGTTTTGCGAACTCAGGTGCCATATTTCAGAGGGCAATGAATGATATTTTTCGAGAATTCGCGGGAAAATATCTGCATGTGTTCGTCGACGGTATAGTCGTATATTCAAGAAATCCGACGGAACATGCACAGCACTTGCGTAAGGTCATGCTTAGGATACGCGAGTATAATCTTCAGGTTAAGAAAAAGAAGTGCGATTTTGCTAAGCCGTCAGTTGATTTGTTAGGGTATCGCATTTCCGCACAAGGAGTAGCTCCTCAGGCTCAAAAGGTCAAAGTCATTAGGGAAATGTCACCCCCATGCGATGTGGGCGAAGTAAGAAGTTTCCTTGGAGCTACCGGTTATTTCCGCTCCTGTGTGCAAGGCTATGCTGAAATTGCTAAGCATTTAATAGAATTAACCAAGAAGTATAAACGTTTTGAATGGGGTGCGGATGAACAGCAAGCGTTCAAGAAATTACAGAACTTGCTGTGTAGTGAGACGGTTCTCACATATCCGAATTTGAATGCCCCGTATAAATTGTATACCGATGCGTCTAGCTATGCGATAGGTGCAATATTGGTACAGGTAGATGATAATGGTGTAGAGCGAGTAATCCAGTATGTAAGCTCTACTCTGAAAGACAGTCAGTTGAATTGGCCTGTAATAGAAAAGGAAGCTTACACAGTAATATATGCGTTTAAGAAGCTTCGACCTTATCTTTTTGGCGCGCAGTTTACTGTGTATACTGACCACAAACCCCTAAAGAGTTTGTTTGTGGGAGAGGTTAAGAACACGAAAGTGCAGCGCTGGGCCGTACTGATTGCAGAATACGGATGTAAGATAGAATACATCCAAGGCTCGAAGAACATTCGAGCGGACATGTTGTCCAGGTTACGTCGTCCAGCGGAGGTCGCCACCTTAGATACTGGCGATTTTGTCATACCGGATGTGGATGAGGGTGCGTTACCGCACGTCCCTCTGGGGACATTCGATATTCCCTACAACGAGTTGTGTATCAAACAAACCAAGGAATACCCGGAGTTGTTTAAGAACACCCCAGAAGAATACATGGTTAAGAACGGTATTCTGTATTCTTTAGTTACGCCCTCAGTGTTAGACGCTGAGTACCCTAGAATTGTCTTACCTACCCTGTTCCGTGAGAAGGTGCTCCGGATGGCTCATGAACGAGCTGGTCACCAAGGTCTGCAGAAGACTATCGGTATGGTAAGAGATTCGTTTGTTTGGACATCTTTAAGGAAAGATGTGGTACGTATGTTTGAGAGGTGTACGACGTGCCAGGTCAATCGACCTGTCACTACTCGACCACGGTACAGTGAGATGCCCATGGCCAATTATCCGAGTCAGATAATAGGCATGGATTTGATCGGTCCACTGTTGGAATCGAGTAAGGGTAATGTGTATATCATGACGATCGTTGATCACTGTTCTGCGTGGGCAGAAGCATATCCGATTCCGGCTAAGACGGCTCAGAATGTGGAGGACAAGTTCTTCAATGAGTACGTCATGCGTCATGGTGTCCCTGAGATATTGGTAACTGATCAGCGAAAAGAATTTTGTTCTAAATCTCTGGAGGAACGATTTAAGGAACACGGTATAGATCATAGGCGATCGAGTCCATACCATCCACAGACAAATGGACGTACCGAGAGGTTCAATCGAACTCTTAAGGAGTTAATCCAGAAAGGGGTGAATAATGCGTCTCGTACATGGGAAGACGAGTTGGGTGCAGCATTAACAGCATACCATGGTACTCGTCATTCCACGACCGGATATACGCCATTCTATCTGACGTATGGTCGACGAGCAAGACTTCCGTTTGCGATTCCCGTAGATGCTTCGCAAGATCTTAGTAAGAGGCTGACATGTCTCAATAATGCCTTGCTATGTGCTCGTAGTGAAACGGCGAAGTCTCGTGAGGTTCACCGAGAACAAAGTGACAAGTGTGCAAACGCTGGTGTCTTCCAGGTGGGAGACTCGGTGGTCGTAAAGGCTGAGGAGAGGATGAAGTTGACCTCTCGCAGTGACCCCGAATATGAGATCTTTAAGATCAATGGGCCAGTGGCTCATGTCCGACATCAGCGATCTGGGAAGGTGCGTGTACTTAACATAGCCAAGTTATGTGTGGTCGACTCAGAGATGTGCTGGGACAGGATAGGGCCACGCCCTGTTCGTAACCACACATAGGGTACGAAAGCTAGCCATCACCCTAGAGTTGTAGTACCCGAGTCCCAACCTTTGCCGGTGGAGGACTCAGAGGCGACCCGGGATAAGAGGGCTCGACGGAAGCGACCAGCTTCGGATGAAGAGCCAAGGGTGCGCAAGGTGGGTAAGAGGGTTGATAATAACATCAGTCAACCTGGTACGAGTGGCTATCGAAACCATGAGTCACCAACCGAAACTCACGTGACTCCTCCTGATGGGATGATGGACACATCGGAGGAGGTGCCCGAGAGTGTGCCGGAGCCAATGGAAACGCTGCCAGCGCATCCATACTTTCTGCGCAAGCGCAGTCATGTACCTGATGTCGAAACTAACACCAAGCGACTCAGGATCAGTGCTTTTGGGCGTGCTCTATACGATGACTTCATCGATCGTATCGATGCAGTTATACTCCGACCTAGCCGCAGATAATTATCATTCTAAAGTATCCTCTGTGCCAATAAGCATCCTAATAGTATCGTATCGCATATTTACTCAAAAATTTAATGTTTAGCATCCGAGAGCGGGGTACCGAGAAAACATCACGGTAATATAGCTATAAGTCTGTCAGATAAGTCTGTGCCCAGAAACCTCGCAACCGTGTGGAATTATGTATACGTTCCGAATCGGTGTGGCCATAATCGTGTGTATAATGTTAGTGGGAGTTAGGGGACGAGAGGTAACAATGTTAAGTAAATCTCTTACGGTCGAGGGACCTGCGACTGTTACCAGGATGTTACACATAACGTCCTCTGCGTTAGCACTGATCCAGATGCAATTATGGTTACATTACCCATGGGTGATGGTGATGGCTAACGCGAGGTGGGTGCCTGTTAATGGGAAATTCTCAGATGAGTATCACAATTGGGCTGGAGGTGAGTGGCAGTACGGACCAGGTACCATAACATCTCTATGACAACTATATGACATGATATGGCTCTGTTGACTTGGTCAGGGTGTCTGGTTCTACTAAACCTATACTGAAACATAACCGCGAGTAAATTAGTTGCCAATCAGAAAATAGGTGTGATTTTGCAAACGTTCGGTGAGACGATGGAAATTCATTGCAATGGACAACTGACCGACAGATGTGATGTAAGTAGTGGTGTGTATGCGTTGATGTCGGGAGAATGTGGTTACAGTGGGAAAGGGGGGCAGTTCGAGCCTGTGGCGTCTTACAGTCGGACATACACTCGAGTTAGCCTGGCCATTGAAATGCCCCACTGGGATGTGACCAGCGTTCTAAATAAATCCATGCTAGTAAATCATTTGCAAGTGCAACCCTGGGATCATTTACAGAAATCTAAGTGTGTGCCGCTAGCACCATTGTCCGCACTCGACCCAGTGATGGTCGAGGGCATGGGGGTACTATCGTGTGTGTCTTATTCGACGGGCTCCTTCGTGAGTGTGCTCGTTGTGCTAATTGTGCTATACAAATGTGGAATAATTTCACGCATGTGGAAATGGCTAAAATGCAAGCCACGTGTGGCCCATAGTAGTGATAAATGCAAGCCACATGCGGCCCATAGTAGTGACAAATGCACCGCCATTCATATTAGTGCACCGGCAATTCAGGCCCAGCAGCCCCGGAAAACTGCAGTGATACCGGAGCCGCTGAGGTTGGCAACCGGGTCGTCACCTAACGCTACGGCGAGGACTGAGATCGACCTGACGGCTGCTGACTGGGTTGAAGTAGAACGTTATGACGACGTGGGGGATCCTGGCGAGGGTGTGGCTCGATTGGATATATCCATGTGACGTTGTGGGACTAACTACATTTGCTGTGTGTGGAACATTGAATGGTGATGTACTATATATTCGTTACACTTTGATGAACTATATACATTATGAAACTATGAACTATATAGAATTTATCGAATGATGAACTATATATGAACTTTATTGTGAAATTAAGACTTCTTATATGACCTGTAATGAATTTGCTCTGTAGGATTAGGATTACTGTTATTTAGTAGTTTACACCTTGAGTGTCAAGGTTATTAATGATGATATTACTGTGTTTCCGGGAATGATATGCCGTTATCCGGACATGTATGTATGTATAATCGTGCCGGGAATGGGTGGTCGTGCATGATACTCCATTTCCGGTGTAGATACTATTTCATTAGTTACAATGCTTTATGTATAGGCGATCGTATTCGTGTGAATGATGCATTTGGGTGTTGAGTGTTATCCGTTCGGGGAGCCGCTGGTATAGTGTGGTTTTGTTGTTGATGTAATACAACGAGTTAAGTGACGATCTCTTAAGGCCTTAAGAGGTGGTCATTTAACTTCGGTTGAGGGGCATGTGTAGATATCGGATTGTCCGGTGGGGAGTCATGACCCTGGGGACATCTTATATTTATGAAATAAGACCTTGATGAAATTCATATTTGAAAATACCAGGTGAGCTAGTGTACGGAGTAGCACGCATCATACTGTAGTACGCAGAGGGCTGCTGGACTGGTTGACATGGACTGGTGCTGCCGCCACAACAGTTTCTCACGAAACTGATGCATACATGATAACCGTATTTAGTATGAGTTGGAATTATAGTAGGCTAGGATAGAGTAGGACCCACGGTTATGGTTTGGTGATATCTGTCAATAGTTGAAGATGAAAGTTGGTGATGCGGGATCGGCACACACTTTCAGTATATTCAGCGGTCATTTTGGCCAATAGTTTAGAAAATAGTAACCGAGACAGTTAGACGAGACAGACAAAAAGTATGGTTAAAGGGTTGAGGGATAGGGTCAAAAGGTTGATTGACAAGGGAATCATCAACTCCCTATAGAAACTACAACAACACCAGCTGGCAATGAGATCATACAGCTCATGTGCTATTAACCATCGTATCCTACAGGCTTATTCGCAATAGGCAATAGGCAAGACATGGACAAAGTAGCGTCCTGTAGGAGTGATTGACACTAACGAAGTTTGTGTATAAACTATGTGTCGATCAAAAACAGCATATCCGGCTAGGAACAAATTTGTATATCAACTATATGTCACTCACCGAGTGACATGCAACAACAACGGATGAAGTAATGTTGTTAGTTAGCTGACAGGTCTCATCAAATCATAACCAGCCCAAACCGCAAGTGCTAGGTAAAAAGCACCCTCCCGAGGAGGGAGGGTCAGTGATTTACTTGCTTAAAATGACGTCATAATCTATGGATAGCCTATGAGCGAATGATGGAGAGGGGAAACCATTACGTAGGGATCTATTATTAGGCATTACCGAATGAAGGTAGAAGCAAAACTCAGGAGAGTATAAAAGGGCCGCCTTGCCTGTTATCGGGAGTTAGCTTAGCGCCTTTTTGTAAAGAAGAGTTCGAGTTGAGTTTGGTCCGTATAGTTGGTTAGAATTAGATTGATGTGATATATCAGACCTGTTGTGACAGGGAGTAATACCAGTCAATAGTAGTTAGGAAATGTACAGTTTAGATAAGTAGTTTAATGTTAGTCAAACTTATATAAAGTATTAATCTTTTCTTTGTGGCAGTAAAAGCCACCCTTACTTAGTGTACAGTTAGAATTATTCTTAAAGTCATCACCTTGATAACCTCAAGGCAATAGTTTTGTTGTGCTATTTAATTCTGGACATTACGGAAGACCACCGTAACTTACCTACAAGTTCTGAGATTCAGTCAGATCAGGCCCGGATATCGAATACAAATATCGTTCAGTACATCTATTTATGAGGCGAGCTGATATCCATCTTTTGCGTTCTCGGTAAAGTGAGTTGTCGCAGCAACTCTACATACAAGCTTTACCCAAAACGGAAAAGATTACAGAGTCGATTAGTTCAGATAAGAACCTATAAGTAGTAGTGAATCTTGAAGATATAGACATGGCACAAATCTTCAATATGAAGAAGCATATTCCGAGCTTCAATGTCGCATTTCTTTATTTGAATCGCGTGGATATACGGTGAGAATTATGTGGGAATGCGACTTTAAGAAACAAGTCGCTGATTCCTCCGAGCTAAATGATTTTATCACCGAATTGGACTTAGCACACCCAATATCACCACGTGATGCGCTATTCGGTGGTCGTACATCCGCAATTCGTTTATTTATGGAAGTGGATGAGCATACCACACTCGAATATTTAGACTGCGTTTCCATGTATCCTTCAGTGATGAAACAATGTAGTTTTCCAGAAGGATCATATACGGTTCTAAGAGGCGATGACTTGAGTGATAAGATGGTGCATGACTTCTTCGGTCTTATTAAATGCAAAGTCCTTCCACCTCGTGATTTATACTTTCCCGTGCTACCTGCTCGAATAAATTCGCGACTCATGTTTGTACTATGCGACGAATGCGCAAAAAAATGAACAATCGAACATACGGAAGAACAGCGCAGTTTATGCGGAACATGGACCACTCCAAAGTTACAGCTAGCTATACACAACGATTATGTCATTAAAAAAATGTATGAAGTATGGCATTATCACGCGTCATCACAATATGAGTCGCATGGCAATGATGGGTTATTTTCAGAATACATTAACCGTTTTCTGAAAATTAAACAGGAAAGTAGCGGCTCTCCTGATTGTGTCGGTAGTGAGAGTGAAAAGGCGAATTACATGGCAGACTATTATAAACATGAAGGAATACAACTCGAACCTGCCAAAATATTGTATAACTCGGGTTTGCACTTTGTCGCTAAATCTTGTTTGAATATTTTGTGGGGACGATTTTCTCTTCGCGATCATAAAAAGAATAGCATGGTATCGACACGTAATGGTCTACTCTCCCTTCTGAATGATAAAAGTAAAACCGTAGGTTCCATTTCATTCCTGAACAATAGTCTTCTAATGGCCTCCTATTCGGTCAATGATGAGTACGTTCAGTCACCATTAAATACCAACTGTATTCTTGCATCTTTCGTGACAGCCTATGGCTGAATAAAACTGTACGAAGTCTTGTCCTTGCTCGGACGCCGCGTAGCCTATCACGATACGGATTCGGTGGTATTTAGTACCCGTGAAGGTGAGCCGTCCATTCAAGATCGAAGTGGGTATCTAGGTTCTTGAACGAGTGAAATCCCCTCCGATTACGAATTAACAAGTTTTTTGCGCACTCGGTCCAAAAAACTATAGTTACGAAATGAAGCGTCGCGGCGATCCATCGATCGTTAAACAGGTGACGAAGGTTAAAGGTTTAATGCTCGGTACCCAACAATCAAAACAAGTTAATTTTGATACAATGAAAAAATCCATCGATCAAATTATAAACGATGGCGGAATTACGGATAGTAATAGCGTACTATTAAGCTATCCATCAAAGATCATGTGCACCGATCAATTTAGAATTCCTTCTGTAAATAGCAGTAAGATTTTCAGACCCGTCTTTAAAAAATGTATTTTGAAACTGGGAGATTTATCATCAGTACCATACGGTTACACTAGCATAATATAAATATCGACAGTGTACTTTTTTCAGTCAGTACGTAAACAATGTCAGTGGCATCCATGTCCGCCGAAGCTGCGCTAGCTGCTCACGCTATGATATCAAATATTGCTAGTCTGTGTAAAGCTGATAAGGATAAGATGCGTACGTTGATTATGAGGAGCATGCGGTTCGCTTTAAGAGATGACAAAATTAATGCCGGAAGAATTATACTCATGTCTGAAATTAGCAAGGGTTTATTAACCGAATATGGGATAGACATAGTGCATTGGGTTCGTGTATTATTGCTGCGAAGCTTCATTAGTCGATGTCTTTCTCATTCATAACTTATGCTTAGTTATCGCACGCATTACTAGCCTTATATTACCGCAAAAATATTACGACTGAAAGTTGTTGTCATATGCCATAAACTTACAGTCAGATAGTTTTCAAAATATTTTGCGCATCCAACGATAATACGCGTCGACTTTAGTGGATCGAGTCTCTGAGCTGTGTAATGGTTAAAAGTTGGTTGTGCGCATTATTGCTCATAAAGTGCGCGACCGTAGAAGACGGTGTATTGTACCGCGCGAATATGCACGTTATTGATCGAACAAATGTGCACCATAAATTCAAATTAAGCGCGTCTATGTACGTCATTGTAATGCACGTGCTCCTCTTTACGTCATTGTATGCATGGTATTTATGCCGGATGTCATTCAATCCGTGTGCGGCTGGTCGTTATTGTTACTAATGATATATAAATGCAGCAGTTTCACGCTATGATTATTCGTTCTCCATGATGTCGTCTGATCCTTGCTTTAAATATTTAAATCGCTCGGCGTTTTGGTGTGATCTTGGTAATTCGCGTAATGCGGGAACAATACGTTTTGGCGTAAAGTGGTGTATCGATCTACGGCAGTTTCATCATGACGGTTATCCCACTAAACTCAGTTTATATCTTAGCGTAGTGGCGTTGAATCAGCTGTTACAGATCATACCCGATCTTGAAGACACTGTAAAACGTGCGCGCAAAAAAGAAGGCGTACTATTTACATATTTTTTGGACAATTCTGTTCGTATTTCTATCTGTGACGAATTTCCGTGTATTGACATACGCTATTTTTTCTGCTCTGACGCAGAACCACGTGCCACACGTTGCGGATTATACCTGCAAGACAACGAGTGGGAATTATTGTAACAGAACTCGAGTAATTTGCTGACAGCATTACCTAACTTTTACGCACCACCCGACGTGAGCGGTGATGAGTTGTTTAGCATGATACCTGAGTGCTTTTACGGTGTGAAAAAGCGAGAACATGAATAACATTCCAACCACTAGCGATTCCGCAGAGATGTCTAATCACGATACACTTACTACGGACGCTATTTACCTCGATGAGGTTTTAAGCGATGACGAACTAAATCTCGTCGATGACGATACCGTCAAATTGTGTCACTATTGTAAAACAATGGGGCATCCACACCATTATTGCCCTACGGATCATGTGCAAATGATTAGTCAGAAATTATTCGCATCCATGCTGTGTGAAAAGATACATTCGTTGGTTGTGCGAGATTGTTACGGATGTCTAGTAAATCATCCGAGTCAACGTGAACATTCGTGTTTAGAGATTGATGTTGACCTTAATCTAATTGACAATTTTGAACTGTATAATGAGGCGGCATTATTAGAAATGGACGAAGACGAATATTGCGCTCGACTAGCCTGCCATTACTATATATGTGAACATTGTAATGATCCGTACCATATGTGTATGACTGAATGGTATAGGTACATTGCGGATGTAATATATGAAAAACAGATGTTGGCACCATAACTATAATTAATATTAATTTATTTAGTTTTATTTAAAATTAACCGAGTGTTTTAAGCATTAAAACACGAGGATAATTTTTAATAAAATCAAATACGTATTTTATTTATAAAAAATAACATAATTAATTGTTTTATTTTGTCAATCGTAGCTTTGTAAAATATGATGTATTAGGTGTGTTTATTCGTATCTATGTAACGATATGTATTATTGATGTCTGTATTAATAAAAAAGTTTTAAAATCGGATTTCACTTGTGCAGTACTAGCTCTCTATCTCTCTATATCTTTATCTGTCGCTAGCGACTCGCTATTCACTCCCCCGCCTCCTCCGCATGCGTTGGTATGCCCGCTTTTCACTTGACAGAGGCACTTGACGGAACATGCCATCGCTATTCTTTAGAGAAGAATGGTCCAGGTGAATGAAAGATAGAGTGAGCCGAATAGAGCATACTTAAATAAAACACCGTTAGACGGTTTTTGTTCAATTTCATGACAAAATATTCACTGAATATTGTGTTTATTTTTGTAACTATTTAAAGATGTTATGGATTCGTCGCACAAGTATCTGATGTCATAATCATACACTTAAATGTTCATAGCATTTCTGCTCCATAGTGTGGCTCCATAGTGTGTATATGACGACACAATTCTTAAACGTACATAGCATTTCTACTACGTCACCAGTATCTGACGTCACAATCATAGTATTTCTCCTAATTTTATGATACAATTTTAAATGGACATAGCATTCCTCCTACGTCTCGAGTATCCGAGGTTGCAATCATAGTATTTCTCCTAGTTTTACGTCACAATTCTTAAATGTACACAGTGTTTCACCTACGAGTATCTGATGTCGCAATCATAGCATATATATATATATATGCGCATGAGTGTATACCTTCTTAGTCGTACGTGGACGCACATGTGATGACGCTATGGCATCAACGCTTGACTGCAATACGTCTTTACGTCACCCATTTACTATGATTGTCTGCGGTCCAACGCAATGCGGTAAAACTGAGATGATAAAAGCGTTAATAAGAGATCCCTATGCCATTACTCCCCCTCCACAGAGGATTGGGTACTGCTACAGTGCGTGGCAAGATGGGTATAACGATTTGGCGAAAGAAGTTGAATTTAAAGAGCGTGTGAATGTTGAACTAGACAGAAGTTGCAGAAGATTGGTGGTGCTCGACGATTTGATGAATAAATGCGACGAGAATGTAGCCGACCTATTTACAAAACGTTCTCACCATGAGAATTGTAGCATAATATTTGTCGCACAAAATCTGTTTCACAAGTCTCGCAATCAACGCGACTTTTCGGTTAACTGTCACTACATGGTATTGTTTAAGAATCCCTGTGATGCGTCATCCATTCGTTCTTTATCTAATCAGATGTACCCAGGCAATACAAAGTATTTGATCGAATCATATAAGGACGCTACATGCGAACCTCACTCATATCTACTCCTAGATTTGAAACAGACGACACCTGACAATATCAGACTCCGTTCATCTGTTCATTCGAAGGAGGGGTGCTACGTTTACATACCTAAGAAAAATGGCATCACGTAAAACGGAATGCCATTTGCCTATGCTGCAATATTGGCTAAAGTAAAGCCTTCAATCAGAAATGATGTAATCAAACAGTGTTCGAACGAATTGGGGATGTACTATGCGAATCATGCCTAAACGTATTACGTGGGAATGTTCATCTCACTAAAATACGATACAAGCAGCTGAGTAAATACAAAGCGAAAATGTGTACGCTGACTAGTCGCGGTGTGCCATATGCATGTAAAAGAAAATTGCTACAAACAGGCGGATTTTTAGGTGCCTTATTACCAGAGGTGATTGGTACGGTAGAACCATTAATTGGTAAACTGTTCACGTAAAAAGATGGAACATTAACGTAAAATGGCACTAGTTCCTCACGAATTGATAGGTAATTTAAATGAACAGAGTAAAATATCATTGCTACAGACAGATCCATCGATACGTAAAGCTATTAGTCTCGACAACGAGATATCCAATATATTAACCAGATACGATCTGACTGAAAATGAAAAAGCAAAATCATATTCGCAAGTATTGGATAAGTATAGGCATTACTATCAGCAATCGCAAGGACAACAACAACAACAATATCAACCATTACCTCTACAGCCCATAACTAACTACGATGCACTGCCAGCACAAATACTTGAACGTACGATGAGGGGAATACCAAAAACGTACAAGACAAAAGCCAGCGGAGTAATTGATATTTTACGTTCAGTTCCTGAACGTTTTCACGTTAATGATTTGGGCGAAGTGACAATAGAGGGTACGTTTTTCCCAAAAAGTAATGTACTCGACCTGCTTACAAACGTAGTAGCGCATGGTCGTAAACCTCTTATGGATGGTATGCGTAATCAAGCGGTGGGAAAGTTTCTTAATCTGTTACGCGAGCTAAACATACCCTGCAGATTTGTAGGGCAAGAGAAAACGATGAGACAGATATATAATGGTGCAGAAAAGGATGTTAGCGCCAGTGAGTACACGTCTACGCCCATGAGCAAAAGAATACATAGAAAGAGTTCTCTAGCGGACATCAGGAAGAAAAAGCTACATTCAATTCCAGTGTGGGTAAATTTAGATAAGTCATGAATGATGCTAAATTGGCTAAAGTATATTTTGATCCAAAACATTATGCGTCTTTTGGTGGGAAAGAAAAGCTATATAATGCGTTCAAATGTAAAATACCTCGCAACTACATCGACAAATGGTTAAAACACCAAGAAGTATATACCCTACACAGACCGCGGATAACAAAGTTTGACAGGCGAAAAATAAGAGTTTCAGCTGTTGATGAACTATGGCAGGCAGATCTATGCTCGACGGGCATGCTGGCAAAAGAGAACAATAATGTGTTATATTTGCTATGCGTAGTTGATGCCCTTTCAAAATATGCATGGGTGGAATGCCTGTTTAGTAAAACGTCGTCGGCAGTCAAGAAAGGGTTAGAATCAATATTGGAGCATACTGTGCGTCGCCCACACGCTATTCAAACAGACAAAGTGGGTGAGTTCGTAAACCGTGTAATGAAAAAATATTTGAAAGATAATGGAATACATTTCTACACTTCTTAAAATGAAACAAAAGCTGCAATGGTAGAGCTTTTCAAAGCACGCTGAAGGGACGAATATACAGATACATGATGCATAAAAATACACGAAAGTATATCGATGTATTACCCAGTTTAGTCGCGGCGTACAATAACACAACGCATTCCAGTACGCGCATGGCTCCTACCGAAGTCGACCGTATTACGGAGTTAATCGCATGGAGAAATATATATGGAAAGAAGACGAAGAAACGTTCCAAATCTAAAAACAGCCCTACTCAAGGCAACCAGGTTAGAATATCGCAAGCAAAAATGCCATTTGAAAAAGCATATCGCGGGCAATGGAGTCGAGAATTGTTTAAGGTGCGTGAGGTGCTTACAGACAAATTTCCATACTTATATAAATTAGAAGACTATGGAGGTGACCCGATTATTGGTACTTTTTATCGCGATGAGATACAGCAAGTGATAGAAGAAAATGATAAAGAGTATGCCGTGGAAAAATACTTAAAAGTAGAAAAAATAAAAAGGGACAACGCGAGTATCAGGTAAAGTGGCTCGGTTACCCGGATAAGTTTAACACGTGGGTTAATGAACTAAGCACTATACATCATTGACAATGGATGAATATATGGAGAGAAGATCGGATCAGAGCATGTGGCGAATGCTGGGTTCACGAGTACCGAAAGAAGAAATAGTATACCTAGCTCAAATTATAATAATTTATCGTAATCATTACGTGTATCGTGAATCTGAGTATACAAAATGGGCAATCAGGCATATGGATATCGCTTTTGAGTGGATGTCTAGGGTATATAATGCCTGGTCCACGCATAAAGACGGCCATACATCATTCGACTCAGAATGAACGAGGATCAGTTTTACATAATGCTTCCGAGCAATAGTAGTACCCAGTTCTTTCCAGACAATAAGATATCAGAGTTTCGAACACGTCTGCAAACTCCATTAACATTAGATGGCGAATGGGAAGTGGGCCTTTCGAGTGTGTTATATCCGAGGAGTTGGCATACTATTGCGAAGGAAAGTTTTGTACAAATATACGCATTCACTAAGAAGAAGATAAAGAAGAAGAAGAAAAAAGATATCGTTGCGTCAGAAGAAATTAGCAAAGATGTCACCAGTACGTCAGAAATAGAAAAGACATCAGCTTTTCCACTAGTTTTAAAAGATGGTTTCGGCAATCCATGTACTACCGATCGGGGAAAATGGTTACGAAATGATCAGGGAAAAGATGCGTGAAAGGATAAAACAAATAATAACGGAAAAAAACGTTTATGTAGAAGCGAAAATTATTATTATGTGCAAACAGAAGCTCCATTTATCAATGTACCGAAAGGGTACTATGCCGTAAAAAATATGGTAGACTATCTAAATAGCCATATCGAGAGCGAGACAAGATTTAGACACAAAAAAATATTTTTCAATTTTTACTTGCATCGCGCGAATCTAGTTTCTCTCACGGTTAAAGATAATTACGCTATACGTTTAGGTAGAGATGTAGCAAATTTAATCGGATTCGAAGGAGGAAAAATACATATGGGCCCTCTAGACTTTAAAGAATCATTTCGTTCAAATCGTGAGGGTGGTCCTACGATTATTAGTTCGCGAGGAAACAGGCATTGACAAAATCTAAAATCTCATGACCTTAAAGCGAATGAAGCGGCCATGTTTAATGTTAATATGGGTAATGCGTGAACACGTCATAAATATGCATAAAACACTAGTGCTCAAAACGCGATATTCTAATAATTAACCAAGGGAATTAATACATATGTCCACTCGGCTAAGAACTAGGAAACGATACAATATTGTATCCAGAGCACAAAGCCATACGCATTCGCAACTACAAAGTGAAATCTCCTAGCGATTAGGTGATAATTCAATAGTAATTTTGAATATTTCTAAAAACCCGCATAGTATGAGACTTGAGGTACGTTCTTTCATTATTAACACATGGTATGTTTGTCATTCAAGCTTGATCTCACGGCTGTTCGAGACGTATGGTTAAATCATACGCAACAAATAATCTTTTTAGCATAATAACGCTCTACATACAATTCTATAAACGGCACCCTCAGAGATATAATTACCACATTTTAACCGTCGTATCTAAAATGATTGACGTTATTGCAAAGTATTTAAAAACAATTTGCGTGTAATGACGGTTAAAAGTCAATCAAAATATTCTACAAAAATAGTTTTTCTAATAACGTTAGCGACGGCAAATTAATTTCAAAATATTCAACAGTTTTCCTGTATGGTATCGATAGAAAATGAACTATATATTGATCGGTGAAAGGGTTAACTTCTTTTTAACCCAGGATACAATCCATCACCACCATGTCTTGGTTACCATTCCAACCGTACATACCATTAATACGAGATTATTTTTTATATTTTGTTGCTAATCTGTCTGGTAGCTGATGCTTACTAACAGCTTACGGACAATCTCTAAATATTGTACAGTTTACTAATAACGTTAGCGACGAAACAGTCCTTACTCTGTCCGTAATTCCTCTTACAGCCTCAACCTCTTACGACCTCCATTATCGGACCACCTCTTAAACTCTATTATTTTACATTATCATACATTACTCCATTATTATTTTTACAATGGTAGATAACCGCGGAGGGGGGCGCACCGCCACTACGTTCAAACGTAAAATACACAACTTTTATACTTTTAAGGGTTAACTCATTCAAAATAATAGAACATTCCAGTGTTGCAGATTCTCAAATACGTGTGCGGCTGTTCGTCATTGTTATCGAGAAAAACGTGTGCCGCTGTTCGCCATTGTTCTCTAGAATGCGTGTGCCCCTGTTCGTCATTGTTCTCAACATTCCATTCCTCAAGCTTTTCTTTTGATCTCCTGAAAAACCCATTGTTCTCGAAGACCCCCTGCTGTGGAGAACAATAACGGCCAGCCCCACCCATAACTACTCACACTTTTTTGATACGGAAAACGTGCCGTAGGTCGATCTAAATCATTGACTGTTTACAACTGCACAATGAAGGACAATAGCCCATGCTATCTGTAATGATATCGAGTTTATCAACTACTCGAGCCTAACAATTGTCGTTTTAAACGTAACCTGTCGACCTTGACATTGTAATTACTGTTTTGACAGTTCTCGTAATATAACCATATATGTTATCACGTCGTTGTTTGTTTTTACAACTCAAGGGCTATAAAAGCTAAGTAAATAACAGCACTCGCTATCAGAATAGCGGGATTAACCCAACAACAGCGATGGAACGTCTACGAGCGCCAGAAAGACTGAATTTCGAGGGAAATGTGAGTGAGAATTGGAGGAAATTTAGACAAAATTTTAACTTCTACCTTCTTGCCACGGAAATGGACGCTAAAAGTGAAAAAGTTCAAATTTCTCTTCTGTTGACTGTAGCGGGCGAAGCAGCGATAGAAGTGTACAGTACATTCACGTACACAGCAGGCGAGGATAAGGATAAACTGGTTACCATTTTATCTAAATTTGAACAATGCTATATGCCCCGTAAAAATGTGACATTTGAAAGACACCAATTTTTCACAGGTGGCCAAAAGTCTGGCGATTCCATTGATCATTATGTAACTGAGTTAAAAATGAAAAGTAAATCTTGTGAATTCGATGAGCTAAACGACTCCTTAATTCGAGATAGAATTATATGTGGCATTGACAATTAAGCAATGAAGGAAAGATTAGTACGTGAACCCGACCTCACAATTCAAAAAGTGATCGATATGCCGTGCCGCTGAAATAAGTAAAACTCAGATACGATCATTGACCCTAGAATCTGATAAATCAGTTCAATCAGTACACTACCATAAAGCTAAACAACATTCTGGTGCAAAATCGAAAGCTAATGCGCAGAAACATAACTTTCAGAAACGTGATACGAATGCCAACTTTAAACAAAATCATGACAATGTATTCAAATGTTGAAAATGTGGTTCAAAATATGGTGTAAAACAGTGCCCAGCATTTGGACATTCTTGTTATGGGTGTGGCAAAGTTAATCATTTCCAAAAGTGTTGTCGTACAAAACAAAAACAAACTGTACACAGTATTAATGACATTGATCATGATGAACTTGAGATGGATGCTTTGTTTATCGGGGCTATCAATTCGAGTACTGCAGCTAAACAGTCAAATTCGTGCATGACCGAGATGAAAGCAGATGAATGTTTTGCATCTTTTGATGTACAAGAAACAAGTGTTCGTTTTAAGATTGAAACTGGCTCCCAAGCAAACATCATACCAGCATCCACGTTTCAAGAAATTGACACTTCAGATGTCAAAGTCCAGCGATCAGCTGCAATGCTTACAAGTTACACCGGAGATAATCTTAAGGTTATGGGGAAATGTACACTGAAATGTCTTGGCAGATCCATAGAATTTTACATAGCAGAAACGGACCAGTTACCGATCTTAGGTGTTCGTGCATCACAAGATTTGGGATTGATAAAAGTAGTGATGACAATGGAGTGAGACAGGAAGGAGGACATTGTCAGGAAACATCCTGTTTTGATGGCCTGGGATGTTTAGAACAGCCCTATCATATCAACATTGATCCTTCAATACAACCAGTTGTCAATGCGCCTAGAAATGTACCTGCAGCACTCAGAGAAAAGCTAGCAGTAACGCTTAAAGCAATGGAGACCAAGGGAGTAATCAAAACGGTGGACGAACCAACGGATTGGGTTAATGCATTAGTAGTTGTTGAAAAACCTAAAACAGGTTAACTGAGAATTTGTTTGGCCCCGAGAAATCTAAATGAGGGTGTGAAAAGAGAGCATTTTCAGCTACCAACTATTGAAAATATTACGACAAGAATGTCGGGTGCCAAGATCTTCTCCAAACTTGATGCAAACCATGGTTATTGGCAGGTTCCACTTGACGAGTCCAGCCAACTGCTAACAATATTTAACACAAGAATAGGCAGCTTTTGCTACCTCAGAATGCCATTCGGAATAAAATCAGCACAAGAGGTATTTCAAAAACGTATGACACGGCATTTTGGCGATCTTCCAGGTGTAGAAACTGACAAAGATGACATCTTAGTATGGGGGTCATCTGTAGAAGAGTACAATCACAGACTGAAATCTATTGGCCGGGAATGAGTGCAGAGATTGCGGACATGGTCACTAACTGTTCAACTTGTTTGGAACACAGAAACTCCAATCAAAAGGAGACATCGATTCCTTCAGCAGTACCCAGAAAGGCCATGGGAGGCTGTTGCCACAGACGTTTTCACTTGGGACGGAGATAACTATTTAGTGATTGTTGATTACTATTCAGGATATTTAGAGGTTGCCAAACTAACTAACACAAACAGTGCTACAGTCATAACTCATACAAAGTCAACATTCGCCAGACATAGAATTCCAACTGAGCTGAATAGTGACAATGGACCTCAGTACTCATCACATGAGTACAAAGATTTCCCCAAGAAGTGGGGAGTCGTACATACAACGACAAGTCCATACCATGCGCAATCTAATGGATTAGTTGAGAAAGCAGTTAACACAATGAATGACATTGCTGCAAAAAGCCAAGGACTGTCATAAAGAACCATATCTGGGACTATTAGAGTACAGAAATACACCATTAGATGGTATTAGATCAGCCACATAAATGCTCATGGGACGGAGACTTCTATCAACACTACCGACAACAAACGCCCAACTTCAGTCATCCACTATAAGCCCATCAACGGTACAGTCACTTTTAAGAAAGAAACAACAGCAACAAAAACACTTTTATGACAGAGGATCTAAAGATCTACCCACATTATACAGAAGTGACACAGTGAGAGTCCAGCAAAATAGTTTTTGGAAACCAGCTACAGTAATTGGATCAGCAAGTGCACCGCGATCATACATCGTGAGAACATCAGATGGAGATGTGTATCGGCGAAATCGATGCCATCTCATGTTAACCAGAGAGTCGGCTCGAGAAGAGAACAACATGCTTGATGAGCCAGACTCAGTTTTCGACCGAACCGCAGCCCTTGTTCATAATGGAGAGCTTGCAAGACATTCCACACCAATACAGTTAGCAGCTGAAGCACAACCTTTGGTACCTGAAGTTGAACAACTATCATATGATGCAGATCCAATTCGTACAAAACGTGGTCGTGAAATCCGAAAGCCTATTCGTTTCAAGGACTACATGTAGCGGTGATTCCAGGATAAACAATCATATGTAAATGTATAATTCTATTTGTGGAACATTATCATGTCGTGAATATTCATATTTAATGAATCATAACTTTGCAAACGAAACGTGTGTAATATAGCTGTACAACAATCACGTATTAAGGTGACCAGTACTTCCAAATGAAAAACAATAACAATCGTCCTTTTAAATTGTCATTTTATTCACGCGACTCCAATGGACATTTTCACACTCACATTTAGTTATTAATTGCATATTACGCAACTTTATAAAAAGGGGAATTGTAATGATATCGAGCCTAACAATTGTCGTTTTATACGTAACCAGTCGACCTTGACATTGTAATTACTGTTTTGACAGTTCTCGTAATATAACCATATATGCTATCACGTCGTTGTTTGTTTGTACAACTCAATGGCTATAAAAGCTAATTAAATAACAGCACACCATAATGCAACGGGGGCCCATGAAGAAACCACAAAAGCTATATCATAGCCGAATTCGGAATAAAAAAAGTGCGCGACCCGGAAACGACGCTTTCTCAGTCGCATGGTATTTTTGCATTTTACCTGGTTTCCCGGATCATTTTCTGTTATTTTGCCTCATTACACTACGTACATGTTATCTATAACTGCGTTCTGTTCGCTAAAACTATCTCACAAATATGCTTATTTCAACAACAATAAGATATATTGGAATAATAGAACGATTTGGCACGGCTGGAAGAGATTTCCAACTGACACAGAGAACTTATATAAAAGATATTTATTATGTTCTGTAGTTTAATACAATATCAAAATCTACTGTGGAGATCACTCCTGTATAAACACCACTTCATTTCAGTTTCAAAATCAGCAAGTGCAATCATGGATTTCAGACCATCGCCCATTTTTCGGATTTTCAGGAATTTTCGCGGTTTACGCCCAAAATTGTGGAATCCTTGTATACAGTCTTGTAATACAATTTGAGAGGAAACCGCACCGAATTTTCCGAGTTGTGTATAAATCCAGACTTTGATCCGACTCAGTTCCTGAGTTTTCTCCAGATCAGGATTCCGAATTTAAAGGGAGTTGTGTTAAAATTTGAACCAAAGTTTATTAGATACAGTTCCGGACACAAACATGTGTGCGCACGCGCACTCGCTGGCCCGCACGCACACACGTACCCACACACACATACACACACACACACGCACGCATGCACGCACGCAAACACACACATGCTGGCACGCATGCGCGCTCCTACCAACTCATCCATGCGCCCAGTCATGTGCGCATGCGTACGTGCGATTACAATACCATCTTCACATTACGGGCAGAGGGTCTCTATCAATAATCTTAACCCTCCATAGATGGATTACGTGTTTATAAAGTGCACTTCTGTGTTTTCCGTGGGGATGGTCATTATAAACAGGTTTCACCGTACATTAAATAGCCAAATACCAAGGCATCAATGCTAGTCTCGTTCTCGGAAGACTGGTGAGATTTGGAAAACTGTCGTGCTGAATGGTGTTATTTTAGAGAACAACACAGTATTTAAATATACACAACTTCGATAACAAGTATTCATTTTGAAAATTATTTCGTATTACACAGCCGTTACACCATGTATTTACTTAATGAGCAAAGCCGGATTAAGTCAAGGTGTAACGGGACTACAGCCTCGGGGCTCTGAAAACTAAATATAGTCAGTAGTAGTAGTAGTAGTAGTAGTAGTAGTAGTAGTAGTAGTAGTAGTAGTAGTAGTAGTAGTAGTAGTAGTAGTAGTAGTAGTAGTAGTAGTACTAGTAGTAGTAGTAGTAGTAGTAGTAGTAGTAGTAGTAGTAGTAGTAGTAGTAGTAGTCATTCCTCCTTGACCCACCCCATAATGTCCACCACCACCACCACCACCAACCCCACCACCACCACCCACCCCCACACCACCCAGCAATTAATTAGCCCTGGCCCCAGTTTGCTTAATGTGACTCTATTAATGAGTACCAAAAATCATACATGGTATACTGGTACTAGATTATAGACATGTAATGCATGCAACGTTCTACACAATCTACACCCTATATACGATGCGTGTGCATGTAAGTATAATGTGTGAACTGCCTGCCTCTGGACCGACTGGCCGCTACAGACACAAAGGATGCTTGATGATTCATATGCGTGCTATGTGTAGTCTATCGATTCTAGGTTCCTACGGGCTATAGTGTGTGCCCGGGGTGCATGCAGCTGGTGTATGGAGCTAGTGACCTGCCTTGTACTTATTTATAGGTAAGGGGTGGGTGGTGAGGGGCATCTAGACATTACAAGGCATATTCTCGGCACGAAGACGCATTTATAGTTTTAGATTGGGCGCAATGTGGAATAATGTTTTCAGGACCACCAACACCCCCACCCCCCATCCAAAACAAAAACAAATTGGTATTTCCAGTTTATATATATATATATATATATATATATATATATATATATATATATATATATATCCATCCACCCACCATATGACGTCATAATCAACTACGTGACGTGTAGGGTAACATCATGATCATTATGTCATGAATGGCCCGATTTAGTGCGTCGTAAACGCTTAATAATCCGTCAGATTGCATGAAGCGTATGTCTTTACTATGTAATAAACAAGCTGTCGAATATTTTGAAGCTAATTTGACTGCGCACTATTGCTGTCATAGGCCCAGTCAAATTAGTTACAAACTATTTAAGAGCTTACCTGTATAGTTTTCTGGAAATTGATAGTCACAGAGTTCAGGGATCGATCGGTTATCAACACGAGCGATGTTTGGGTGCAGCTTAGCTAGAGATGGGCGTGGCATAGCTAAAGCTGGAAAGGTCCATGGTGGTAACGTTGTAAAGGTCTATAATGCGACGCTAACAGGGATCACTGCAGAATGGAGAATTTGAACTGTCACTCAGGTATAGGGTGTCATAATCAATTACGACACGAGGTAGCTGACGCGACATTCATAATGACGTATTATAACTCCGCCATGAAGCTCAAATGTCTCTCACGTGTACGAATTTAATGTCTTTCATGAATTTACAATTTAACAAACATAACATGTTGAATATTTTAAAACTAATTTGAGCGGCCATAGGTAGCACCAGTCCTATCCAAATCAGTTCCAAATTATTCAACAGCTTTGTTGTATAGTTACCTTGAAATTGGGATTCTGGTAATTCCGGGTTCAAAATATTTAAATCGTAGAGCCGAATTTAGCCTAATTGGGGCCCCATGCTGCCTCCATTCCATGATTCCAATCCCTAATTGGTACAGTATTTTGCGTGGGTTATGGGGATGTGGTGGGGATGGGGTGGGGATGGGGTGGGGAGCTGGATACGACGCAAACGAATAAATATTCAGCCTGAGAACAAATCGACGTATTAACTTATTTTGCATACAATCGGACTCTCACTCTCTTGAATATATTGCAGGATATAATAGGCCTATCGCTGGTCTGCTGTTATGCAATACAGTAACCAAATGTGTTTTCCGCGACATTTAATTGCGACAAAATTATCAATTATTTTGTCACTGTCTATTGTCTGTAAAAGTTCGTTCTCAGTGGACATCAATGAGAGGCAGTTTAGTCTCTGCTGAGTAATACACGTTCTCGTCTCATTCTTAAGTAACTTTAACTTTGTGAATGTGCGTTCACCTGATGCATTTCAAACCATCAAACTGAGATACATCCGCAAGGCAACTTCAAAACTTGGGGAATGTAGAAACAAGCCGCGTATCTGTTAGTTGAATGAAAATAATTTTATTCTGCACTCATTTAACTTTTTTATCTGTAATTATCTCTCTGAGATACCTTCAACTTGGAAATGATAAGAACAGGAAAATTAATTGGGTCTTTATCATGGAAATTAACAATTCAAATGTAGATCCGAAATCGTTCATCAAATACAGTTTAGTGTGGAAAAGCCCAGAAACAAGCTGCGTATCTGTAAGAATGTCATACAGTGAATTCACTGCTAAGTTTTTCAGTGAGTCTGGTTTTTCGTTTAGTATCTTCTTTACAAATATGCAGAAATTGTGTAATTCATTGGCAAAACACTCGCCTTTTGTACTGTTACAAACATGGTACAGAAATATATATATATATGTGTGTGCTAATGTAAGATTGACAATACAGAATTCAGGGCCGTAGTCACCTGCTTAACTGAATTTAGTCCACAGACAACCTTATTCTCTGTCAGAAATAATATCTCGGCGGACATCAACACAGATATAGTCCTAATGATTCTCTTAGCCCGCTTGTCCGCTTGTTGGCAGACGATTCAGGGCGACTCTGACGAGATGGCTGTTTGTTTTGGCTATCTAACATCCTGCATCCTGAGTTAGATGACAGAATTTCAATGGAGTGAAGGAACTTTAGGGATGTATCATGTAGGCTAAGAAATTAACATATTGGCTATCAATGATCAAGGAATAAATTTCCAACACAACACAATGAGGGGCTGACGGCATTGGCCATTGGTACAGTATATTATTTATATATGTACGACTACTACTACTACTACTACTACTACTACTACTACTACTACTACTACTACTACTACTACTACTACTACTACTACTACTACTAATACTACTACTACTACTACTACTAATACTACTACTACTACTACTACATATTGTTATAAAATAATTAAAATGGTCGAAATATTTTTTATTGCAAATTTTAGGGGGCCCACATCCAGTCGGGGCCCAGGGGGTTCCATCCCCGTCAGCCCTTGCATAAATCCGGCTCTGCTAAATCGGCAAGCAACACTCGCAAAACGTGGGCGGAGCTTAGTTATAAATGGGCGGGGATATCGAGAAATATAGCCATCCGTAATATGTTCTCCAAAAGGCAACTATCAACGCAAAAGCGACACATTTTAAATGATGCTGTAAATTAATTATTACAAGTTTTCTTTGTGCAACGAAACAGCGCTATGAACACGGTCCTGTAATCCTTATTAAACACAAGATAGAGAATGGGATTGACGGTAGAATTTAGATATGCCATCCAGTAGACGGTATCATTAACAACTGAAGGAAGACATGTCTCACACAGGATAGAAATGGGGAATGTGATCATAAACGGTACCCAACATATCAAGAACAATAAAACTTGCACCAGCAATGTCAGCAGACATCGCCGATTCTGTCCACTAATCTTTTCTCTTTCTACAGTATCGGCAAGAGTTTGGGTTGTCTTGGTAATTGTGCTCTTCTGATCCAGGCTTCTTTGCTGTTGGATAGTTCTATTTGCTTGTTGCGACGACTCAGATTACATATTAGAAACAAGAATAACAGCACTAAGTGAATAGCTGGTCCATATGACCCGATCACTACCGTGCCAAATATGTGATATTCCTTAATGGGGGTTGGGCAGTGACATAGTACAGCGGTACCATGGACCTGGCCAAGCGTTCCCACGACTGCGATTCCTGGAAAGTAGTACAGCACCACTAACATCCACCCGGCTACTGCTAACTTCCTAGCTCTTGCCCATGTGAAAGTTGCCCTATATTCCAGTGGTTCAGTGACAGCGCGGAACCTGTCATAAGCTATTACATTCAGGTAAATATTGGAAGAAGCACAGCAAACGAAATCAAGGATTCTGTATACGACACAAGATATACTATCTAAAGGACAATATCGATACGAAGTATATAGCGTCATGGCGGGGGATGCAGACAGCACCAATGATAAGGTCAGATACCGCCAAAGACACCACGTACACACTGTAATTTGTAGACCTCAAATCTCGGGATGTGGCCACACATGCTATTATAGCTGCATTCCCAAGCGCAGTAGGAGCGGAAAAGAATAACATAATAGCCAATCTAGTGACGTCACCATCAGATGTACCTCCAAATGCAATACTCCTATCAGTGTTTTTCATGCAGTTTGTCCGTGTCTTATAACTGTTATTGGGCGTAACCCCAATGCCCTGACCATCACTAACATTATCCTTCCTTTGAACACAGTCAGCGTTACCTATGATTTCCATTCTGGTCCGACCGTTACTGTAGTCCAACCTGATCCAAGGAGCACATGGGTTTAGATAGCGCGACTTGGTGGTTGCATAAGCGAGGTGACTGAAAAGAACACGTGTCTTAGAAAACCACCCTCATGTTATAAGTGAACATCAATCTTCTTGCCAACTGCCTCTGACCAGCTATCGTTATCTGTCTGGCTGATGAGTCTTTGCAAATGACATATTGCAAGGGTTATTTCTCTGGGTCTGATGAATATTTTGAAAACAATTTGACTGAAAGTTCTTGGTGGTTTAAAATTTTCACAAATATGTGTACTTATTGAATCTGACATTGTTAATTAGTTTCAAAGGATTCAACAGCATGTTTATTAAATAGCAAGAGGCCCAAGGGGCCCAAGGGGCCTGTATCGCTCACTTGGACCATATGCATCTCAACTAGAATGGTCATTAGCAATAAGTAAAACTCTAATGAGTTGAGCAGACTTGTAAAAAGAAAACAGAGGCCATGTTTCTTGTATCAACTTCTCTTGAACAAACTTTAATGGCCCATAGTCATCAATATCATATTTCCAAAATTTTGGCCCAATCCGTTCTGGAAACGAAGTTGCTTTTATGAAGACCAGGCCATCCAAGATGGCCGCCCAACCATCTGGCCAATAAAGTTCCCTTGAACAAACTTGGTTCAGCTCGTGCCCTAAATGATATTTTATGACTTTTGAATCAATCGCTCAGTTTCGGCGAAGATTTTTAAAGACATTTCTAAATATCGGACAAAATCCAAGATGGCCGCCAGAGAAATTGGCTGATTGGATTTGTTTGAACAAACTTGAATTTCTACAACCTGCCAAATATAATTGAAATCGGCCCAGTAGTTCTAGAAGACATTTTTAATTTCCCATTGCTTTAGTATGGGATCTTTTGGCGGGAAAATGATCCAAGATGACCGCCAAACCGTATATCCGACAGTTTCGAAAATTGCAACTTTGAGATCAGAATACTCAAAAGCACATATAACACCAATTTCAGTCTCAAAATCCATCAAATAAATAAACCCAATATGGCCGCCAAACACACTATATTTTGCTTGGGCATCGGCGGCCATGTTTTTTGATGGATCAACTTCCCTTGAACAAACTTTATTGGCCCTTACGCCCTAACCATATCTGCCAAATTTCGGCCCGATCCCGTTAGCGATTCTGGAGAAGAAGTCGTTTTCGCTAAAACTGGGTCAACCAAGATGGCCGCCAAACCATGGGACCAATCAAGATCCCTTGAACAAACTTTGTTCAACTCTTGTCCTAGATTATATTTCCTGGGATGTGTTTCAATCCAGCAAGCGGTTTCAGAGGAGATTTTTAAAGACCTAAAAATCAGACAATACCCAAGATGGCCGCCGGCCAAATTGGCTGATCGGCTTCCTGCCGAATATAATTGAAATCATCCAGGTGGTTCTTGAAAAGAAGTCGATTAAAGAAAAAATGTTGATGTATGGACAGACGGATGCCTGGCAGACGATGGACGGTCACAATGGTATAAACTCACTTGGGCATTCTGGCCAGGTGAGCTAAAAATATAAGATCTTTACCCACAAAAATTGATCAATCAAGTGCTATTCTGAATAGAAGACTTGGAGCCTACCAACCTTGGATCCTTCCAGCAAATTGTGGCTGAAATTTGTCATAATGTTAAGTGTTGCGTGGATTGACCGATCAGGTACGGCCCGTCCTAGCCAGTCTGGGTACGGAACAGCCAGGCCGGGAACGTTTCAAGCATAGTCCGCTGGGTAGGACGATACACGTTTATAGAGCCATATGAGAGAGGATCTAAAAACGATGGTGAGGTCGCCTAGCGTGCATGCGCGGGCGTCAGAGATTGCTTGCCAACGTACGTTAGCATTGGGGAAAAGCATCAAATTTTGTACCGAGTTGGTACATGTAATTCCTTTGACTTATACTTTCCTCGTCGTTCATGGTATCGATCCTGACCGGAATGAAACGAGGATTCCAAATCTTTTTACCATTTTAAAATTATTCCAGAAATGGCCGAGTTATCCTTAATTGAACCATCAAATTTCTTTCAAAATATTGAATATCATAGGCTTAGCGTTTGCATAATCTCAGTGCATGGGTACAATAGCGTGTTACGTGACCCGCCTCCCTTCCTCTGAAGCTCGCTCGCTGATTGGCTGTTCCACTCCAGCTGTGACGTCACGAGCCATATAAAAGGGGCTGGAATATCAGAAATCATCAGTGAGGAAGGGAGAGACCCATGGTCGTGTGTCTCTCAGAGCAGACCAAGTCGTCCTCGTTTCTGGAGCTCACTCCACGCATCCGCAAAATAGTTTATAACTAAATTAAAGAAAGGTTCCCTCACCAAGTGACACCACAGGGGGACCTTTAATGTGGATGGGCCTTTTGACTATCATGTAAGATCTCTAAATTAGTATGTGAGACAGTGCTGATTACGGATACTCGCCAGATCTGCCAAGCCACGCTGAAAAGTGGTGATGCAAATTCCGCACATGGCTTGTGTACAACTTTTAACATTTTGACCACAGTCTAGAAAGGACATTGCCTGGTGCACCGCATGAGCTTTGCAGTGCCTCTCACCTTGAATCCGCGAGAATGTTCATGTATCCATCAAGTGCTAAACGTAGGGACAACTTCAAAATCCGCAAAACTTACGGAACTTTCTCAATGCATAAATTATATAGTATGTGATCTTAATAGAGACTATCTACTAGCCATCTACAACAGTTCTCCCTCACCATTCTAGAGAGTGAGCCGCGTCAACAAGTTCGCCTGCAGATATACTCCTAGCAGCTAACTTCAGCATCATGCCATCTCGCGCCTGGTGTAGTACGGACCGACCTGACGGTTACTGACCATCCCAGCAAAGTTGGGTACGGAACGGCCACTCCGGATTCGATCCAAGCACGCCCCCCTGGGTAGGATAGTATGCGTACATAAGCCCTCTGAGAGAGGTTTCTCATAAAAAAGTCAGATAAAACGTGTGGTGCGCGTGCACGTCAGAGCTTCCCTAACAACACGTCTCGGAATTGGAAGCGAGTACATGCCTATAGTGTACAGAGTAGGTACTTGTAAATGTTCATAAGTTATCTGTTCGCGTTGTTCTTGGTACCGGTTAGATACAGAATTAAACGAGCTTTCCAAAACTGTAAACCATTTTAAAATCGACTCAGAAATCGTTGAGATATCATCGACGCTCCCCATTAAATTATACTTAGCATATTGCTATAACGTCGTAATCACGTGTATATATTAAACTAAATATAGAGTGATTTGTACACATGGTCGATACGTCACTAGCATACAAGCACGCTGATTGGCTGGCGCTCGGCCGCTGATTGGTTGAGGCGCCCAGCTCTGATGTCACAGCGAGTATAATAGGGGTGAAAAATCCGGAAGCCGGACCTGAGCAGAATGACTGGACCATCAGGATGACGGATGTAACCTGCTGACCTGCCAGTGATTCTCACTTCTACCGGTGTCTTACGGAACCCACCACATCCACGGTAGGAGGACGTCCTCGGCTTCCACGGAATTTTGGATACTCCCGGATGTACTCCTAAACTAATATAAAGTTAGACCTTCTGCATCTGGACTTTCCTCATGCAACTTCTGCGGAAGGGGCCGTGTGGGCCTGGAATATAATCCTACGCAATGTAGATGTAAGCTAGCGATTTCAAACGATGAACCTTTTTTTCTATAATGTTCTAAATTGGTCCAAAATGATTTTCCTTAATCGAATTTAAAACAAGAACATAAACAAATTTAAGAAAAGTGTTTTGAGTACGTCAAGATAAGGCCAGAAATTTAATTTATGAAAATGAATTCGTCAGCTTTACGAATGAGCCGCGTCAACAAGTTCTATTATCCGACTTAGCTGATTTTTTATGTGAAACCTCTCTCAGAGAGCTTATGTACGCATACTATCCTACCCAGGGGGGCGTGCTTGGAGCGAATCCGGAGTGGCCGTTCCGTACCCAACTTTGCTGGGATGGTCAGTAACCGTCAGGTCGGTCCGTACTACACCAGGCGCGAGATGGCACGATGCTGAAGTTAGCTGCCAGGAGTATATCTGCAGGCGAACTTGTTGACGCGGCTCACTCTCGAGAATGGTGAGGGAGAACTGTTGTAGATGGCTAGTAGATAGTCTAATTAATGCGTTGTATATCAGGTGTTGAATGGCGGATAACCTTGTCAGAGTGAGAGGGAGTCACAACAGGATAGTGATTGTAGGTAGATTACATTTTTTTTCTCTATATATCGTCGTTCAAACAGATCTATACAGTCTATGAAATTCAATGAAAAAAATTCCAAAAGCTAAATATACTACCTTTGCCAGAAATAGTTTATATAAAAAAAACACAAAGAAACATGACAATGATTCGAAAAGTTTCTAGTACAATCAGAAACCTTCCAGCACACAAAGTGGTAGGTATAATACATTGAATACAAAAAATTAGGTCACCCACGTTACAAGTTTCTAATACATTCAGAAACCTTCTATCACACAAGGTGACAGGTAAGATAAATTTAATACCAAAAAAGAAATACGTCCCCCACCTGACTTTCCCACTAGATCTTATAACCCAACCCCTGGACCATAACTTCCATAGTATTTCTCAGATCACTTCCACATATAAACTTTCAAATTTAATTTATTCTTAATTATCGAAAAGTCCTAAAATTTGACATTATGTTGTGTCTTTCCTTATTAACCGAGATTTCTGAATTTAAATGCCCATAATGTCACTCCTTAACTGGTCGAGAAAAATATTCAACTGCACTTCTCCAATCCACACTCTACATTGGCAGTTGACTACACTGGTTACACCAAAAGCTGCTCTTCTCCCCAGGAAACTATCACTTTCTACGTCATCCCAAGGACAGACAATCTACCTCAACTACACATTCTTGTAGTACAAGTCTACGTTTAGAGGTAACAAAAAACCCCTGTAGCTGTGGTAATTTAAAGGATGAACATGGTCTCACGCAACATATGATAGCCCAAGAGCCCTCATCTGCTGCTCCACAAATTCGATGTGTGTTTTGTCAGCTGGATTACAAAATGGCGAATGCCTGTTTTTCTGCCTATCGCAGACAACCTGCACAAACCATTTTTCTAAATCTCACACACAAGGCAAAATAGTGCCTGGTTTAACCAATCACGCAGACACAATGCCATTGTTTTGCAGTTATCTACCAACGCGTATCTTGAGCACAGCTAACCCAACCCTTGCCATACAATTTGCTAGAATATTCCCGTAGATCGGTAATATATCCCTACGCCGCGAGTGCAGACGACCCAGGCACTAACCATGCATGAAATGACATCCACACACATACGTCACAAGCCTTAAAGTTACTATACCGCAACACAAATTTGAAAAATCTAAAATAATGAAAACACTGACTACCACTGTGACGCAGTGACTTCACCAGCGGTGAAATAACTCCATCACAATCGCCCTGGACAAGATTTGATTGTAATCCCTACAATCAACTTACACCTACATTACTGAACAGACACAAATGATGAATTAGCATGGAACGAACCCAATTCATTTCAACCCAGCTCCTTCTGGAAGTGTACACAATTCAACCAATGAATGGATTCTGAGTGGATACCAAATACTGAGACTCCTCCATAAGTGTCCACACGGAAATTTCCATCTTCCAGTGAAGAAGGACATGGAAAATCCGCCACCAACTACCCAATCAGAACGAAGATACCAATACCCCATCCCAGCATTATAATTTCAAATTTTCAATTTTTCAAACTATTAAGTTTTAAACTGAATAAGGTTCAAGCTGAGATGGCACTGTACCCAACCATAATCAGACCTAACTAGGTTTTAAACTGAATATTGATACCAGAGTTAGTACCTCTGACACTAACTGGATATAACTTCAACTGTCTCACTTTCCACTCCTACCAGTCAATACAAATTCTTCCATTATTCCGACAGATAAGGTCTCTGCTATGCCCACATGCTATAAAGGTAAGGTCTCAATATTTTTTTATTTAACCTTAAGCTTTATAATACAGCACTAACTTGACTACTGGTTGTTGCTCAAGCATCTATCAACCAAGGCTGCTTGTAATAGAACATATTATCTCCACTCAAACATAATATATAAATTAATAGTAAAAAAATGGAATCGTCTAATATGTAATGGAAATTCTTCATTCTATTGAAAGATTCACTAATCCTATGAATATCTACATTTATTCACAGATTTAATATTAACTATACATTTTTGGAAGGAACTTCCACATATCTAAATTAGAAACCGCACTACATATACATCCGACCAATGGCCGTGCAAGCGAGTAGTTCACGTGCCCATATATGAAAAATAGAGCCTTCTAACAAAGCATCTTTCCTTCCCAACCAACAAATATCATTAATTATAATGCACTATCCATATTATGGTTCTATTAATCTGAACCTTCAAGACTACTGACAATTACCGAGATACAGCCGACTAAGTCGTGGAATTGATTAGTTCACGTGCCCATATCTCCATAAAAGCCGGAATCCAAAAAGAAAACTGACTTTAATATTACCTTTCTAACAGATTGCTAACTATATAACCATTTTCATGAACCTTTGACCTTCCGAATGGCATTTCTGGTGGAATTCCCTGAGCAAACGAAATATGACAGAAGACATATTCCAGACAAGATGCCCTTCCACACATGTGTAAGATACAATAGACAAGACAAACATAAACTATACCCTCATGGGCACCCACCACGTGTGTTACTATGGTGCCCACACCACCAGCCTTCACACCATAATGGAGCCTATCATGCCCTTCCACTAAAAGTGTTACTATGGGGCCGCACCACCAACCATCACACTGTAATGGACCCCACTATGGGTACACACAACATGGTACTATGGGGAATAACGTACTCCAACCTCCACATTGTAATGGATCCTATTATGGCCACACACACTAGAAGTGTTATGATGTCGGCTATGGGGTAAGATTGAATCAGGCTCCATGGTACGTATAAATGATAGGCCATGCATAGCGATCGTCTATATCGTTGATACAGTATTATAATAGATGGCTTACTGTCATGCTGGCAGTTCTTTGTAAAATTAGGTCCATACTGGTACCACAAAACATACATAAAGGTGGGCGGATGTTAGCTAGAATTGGGCGGGCCGAGCTGGAAACGGATGGACCTAGCTAGAGATGGGCGAGGCATAGCTAGAAATGGGTGAGTCATAGAGAGAAATGGGCGAGGCATAGCTAGCAATTAGCGAGGCACAGCTAGAAATGGCTGGGGCATAACTAGCAATGGGTGGGGGCAGAACTAAAAATGGGTGGCGGCAGAGACAGAAATGGGTGAGGTATAGCTAGAAATGGACGAGGCATAGCTAGAAATGGGAGAGTCATAGCTAGAAATGAGAGAGTAATAGCTAGAAATGGACTCCTCTATTGCATTATAAGATGATATATACATGTATCTAGTTGAGATTAGAACTTCATCATAGGAAAATGCTTTCGCCCCAATCAATTCATGAGGCCATTTTGAGACACTACAAGTGCCATCATTATTATAGATTAAAGGACCTTTCCAGTTTAGCCCATTCCCTGTCCATCCCTAGTTAAGCGGCACCTACACCTCGCCAGTGTTGGAATGATCGATTGATCTCTGAACTCCTTAGTTATCAATTTCCTGAAAACTATACAGGTACGCTGTTGAATATTTTGGAACTAATTTGACTGGCAGCAACAGAATTTTGTGTTTGTTTTGTTCAAGGGACCGGATGGAAAAGTCGTTCCTCCGATCTCTTCCCACTCCCACCCACTTCATGCTATGCCACCCATCATAGAGTTACCACAAGCAGAAGCTGAGGCGAACCCAAGCCATGCTTCCTGTGGGGTGGAACATGTGCTGAATAGCATAGAAGTGAAGAGGCTGGATGAAGCCTTGGCGTGTCTATTCGGACATCAGCAGCCTGGTCCAATTCACACTCCACTCGTCATCTGTTGACCGTCAATCTTCAGGTATGAGAGAGACTGCTGCAACAGAGGAGGTGGCATCCCGCACCGCACCAAGCAATATTACCCCCCGTGGTGGGCAGGGAAGCAGCCTGTTCAGCAGACCCTCGGCTCGAATTTTTCTGGCATCTAAAAACTATGACAGGACACCAACCGTCGTGTAATGGGAGATGACCACATCCCCTATCCAAAGGCCCTCCATCCAATAGGCCTACCATACTCGCCCATGAGCAGTCAGAACATCACACAACAGACAGAACGGCAACACTTACAAAGAACATGTCTGCCTTCAAAACTGGATACGTCAATTCATCATTGCGCCTACATCACATACTTGCTCAGTTATACTCAGCATAATGGAGACATTCAACATCGGCAACAACAGCATTTAGCAGCACCTACCGGTCTTGATTAATTACCGGTAAAGACATAAATGTTCCCGCACCGAACAGCGGGAGAAGTAATACCTCCCGCAAACTACATCTCCCGTAAATAACAACAGACTTGGCATTCACCAGCATGGAAAACCGGAATGCGCCCACTTCGCCTATAACATTAGCATCATACAGCAGCCCGGACATCCCGACAACACCATCATCATCAACAGAATGCAACCAACAAATCCCCCGCACACACCTTCTTATCCAGTTATTGGAGAACTGATCATATGGATATCAGGAATGCGCACAGCCATCTACAGTACGCGTCATGGGAGAGACGGTTGTCCAGCGTCCTCCCCTACCCCTTTCTCCCGACGTCGTATGGAAACAGCTAAACTATGTGCGTCATCTACATGCAATAACAGTCAATATTATTAAGAGGGCAAGATGCCCGCCTTGTCATCAGTCACGAGTAGGATTTTGCTACCGAAAAGTTCAAATCGACACCAGAGAGGGATAGGCCCCTTGAAGGGTTGTCGAAAACAGGTGGCAGAGGGCCCGCGAGGGTCCGGGGGCACATAAATCTTCGACCCACATTTTATCCCCCGCGGTGGGCAGGGAAGCAGCCTGTTCAGCAGACTCTCGGATCTGCACAGGGCATCTCAACTAAAATGAAGTCAGAGAACGATCTACATGAAGGCCGTAGTTGCGATACGTCTAGCAGACATCACCTCCGTGGTACGGTCTATGCGGGGCTACGGCCCCTTGCTAAGATGACCCTATTGGCGCCCAGTACTGTGTTCGCTTGGCTCGGGAGTCATCAGTGTGCACCTTGACTCTGTCCCAGATTATGGTCCCATAACTTGGACAGGTCTTTATCTCAGGCATATACGAAAAGGTACCTAGCATAGGCTGCATTCTCTGCGGGGAACTGGGCGTCCATCCGGCGTGGCGGGGACAGTGAACCACACCGGGAAGGCAAAAGGGTACAAGTGAATGGTTTGATCAAAGTTACGACAGCATCCAACCGGTCATCTTCACTCTAATGTAACTCTGTACCGCCCATGGGCTCGGCCATTACAGAGTGAAATACCCTTGGGGTTCGATAAAGTTGACATTCACGCCGCCTCTCCCTCCCACACACGGCGGCCATAAACACGTCACCATCACCACAGTGCAAGTACCATTCACAGAGAACCAGTCACGCAGAACAGATTCAATTCAGCAACATGACAGAAACACAGACACTCAGGTTGACTGTATTCACAATCTCCGAACGACGGCATTGTAATCATAAAAATTGTGACATACATGTTTGCGAGTTGTACTGTAATTTAGCCATTACTAAAATGGTACAAATATGTTTGGTCTAAGGCGGGACGGAGCTAGTTCTATCCATCAAGGAGAATGCTTGGCCAGCCATCCCACTCGGAAAACACAGCTATCTTGACGGGATCAGAAACGTTGATCTACCGCATGAATAGAACTGTTTAAACCACGCATAAAAATTACTTGCAACTTTACTGTTAAATATTTTATTAAGAGTACAACTGCTCTACCCTGCTACAAATCATTAGCGCACGGGATGGTAAAGCGGCATCAAAAATCCTGCAGTAAAATCACAGAGAGAATTTCAAAAATTCTCTTCCGTGCGTTCCAGTCTATAATCAACACGGACTGAGAACTTCCTATTACAGACACTTACCAAGATGCATGTTAGAGAACTCGCACAAATACGGGACATTATAAAGGTCTTGATGTAACATAATATTTTTATCTCTCGCCTCTGCAACGGACTACATCTCAGCAACAGCATTTTGACCGTCGCCATAGACAGCATACATGGTTCCGATCAACCACGTGCTTTTTAGAGCCACGTGACATTTACTACTATTTCCAAGTGAGTTGGATCAAACGCTTTAAACAAAAGAGCCACAAAAAAAACTGCAACTACCACAGCGTGATGGAGGAGTGGCGAGGGTGAGACCGGGAGATTACCGTTGACGTCACCTGGCTCCCATGCACCCCATCAGGCGCTCCACACTAAAATTTGAATAGGCAAGTTTATAAGCATCCAACCTGGAAAACCGCTTCACGCTAATTAAAAGGTGAGGCGCCGCAAGGACAAAGTTGTACCGCGTTTTTATGTTGATCGGAGTCTGTTGAATGTGCGAAATAAAGACAAGTTTAATGAGCCATTCTTCTTATAGTTATAACTACTCCCCTTATGTGGGAGGAATTACGCCTAAGACGTCCAGGCGAAGAGCAAGGAAATATTCACAGAAGAATGACCGAATCACCTGTAAAACATTTTAGGTGTGGTCATCCGCTGCCTGTGACATCACCAAACAGTATAAAAGGAGGAATCGCGCTCTGAAACTTTGTCTTCCTGTCAAAACTTGACACCAGGGAAGAACATATCATTATGCTTCTTTCGTGTCGCAAACTAAATTCTGCTGTTTTTCTTGTTATTATTTTGTTATTATATTTGGCCTGGAAAGTTATAAACCATGAAGAGATAGGGCATTAGGTTTTGAATAAAGCTCGCGCAACTAACTACCATGCGGGAACGAGATGTCACTTCTTGAAGATCTCGCATTGTCGGATTCCTCCGAAGAAGAAGAATCGAAGCCAGTTCCAAAGTGGTTCCCGTGTAACTCATTGTTGAGTTGCGGAGAGCCATGTACCAGAACTTTCACTAGGAAATCCGACCGCACCCTTCATATTAATAAGGATCATCTCTTTCAGTCAGGTTTTGTGTGACGTGCCAGTAATTCTACACTGCTTATCACTACGGGATCACTCACGCGCTCCGGCATCATCATCGTGTGTTGGAAGTGACGTTGGAAGAGAACGAGGATCGTGCCGTTCTAGCCACCCGCTTCGAATCTCGGCTCCCGGTCAAGGTTCTCCCGACCGAGAGAATGGCCCGCACGAAGAACACTACTCGTAGATATCCCAATACCGCGGTGGTGGTGTTAAAACATTGTCTGTATCCACGTCTGCTCTATTACTTTACACATAGACTATGTATGGGGTTACAACGGAGGAATCCGATCTGTGACTCAAGTATCTGACGTCATAATAAAAATGTCAAAGTTAACTGACGTCACAATCAAATGACACGCAAGTATGACACGAAATGGTCAAAGGTCTGGGAGCAACCACTTAAGTTGTATCTCTTAAAGATGATACAATTTAATATACATTGGATTGGATATTTTGAAAGTAACTTGTCTGCAAGCTGTGGTATGTAGCAACAGCTTCCAGCCAAATTACTTGTTCAAACTAGCGTGCAATGTTGGCGGAGCTTAACCAGAAATGGGTGGGTCATTATCTAGAAATGAATCTGCCTATTCAAATCATGACATATAAATTGACATGAATAAATGAGTCTCAATAAATAATATTAAATGTATTGCGAATATTGTACATGTCATTGTGACCGATCTTTCTCGCATTTTAGTGCATGGGCCAGACCTCCAAATTTTGGGAGGGAGAACAGATCCCACTATGATGTTTGGTTTCCCTGATATCTGAATTGTGCAAAATCGGTTAAAAGATGTCCAGGTCATCTAGCCAAATGTTCTTTTGGCGGCCATCTTTAAAATGGTCGCGGAAATCTCACCAAAATGTACTTTTCCTGGGCTTTTTCATAATCAGTCTTCAAGAGATCCCCGCCAATTAATAATTAATCTATTTATGACTATTTCCTAAAGTGGTTTATAAGGTATACACAAAAAGTATTCCATCAAGTTATTTTAACTTTAGAGTATTCTGTAGGCACATTTTATTATGTAGATATATTAGCAGTTTTTGGTTTTCTTGTTGTGATCTAGAGAAACATGATATAACACACCATATTTATATTTAAACTTATTTATAGGTAAGGGGTGGATGGTGAGGGGCATTTAGACATTACAAGGCATATTCTCGACAGGAAGCCACGTATATTTTTAGATTGGGCGTAATTCTCACGCGGAATAATGTTTTCAGGACCACCACAAACCCCGAACCCCCCCCCCACGCCACCTCCACCCCCTCCCACCATCCCAAACAAAAAAAATTGACATTTCCAGTTTATATATATATATATATATATATATATATATATATATATATATATATATATATATATATATATATATATATATATATATATATATATATATATATATTTCCATCCACCATATGACGTCATAATCAACTACGTAACGTAGGGTAATGTAGTTCGGATCGATCGCTAAGCTGGGTACACGCCGCCCCTCTAGGATTCGTTCTCTGAACACGCCCCTCTGGGTAAGGCTATAAGCGTATATAGGCCTATGGGACAGAGAGTGTCGAAAAACGACTAAGTTCGTTAAAACGCATTATGTGCATGCGCGCACCAGGACGCTGTTTCTAAGGAGCACGTAGTTGTGACCTAGATAGGATGGCACTTATAATGTACCGAGCTGGTACTCTGTAATTCTTATTGATTGTCTGTTCCCGTTAAATCTGGCATTAATCAAGACCAGAATTCGACGGGCTTTCCAAATCTGTAAGCCATTTCAAAATCGGTTGGGAAATGGCTGAATTATCCAGGAAAACTCTTCTTGATTATCTTCAAAATATTACCCTGACGTCATAACCATGTGGACATAAAGCTTCTAGAATGTTCTAGAACGTTCGACGACGCTATTATTAGCTGTGTGCTGATTGGCTGTTGCTCGAACGATGATTGGATGAAGCCTGCGCCTGTGACGTCATGGAGAATATAAAAGGAGAAGCGATCCAGTGATCGAGAGCATCCTCGGCTATTATCAAGCGCGACACGCGTCTTTCTTCACTATGAGTCCGGTTTCTATCGCATAGTGTGCAGTTTCCAACCCACCGCACTAACACAATTTTGTAGACTCCCTACTTACGGGAGCAATTTGGAACTTTCTATTTACTGTTTCCGAATATCAACATCTCCTTCGGAACACAACCTTGCGGTGAGGCGTTTGCGTCCTGAATATGTGAGTCTACAGATGTAGAGGCAGGATGATCTTTGATGGATGACTCTCTGGATCTGCCGGCCACGCCTAAAAGTGGTATTTCAAGCGACGCCGCACCAATCGTGTAAGTTCTTTCAACTTTCGACTGCAGCAAGTAAACTCTGCCCGGTGCATCTTCAGAGCTGGTTGACGTACCCAGCACCGTGAAGCTTTGTTTTGTATCTTCATTTGCCTCTGACAACCCCCGCTTGTGACGGGTTGTTTACACCTTCCATCCATGCCATCGGGTGTACGGGAACTTTCTTCAGTACATAGTACTATCGTATCTTTTACTGACTGCTCGTTAGACATTCTATTAGGCCTACAGCACTAAGCGATGCACTCCCACCATCAGTGTTCTTGCGGAACTCTTGTTTGCGGAAAACAGTTTGCGGGAACCAACCTGCGGGAACTTTCCAGCTTCCGGAGAGCGCATCATCTCACGTCGACTACGGATCTACGTCTCAATTTCACTAACACGGTAGCCTAACTTGAGAATGACTAGCGAGTATTCAAGTAACTATACTTCACCATTTAATTATTTCTCTATATAGGTTTTGTTAATTATCTCGTATCCGTACTAACGGTTCCGATGACTAAAGGAACCGTAACGGTCTTCGGACCAATAGTTATAATTTCTGTATTTGTTAAATAGTTATTTTCATTTTCCTCAATGTGTTGCTAACCGCGCTATAGTAGGTTCGGTAACCTGTATTACTATATATATATATATATCTTAATCATTGCCACCGTATTGTTTGTTCTGGTTAGATTACGTAGGTATATGGCCAGTGGCCATCCGTTAAATTGTTTTGCTTAAGTTATAGAAAATATAGGAATAAAGTGCACGTAGGAAACACTATACAGCAACATTTATATATGCAGCATCTTCTCGTGCCACCAACAATTTTTCACTGCGGTCGCTGTCCATTCTATAACTCTGTTTATCCTGGCATGCTACTGACTAAACCTTTTCTATTCAGCTCAATAGGATAGGTTCAAAATGATTTGAGACACTTTCTTCATTACATACTGTGTAATACATTCTTCTCTTCTGGCAGTGCGATAATCTAGCCCCACACTCCGGTAAGACTCATAACTCCAAGATTTTGTCTCTCTTCATATTCCTCTTAGCCATGTGGCTTCTTAATTGTTTGGATGTCCCTATCCGCACCATGGGCTGATCCGACTCTGAGAAACTATTAGGGTTTTCGAGCGGTGATGGCTAGGGTGCGGTATCACATACACATTCCCGTGTATCTTTGGATACTTAGTAGATAGTACTTATAGCCAATGTAGGAAAGCACTGCGAAAACACATATTTTATTATTATTTTATTTACTGACAACCCTCCCGCAACGTAGTGCAAAACTGGCAACTTGTATATAAACCTAATGACAGGTTAAGCGCTTTGTTCCATAGGACCCAGTGACGGGCGGGATACGTATTCTCACCAAATTCTGTTAAAATGTCTGTTCATGATATTTAGATCTGCCACGCCCTCACGGGAAGGACATTTACGATGTGCATTCGTCTCTCTTACCCCCACCATAACGATAGGAGATATGGCCTAATAATGCTTTCGTGGAATGTAAACCATGTTTTGTAATGTTTCATGTGGTTGCGAAGCGGAATGTCCGGATTCTCACCCAGTTCGGAGATCCCACTAAGTAACATGTATGAGCGCTGTCTACAGTATTGATGTCCTCGGGCATCTGTTCTCAGTGACAGCTGTGTCTAATAGCTAGGTAAATATCGGCCAGTTGCGGCCTAAACTAATTCTTGTTTTGAAAACAACTAAAAGGAATTAAGCAAAGCAGAAGGCATGCCGCAGAAATAAAGCAGCAACTACCAACTCAGCATATTAGGAATCGCATAAGACAGTGATGAAGGAATCCATCGGGAATCTTCCGTTCCGTCTTCACATAAAACAGTACGCACCCCTATAGTCATAATCTCACTAGGTATGGTCTTTTCTATCTACAGCATTTTTGTTTGAAATATTAGTGGGCCTATTTTTGTCTACTGTTCTTCTCCCGCTTTAAGCCGTGGCGACACCTTCCCGCGTGAGGCACATCACCTTTTCGTCTGAGATAGCCTTCTTCCTTTCAGCTTAGAGGTATAATAACTTATATTAAGTTAAAATGCTATGTCTCGTGTACGGGAGCCTCCCTTGCGGGGATACCTCTGCGGACCTACGAGTCTGTGTGGTACCTCCGGGAGCCCCATGTTTAAAAGTTCATCTACCTGCCTCTATGTCTTGTATTTTCGTATGCCCTTATTGTAGTTTTATCTAGCATATTTTTCAGCTAGGTAAACTCATTGTATAGACTTATATTTTTAGGTCACCAAATCAAATCTTGTAAGTCCATAGATCACGAAATTGCTATGGACAGGCATACTGGTGACACGAACTCTGGGATGAGACTGTTGTGTTTAATGTTCGCGACAATGGTCGCACGGTTCCACCGGAACGATTGAGTTCCACTGGCCTTAGGAGCCGGTTTTTGATTCGCGCAGGGCAGTCTCGTTCAAGGTCCGTCACCCCGAGACCGAATGCTAATCAGCGTCGTCACTCGTTGTGCACTTACGGCGCAGTGAGTCGACATGAGACATCGGAATGGCCCGACGCTACCCGGCGAGCTACAGTAACGTCATGATCATTATGTCATGAATGGCCAGATTTAGTGCGTCGTAAACGCTTAATAGTCCGTCAGATTGCATGAAGCGTATGTCTTTACTATTTAATAAACATGCTGTCGAATATTTTTGAAACTAAATTGACTGCACGCTATTGTTGGCATAGGCCCAGTCAAATCAGTTACAAACCATTTAACAGCTTACCTGTATAGTTTTCTGGAAATTGATAGTCTCAGAGTTCAGGTATCGATCGGATACCACGCAAACGAATAACTATTCAGCCTGAGAACAAATCGACGTATTAACTTATTTTGCATACAATCGGCCTCTCACTCTCTTGAATATATTGCAGGATATAATAGGCCTATCGCTGGTCTGCTGTTACGCGATACAGTAACCAAATGTGTTTACTGCGACATTTAATTGCGACAAAATTATCAATTATTTTGTCACTGTCTATTTTCTGTAAAAGTTCGTTCTCAGTGGACATCAATGAGAGGCAGTTTAGTCTCCGCTGAGTCATACACGTTCTCTTCTCATTCTTAAGTAAATTTAACTTTGTGAATGCGCGTTCACCTGATATATTTCAAACCATCAAACTGAGATACATCCGCATGGCAACTTCAAAACTTGGGGAATGTAGAAACAAGCTGCGTATCTGTAAGAATGTCATACAGTGAATTCACTGCTAGGTGAGTCTGGTTTTTCGTTCAGTATCTTCTTTACAAATATAATAATAATAATAATAGTACATTTATAATGCGCTGAAATCCATGCATGTAACGCATGCTCTAAGCGCTTACAATTGATATTTATGTATAAGCCTGTTTAAAAAGATATGTCTTGAGATTTGATTTGAAACTGGATGGAGTGGGAGAGATTTTGATATCAAATGGTAAATTATTCCAGTTAGACGAAGCAGCAAAAGAGAAAGTTTTTGGCCATATGTTTTTGTGCAAACGTTTGGAATTTCTAATAACATTTGATCTGCAGATCTGAGTTGCCGAGGAGGATTGTGTATCTGTACAAGTTCAGACAGATAATCTGGCGCAGAGCCGTAAACACACCGATATGTTAGACTTAGAATTTTGAACAGTATTCTTTGTTCAATCGGAAGCCAATGCAGATCTTGCATGACTGGACTAATGTGTGCATGCTTGTTGCTTAAGGAAACAATTCGTGCAGCCGTGTTCTGAATTTTTTGGAGCCTAGAGATTAGTTCCTTAGGGGCACCGATAAGAAGGCTATTGCAATAGTCCAGTCTTGATATCACTAGGGCTAACACAAGCATGATGGCCGCTTCTCGTGTAATGTACTTTCTAATGTTCCCGATATTGCGCAGCTGCATAAAACAGATCTTACAGAGATAATTAACATGTTGTTCCATACTCAATTCACTGTCCATCATAACGCCGAGATCCTTTACATAATTAGATAGCTGAATCTGACTTGAACCAACTGTGATGGTATTTAACTCTGTCTTAGCCCGTCTAATTTTATGTCCAACAAGTATAGCTTCAGTTTTGTCATCATTTAACATCTACATGTTTGAAGTCATCCACAATTTGATGTTATCACAGCAATCAGTTATTTCTCTGCTAGCTGTATGGCCGGCGGAAACGGATGGCAGGAAACTATTGATAAGCTGGGTGTCGTCAGCATAGAGATGACGCTGAAGATTATGCATCTGGATGACGGATCCTAGTTGATGAGTATACAACGTAAATAGCACAGGCCCTAATATAGACCCTTGCGGTACGCCACATGTAAGCTTGACTGACTCTGAAAGAGTACCGTTTATATAGACTGATTGGTATCTGTCTGTCAAGTACGAATGAAACCAATTCAAGGCAAAGCCTGATACACCAAACATGCGATTTAATTGAGACAAAAGCTTTTGATGATCAGTTGTGTCAAAAGCAGCACTTAGGCCGAGTAAAAGCAGGAGAGACACATTGCCTTTATCGACAGCAGAGCGAATGTCATTTAAAACTCTTAGTAATGCTGTCTCTGTACTATGACATTGTCTATACGCGGATTGAAATGGTTCATAGAGCTTGTGTGTTGTTAAATGTACAGATAGGCGTTTACATACTGCCCTTTCAACAAGTTTGGACATAAATGGCAGATTAGAAACGGGTCTATAGTTCTTTAATGTATCCTGGTCTAGTCTTGGCTTTTTAACTAGTGGTTTTATCACAGCTCGCTTGAAAGGCGGTGGCATAATACCGGACTGTATGCTAGAGTTAACGATTTGAGTAAGGAACAGGGTCGAGCTCGCAGGAATTGGGTTTGCATTCTTTCAGAAGCACGAGTACATCATCTTCTGAGAATGGCTGAAAGATCTCAAAGTTATCACCGGTGAATAAGGCCGAATCGGTAGGAAATTGAGTATTTAGATCTGCCGACTGAAGCAACTGGGCACGGATAACCTCGATCTTATTTTGAAAAAAGTCCGAGGAAGACTGAGCAATCTGCATAGGCTCGCCTGTACTGGGAAGTGAGCAGTCCTTTTGTTTACCCATGAGCATAAACATGGTATTATATAGGGATTTTGAGTCCGCACTACTCCCAAGTATTTTATTTGTGAAATACTCTTGCTTTGCTCTAGTACTTATCTTTGTAACGGTGTTCCGTGCATCAACGTAGATTTGGCGATGGATCCCTAGGCGAGATTTTCTCCATCGCCTTTCAGCTTTCCGCCTATCTGCTTTTGCGATGCCGACCTCTGGTGTGAAAAGTCATACCGATCGTGGTCTCTGGGGAATCATCTTTAATTTCTCTGGCGCATGCTTATTTAATAGATTAGAGAGTTCTGTGTTGTAAAGATCGACTAGATCTTCACAGGTCGATGGCGGAGAGAGAATAAGACTGGATTGTTCAAGGTCATGACGGAAGGCAGATTTGTCTATTTTCTTAATGTTTCTGCAAAGCACAGACGTAGCGGGTGTGGATGATTTCGTTGCATTTACGAACACAGTTCCTAAATAATGGTTGGACATTTGAAGATCTTTAACTAGCACGTCACGAACACATTTCTCTGATTCACGTGTTACAACCCAGTCGATGATATGTCGGTTTTTATGAGTGGGCATATTAACGTGTTGGTGACAATTATGAGAAGACAATAGATTTAGCATCTTCTTGGTGTCGCAGTTTTCCCGTCTGTCAAAATGAACATTAATATCACCAAGAAGAATGAGATTGCAGTTTTTAACGCAGACGAGGTCCATGATACTCGACATTTCACTATGGAAAAGTGTGTTGGTTAATTTATTACGCTTAGATGGTGGTGGACGATATAGGCATAGGAAACGGATAGATATTTGTCCATGTGTTAGCACATATTCCAGGATTTCCAAATATGCAGAAATTGTGGAATACATTTGCAAAACACTCTTCCAAATCGCTTTTTGGCCCAGAATTATGTGTCTATATGTATATATATATATATATATATATATATATATATATATATATATATATATATATATATATATATATATATATATATATATATATATATATATATATATATATATATATATATATATATATATATATATATGCTAATGTAAGATTGACAATGTAGAATTCAGGGCCGTAGTCACCTGTTTAACTGAATTTAGTCCACAGACAACCTTATTCTCTGTCAGAAATAATATCTTGGCGGACAGCAACACAGTCCTAATGACTCTCTTAACCCGCTTGTCCGCTTGTTGGCAGACGATTCAGGCGACTCTGACGAAATGGCTGTTTGTTTTGTCTATCTAACATCCTGCATCCCGAGTTAGATGACAGAATTTCAATGGAGTGAAGGAACTTTAGGGATGTATCATGAAGACTAAGAAATTAACATATTAGCTATCAATGATCAAGGAATAAATTTACAACACAACACAATGAGGGGCTGTACTACTACTACTACTACTACTACTACTACTACTACTACTACTACTACTACTACTACTACTACTACTACTACTACTACTACTACTACTACTACTACTACATATTGTTATAAAATAATTAAAATGGTCGAAATATTATTAATGCAAATTTTAGGGGGCCCACATCCACTCGGGGCCTAGGGGGTTCATCCCCGTCAGCCCTTGCATAAATCCAGCTCTGCTAAATCGACAAGCAACACTCGCAAAACGTGGGCGGAGCTTAGCTAGAAAGGGGCTGGGATATCGAGAAAAATATCCATCCGTAATATGTTCTCCAAAAGGCAGATATTAAGGCAAAGGCAACACATTTTAAATGATGCCGTAAATTAATTATTACAAGTTTTCTTTGTGCAACGAAACAGGGATATGAACACGGTCCTGTAATCCTTATTAAACACAAGATAGAGAATGGGATTGACGGCAGAGTTTAGATATGCCATCCAGTAGACGGTATCATTAACAACTGAAGGAAGACATGTCTCACACAGGATAGAAATGGGGAATGTGATCATAAACGGTACCCAACATATCAAGAACAATACAACTTGCACCAGCAATGTCAGCAGACATCGCCTATTCTGTCCACTAATCTTTTCTCTTTCTACAGTATCGGCAAGAGTTTGGGTTGTCTTGGTAATTGTGCTCTTCTGATCCAGGCTTCTTTGTTGTCGGGTAGTTCTATTTGCTTTGTAGCGACGACTCAGATTACACATTAGAAACAAGAATAACAGCACTAAGCAAATAGCTGGTCCATATGATCCGATTACTACTGCACCAAATATGTGGTATTCCTTAATCGGGGTTGGGCAATGATATGGTACAGCGGTACCATGGATCTGGTCAAGGATTGCGACACCCATGATTCCTGGAAAGTAATACAGCACTGCTAACATCCATCCGGCTACTGCTAACTTCCTAGCTCTTGCCTTTGTGAATGTTGCCCTATATTCCAGTGGTTCCGCGACAGCACGGAACCTGTCATAAGCTATTACATTCAGGTGAATATTGGAAGAAGAACAGCAAACGAAATCAAGGATTCTGTATACGACACAAGATATACCATCTAAAGGCCAGTATCGATACGAAGTATATAATGCCATGGAGGGGATGCAGACGGCACCAATAAGGAAGTCAGATACCGCCAAAGACACCACGTACACACTGTAATTTGTAGACCTCAAAACTCGGGATGTGGCCACACATGCTATTATAGCTGCATTCCCAAGCACAGTAGGAGCGGAAAAGAATAACATGATAGCCAATCTAGTGACGTCACCATCAAATGTACCTCCAAATGCAATACTTTTATTCGTGATTTTCATGCAGTCTGTCAGTGTGTTATAACTGTTATTGGGCGTAACCCCAATGCCCTCACCATCACTAACATTATCCTTATTTTGAACACAGCCAGCGTTACCTATGATTCCCATTCTTGTCCGATCGTTAATGTAGTCCAACCTGATCCAAGGAGCACATGGGTTTAGATACCACGACTTGGTGGTTCTATACGCGAGGTGACTGAAAAGTGTTGTATCAATCTTCTTGCCAACTGCTTCTGACCAGCTATCGTTAACTGTCTGGCTGATGAGTCTTTGCAAACGACATATTGCAAGGGTTATATCTCTGGGTCTGATGAATATTTTGAAAACAATTTGACTGACAGTTGTTGGTTGTTAAGCCCCCAACAATTTTCAGACAAATTGTTTTCAAAATATTCAGCAAGTGAGGGGCCTTTGCTCGTTACATTTGTCTGGTAGCTTGCAGCAGCGAGACTCGTTAATGATGAATCTTCAGTTTGCCGACTAACTAGTTAAACAGCACTACCTATACTTAAATAAGCAATAATGAAAGCATTACCGATTACCAACACAACAAGACAATCATATGAAGTCTGTTACCTTATAATAGTTCGATTCCCTGCCTACCTCATTAACTAATTCAAACGCGTGATTAATAATCCTCCAACAAAGACATCACACGTGACTTTCATTTTCTAATATCAAATGTATCTCTGATGAAATTGATCCGTGATCATTCTCCGCCTGCCCGATGCTAATAGATTTCTCAAATTTTCGCGGTGATTGTGTCGGCCTAGTCATACACTCGCGCATTATCGTTCAAGCTCCCCAGAATATAAAATTGTTAAAATTGTATACTTTTAGGGGCTTAAATCGTCTTCTTAATATGTAATTAAACGAAATAAATCTTCACATATGATGGTTTCAATATATATAAATTAATCTAATTTCTTTAGTTGTGAATTTGAATTAGGGACTCATGTCTAATTCATTTTCACAACTATAAAAACGGGCAAACCCGTCTCTTTAGGGATGCCTATTTGTAGGCTAAGCGAAGAATATTTTTGAAAATTTACCATTGGAATGACTGGCTCGGTTATCGGATCAGTCATTCAAGGGATAAATTTGAAAACATGGTCTTCTCATGGCCTACAAATGGACAGTCCTAAAAAAACGGCTTTGGCCGGCTTCGTCGTGGAATGGTTAAGTCTCTAAAAGGTTTACAATTTGACCAATTATATTTTCAAGCATTCTGCTGTGAATATGCACCTTTAATTGAACGCAGTGTCAACCGTAGCATCATTAATGTCTATATAGGGCCTAATAACAGCCGCGGATCTAAGGGGAGAATTCGAGGGTGGGGGGGGGGGGGGGGGGGGATTGGGGGAGGAGGTGGGGTACAACCACCCCACCACCCCAAAAAAAGAAAACAAAAAAAAAAAACCCAGGGCTTTCAATATTTTGTACTTACCTGCAGGTGGCGGTGTGAGCCAATCACGGCTAGTTAACTCCCTTGAAATTTGTGTTGCACCCGCATCACCCCCAACCCACCCACCCCATACACACCCCAACCCCTCCCCCCACTCCAACCCCGGAATACCCGCGTTGTTTGCTTCCATATAAGCGGCATAATATATGCATTTATTCATTCATTTCGCTGAAGATACCATTCCTGCAACAACGCGCGTGCTTAAAGTACACGGAAACCCTCTAGCTTTGACATCATTTTATGGATACCCCATGTGGGTGTGAGCGCCGAGCGTCTGGATCGCTACGATTGAGAAAATCGCTTCCGCATCACACATATGAAGTTAATGATATTCTATTTTCACCGCATCCGTCTCCGCATCCACGCTTATGGAATCCTAGCTTTAAGCTAGAATTCCATGAGCGCGGACTCGGACATGGACACGACTTGCACGAGCATTTCAGTAGGCATTTTCGTAGTCAGCCGTGATTCTATATTTATAAATTGAGTAATGTGCGCTTATCTGTTCCTCCCTGTGCAACTATTTAAAATCTAAGCATTGGTCTCACTTTCAGCAGCCTGTTCCGGATGAAGAAGAGATTATTATAGGTATTTTGGTGGCCTACAAAATGATCCAAAGACGAAAGAAATTTAGAAAACGGAAGAATCGATGAAGGACGCATAGACCATTTCAGAAGAGGAATCAAGTCTGATCAATTGATACCATCAATGCCCACATCTAGAAAATGATCGTGAAAACTTTCAGTAATATCTTCCTTTGACTAGACAATAATGTTCACAAATATGTGTACTTATTGAACCTGACATTGTTAACTAGTTTCAAAAGATTCAACAGCATGTTTATTAAATAACAAGAGGCCCAAGGGGCCTGTATCGCTCACTTGCACCATATGCATCTCAACTAGAATGGTCATTAACAATAAGTAAAACTCTAATGAGTTGAGCAGACTTGTAACAAGAAAACAGAGGCCATGTTTCTTTATGTATCAACTTCTCTTGAACAATCTTTAATGGCCCATAGTCATAGACAAAATTCAAGATGACTGCCGGAGAAATTGGCTGATTGGCTTAGTTTGAACAAACTTGAATTTCTACAACCTGCCAAATATAATTGAAATCGGCCCAGTAGTTCTAGAAGACATTTTAAATTTCCCATTGCTTTAGTATGGGATCTGTTGGCGGGAAAATGATCCAAGATGACCGCCAAACCGTTTATCCGACAGTTTCGAAAATTGCAAATTTGAGATCAGAATACTCAACAGCACATATAAATCAAATTTCAGGCTCAAAATCCATCAAATAAATAAACGCAATGTGGCCGCCAAACACACTATATTTTGATTGGGCAATGGCGGCCATGTTTTTTCATGGATCAACTTCCCTTGAACAAAGTTTAATGGCCCTTACGCCCTAACCATATCTGCCAAATTTCGGCCCTATACCTTTAGCGATTCTGGAGAAGAAGTCGTTTTCGCTAAAACTGGGTCAACCAAGATGGCCGCCAAACCATGGGACCAATCAAGTTCCCTTGAACAAACTTTGTTCAACTCTTGTTCTAGATCATATTTCCTGGGATGTGTTTCAATCCACCAAGCGGTTTCAGAGGAGATTTTTAAAGACCTAAAAATTGGACAATATCCAAGATGGCCACCGGCCAAATTGGCTGATCGGCTTCATTTGAACAAACTTGATTCTCTACACCCTAAGGATGCTTCCTGTCAAATGTAATTGAAATCGGCCCAGAAGTTCTCGAGAAGACATTTTAAATTTCCCATTGCTTTAGAATGGGAGCTTTTGGCGGGAAAATGCTCCAAGATGGCCGCCAACGCATTTATCCGACAGTTGTGAAAATTGAAAATTTGTGATCAGAATACCCAAAACATATAAAACCAATTTCAGCCTCAAAATCCATCAAATGAAAAATTCAATATGGCCGCCAAACATGCTGTAATTTGATTGGACCACTGCGGCCATCTTTTCGACCGATCAAGTTCCCTTGAAAAGCTTTAATAGCCGCACAGTCCCTAATCATATCTGCCAAATTTCGGCCGGATCACTTCAGCGGTTCTGGAGAAGTGGTCGTTTTCGCTAAAACTAGGTCAAACAAAATGGCCACCAAACCATTTGACCAATCAAGTTCCCTTGAACAAACTTGGTTCAGCTCTTGCCCTAGATCATATTTCATAGGGTTTGGTTCAGTCCACCGAAACGTTTCGGAGAAGAAGATTTTTAAAAACATTTCCTAAAATCGGACGAAATCCGAGATGGCCGCTAGCCAAATTGGCTGATCGGCTTCGGTTGAAGAAACATGGATCCCTATTACCTAAGGATACTTCCTGCCGAATATAATTGAAATCCTCCCGGTGGTTCTTGAAAAGAAGTCGATTAAAGAAAAAACGTTGATGGATGGACAGACAGATGCCTGACAGACGATGGACAGTCACAATGGCATAAACTCGCTTGGGCATTCTGGCCAGGTGAGCTAAAAATATAAGGTCTTTACCCACAAAAAATTGATCAATCAAGTGCCATTCTGAATAGAAGACTTGGAGCCTACCAACCTTGGATCCTTCCAGCAAAATTTGGCTGAAATTTGTCATAATGTTAAGTGTTGCGTGGATTGACCGATCAGGTACGGCCCATCCTAGCCAGTCTGGGTACGGAACAGCCAGGCCGGGAACGTTTCAAGCATGGACCGCTGGGTAGGACGATACACGTTTATAGAGCCATATGAGAGAGGATCTAAAAACGATGGTGAGGTCGCCTAGCGTGCATGCGCGGGCGTCAGAGCTTGCTTGCCAACGTACGTTAGCATTGGGGAAAAGCATCAAATTTTGTACCGAGTTGGTACATGTAATTCCTTTGACTTATACTTTCCTCGTCGTTCATGGTATCGATCCTGACCGGAATGAAACGAGGATTCCAAATCTTTTTACCATTTTAAAATCATTCCAGAAATGGCCGAGTCATCCTTAATTGAACCATCAAATTTCTTTCAAAATATTGAATATCATAGGCTTAGCGTTTGCATAATCTCAGTGCATGGGTACAATAGCGTGTTACGTGACCCGCCTTCCTTCCTCTGAAGCTCGCTCGCTGATTGGCTGTTCCACTCCAGCTGTGACGTCACGAGCCATATAAAAGGGGCTGGAATATCAGAAATCATCAGTGAGGAAGGGAGAGACCCATGGTCGTGTGTCTCTCAGAGCAGACCAAGTCGTCCTCGTTTCTGGAGCTCACTCCACGCATCCGCAAAATAGTTTATAACTAAATTAAAGAAAGGTTCCCTCACCAAGTGACACCACAGAGGGACCTGTAATGTGGATGGGCTTTTTGACTATCATGTAAGATCTCTAAATTAGTATGTGAGACAGTGCTGATTACGGATACTCGCCAGATCTGCCAAGCCACGCTGAAAAGTGGTGATGCAAATTCCGCACATGGCTTGTGTACAACTTTTAACATTTTGACCACAGTCTAGAAAGGACATTGCCTGGTGCACCGCATGAGCTTTGCAGTGCCTCTCACCTTGAATCCGCGAGAATGTTCATGTATCCATCAAGTGCTAAACGTAGGGACAACTTCAAAATCCGCAAAACTTACGGAACTTTCTCAATGCATAAATTATATAGTATGTGATCTTAATAGAGACTATCTACTAGCCATCTACAACAGTTCTCCCTCACCATTCTAGAGAGTGAGCCGCGTCAACAAGTTCGCCTGCAGATATACTCCTAGCAGCTAACTTCAGCATCGTGCCATCTCGCGCCTGGTGTAGTACGGACCGACCTGACGGTTACTGACCATCCCAGCAAAGTTGGGTACGGAACGGCCACTCCGGATTCGATCCAAGCACGCCCCCCTGGGTAGGATAGTATGCGTACATAAGCCCTCTGAGAGAGGTTTCTCATAAAAAAGTCAGATAAAACGTGTGGTGCGCGCGCACGTCAGAGCTTCCCTGACAACACGTCTCGGAATTGGAAGCGAGTACATGCCTATAGTGTACCGAGTAGGTACTTGTAAATGTTCATAAGTTATCTGTTCGCGTTGTTCTTGGTACCGATTAGGTACAGAATTAAACGAGCTTTCCAAAACTGTAAACCATTTTAAAATCGACTCAGAAATCGTTGATATATCATCGACGCTCCCCATTAAATTATACTTAGAATATTGCTATAACGTCGTAATCACGTGTATATATTAAACTAAATATAGAGTGATTTGTACACATGGTCGATACGTCACTAGCATACAAGCACGCTGATTGGCTGGCGCTCGGCCGCTGATTGGTTGAGGCGCCCAGCTCTGACGTCACAGCGAGTATAATAGGGGTGAAAAATCGAAGATCAGGAGCATCGCCGGCGTGGAAGCCGGACCTGCGCAGAATGACTGGACCATCAGGATGACGATGTAACCTGCTGACCTGCCAGTGATTCTCACTTCTACCGGTGTCTTACGGAACCCACAACATCCATGGTGGTAGGACGTACTCTGCTTCCACGGAATTTTGGATACTCCCGGATGGACATCCGGGAGTAATAAACTAATTTCAAGTTAGACCTTCCGCATCTGGACTTTCCTAATGCAACCTCTGCGGAAGGGGCCGTGTGGGCCCGGAATGTAATTCTACGCGATGTAGATGTAAGCTATCGATTTCAAACGATGAACCTTTTTTTCTATAATGTTCTAAATTGGTCCAAACTTGGCTGGCGCTCGGCCGCTGATTGGTTGAGTATAAGAAGGGTGAAAAATCGAAGATCAGGAGCATCGCCGGAGTGGAATCCGGACCCGCGCAGGATGACTGGACCATCAAGATGATGGATGTAACCTGCTGACCTGCCAGTGATTCTCACTTCTACCGGTGTCTTATGGAACCCAAGCAGATCCACAGTGGTAAGACGTCCACAGCTTCCACGGAATTTTGGATACTCCAGGATGTACTCCCGGATAGCCATCCGGGAGTGATAAACTAATTTAAAGTTAGACCTTCCACATCTGGACTTTCCTAATGCAACTTCTGTGGAAGGGGTCGTGTGGGCCTCGAATATAATCCTACGCGATGTAGATGTAAGCTAGCGATTTCAAACGATGAACCTTTTTTCCATAATGTTCTAAATTGGTCCAAAATGATTTTCCTTCATCGATTTTAAAACAAGAACATAAACAAATTTAAGAAAAGAGTTTTGAGTACGTCAAGATAAGGCCAGAAATTTAATTTATGAAAATGAATTCGTCGGCTTTACGAGATCTTTAATGCGTTGTATATCAGGTGTTGAATGGCGGATAACTTTGTCAGAGTGAGAGAGAGTCACAACACGATAGTGATTGTAGGTAGATTCAATGTTTTTTCTCTATATATCCTCTTTCAAACAGGTCTATACAGTTCATGAAATTCGATGAAAAAAAGTCCAAAAGCTACATATACTACCTTTGCCAGAAATAGTTTATATAAAAACCCACAAAGAAACATGACAATAATTCGAAAGGGTTCTAGTACAATCAGAAACCTTCTAGCACACAAGGTGGTAGGTATAATACATTGAATACCCAAAAAAAAAAATACGTCCCCCACCTGACTTTCCCACTAGATCTTATAACCCAACCCCTGAACCATAATAATCACTTCCATAGTATTTCCCAGATCACTTCCATATATAAACTTTCAAATTTAATTTATTCTTAATTATCGAAAAGTCCTAAAATTTGATATTATGCTGGGTCTTTCCTTATTAACCGAGATTTCTGAATTTAAATGCCCATAATGTCACTCCTTAAATGGTCGAGAAAAATATTCAACTGCACATCTCCAATCCACACTCTACATTGGCAGTTGACTACACTGGTTACACCAAAAGCTGCTCTTCTCCCCAGGAAACTATCACTTTCTACGTCATCCCAAGGACAGACAATCTACCTCAACTACACATTCTTGTAGTACAGGTCTACGGTTAGGGGTAACAAAAAAACCCTGTAGCTGTGGTAATTTAAAGGATGAACATGGTTTCACTCAACATATGATAGCCCAACCGCCCTCATCTGCTGCTCCACCAATTCGATGTGTGTGTTGTCAGCTGGATTATAAAATGGCGAATGCCTGTTTTTCTGCCTATCACAGACAACCTGCACGAACTATTTTTCTAAATCTCACACACAAGGCAAAATAGTGCCTGGTTTAACCAATCACACAGACACCATGCAATTGTTTTGCAGTTATCTACCAATGCGTATCTTGAGCATAGACTACCCGACCCTTGCCATACAATTTGCTAGAATTTTCCTGTAAATCAGTAATATATCCCTACGCCGCCAGTGCAGACGACCATTACACTAACCATGCAACAATGACATCCACACACGTAGGTCACCAGCCTTAAAGTTACCATACCGCAACAAAAATTTGAAAAATTAAAAATAATGAAAACACTGACAACCGCTGTGACGCAGTGACTTCACCAGCGGTGAAATAACTCCATCACAATCGCCCTGGACAAGATTTGATTGTAATCCCTACAATCAACTTACACCTACATTACTGAACAGACACCAATGATGAATTTGCATGTGACGAACCCAATTCATTTCAACCAAGCTCCTTCTGGAAGTGTACACAATTCAACCAATGAATGGATTCTGAGTGGATACCAAATACTGAGGCTACTCCATAAGTGTCCACACGGAAATTTCCATCTTCCAGTGAAGAAGGACATGGAAAATCCGACACCAATCAGAACGAAGATACAAATACCCCATCCCAGCATACCGATATTATTCAAACTATTAAGTTTTAAACTGAATAACATCCAAGCTGAGATGACACTGTACCCAACCATAATCAGACCTAACTAGGTTTTAAACTGAATATTGATACCAGAGTTAGTACCTCTGACACTAACTGGATATAACTTCAACTGTCTCACTTTCCACTCCTACCAGTCGATACAAATTCTTCCATTCTTCTGACAGTTAAGGTCTCTGCTATGCCCACATGCTATAAAGGTATGGTCTCAATATTTTTTTATTTAATCTTAAGCTTTATAATACAGCACTAACATGACTACTGATTGTTTCTCAAGCATCTATCAACCATGGCTGCTTGTAATAGAACATATTATCTCCACTCAAACATAATATATAAATTAATAGTAAAAAAATGGAATCGTCTAATATGTAATGGAAATTCTTCATTCCATTGAAAGATTCACTAATCCTATGAATATCTACATTTATTCACAAATTTAATATTAACTATACATTTTTGGAAGGAACTTCCACATATCTAAATTAGAAACCGCACTACATATACATCCGACCAATGGCCGTGCAAGCGAGTAGTTCACGTGCCCCTATATGAAAAATAGAGCTTTCTAACAAAGCATCTTTCCGTCCCAACCAACAACTATCATTAATTATAATGCACTATCCATATTATGGTTCTATTAATCTGAACCTTCAAGACTACTGACAATTACCGAGATACAGCCGACTAAGTCGTGGAATTGATTAGTTCACGTGCCCATATCTCCATAAAAGCCGGAATCCAAAAAGAAAACGGACTTTAATATTACCTTTCTAACAGATTGCTAACTATATAACCATTTTCATGAACCTTTGACCTTCCGAATGGCATTTCTGGTGGAATTCCCTGAGTAAACGAAAATTGACAGAAGACATATTCCAGACAAGATGCCCTTCCACACATGTGTAAGATACAATAGACAAGACAAACATAAACTATACCCTCATGGGCACCCACCACGTGTGTTACTTTGGTGCCCACACCACCAGCCTTCACACCATAATGGAGCCTATTATGCCCTTCCACTAAATGTGTTATTATGCTGTCGCATCACCAACCATCACACTGTAATGGACCCCACTATGGGTACACACAACATGGTAATATGGGGAATAACGTACTCCAACCTCCACATTGTAATGTATCCTATTATGACCACACACTAGAAGTGTTATGATGTCGGCTATGGGGTACGATTGAATCAGGATCCATGGTACGTATAAATGATAGTCCATGCATAGCGATCGTCTATATCGTTGATACAGTATTATAATAGATGTCTAACTGTCGTGCTGGCAGTTCGTTGTAAAATTAGGTCCATACTGGTACAATAAAACATACATAAAGGTGGGCGGAGGTTAGCTAGAATTGAGTGGGCCGAGCTGGAAACGGATGGACCTAGCTAGAAATGGGCGAGGCATAGCTAGAAATTAGCGAGGCACAGCTCGAAATGGCTGTGGCATAACTAGCAATGGGTGGGGCAGAACTAAAATGTGTAGAGGCAGAGACATAAATGGGTGAGGCATAGCTAGAAATTAGCGAGGCACAGCTAGAAATGGCTGGGGCATAACTAGCAATGGGTGGGGAAGAACTAAAATGTGTGGAGGCAGAGACAGAAATGGGTGAGGTAGAGCTAGAAATGGATGAGGCATAGCTAGAAATGGGTGAGTCATAGACACAAATGGGTGAGTCATAGCTAGAAATGAGCTAGGCATAGCTAGAAATTGGTGAGGCATAGCTAGAAATGGGAGAGTCATAGCTAGAAATGAGAGAGTAATAGCTAGAAATGGACTCCTCTATTGCATTATAAGATGATATATACATGTATCTAGTTGAGATTAGAACTTCATCATAGGAAAATGCTTTCGCCCCAATCAATTGATGAGGCCATTTTGAGACACTACAAGTGCCATCATTATTATAGATTAAAGGACCTTTCCAGTTTAGCCCATTCCCTGTCCATCCCTAGTTAAGCGGCACCTACACCTCGCCAGTGTTGGAATGATCGATTGATCTCTGAACTCCTTAGTTATCAATTTCCTGAAAACTATACAGGTACGCTGTTGAATATTTTGGAACTAATTTGACTGGCAACAACAGAATTTTGTGGTTTTTTTGTCCAAGAGATCGGAAGGAAAAGTCGTTCCTCCGATCTCTCCCCATTCCCACCCACGTCATGCTATGCCTCCCATCATAGAGTTACCACAAGCAGAAGCTGAGGCTGACCCAAGCCATGCTTCCTGTGGGGTGGAACATGTGGTGAATAGCATGGAAGTTAAGAGGCTGGATGAAGTCTTGGCGTGTCTAGAACCGCAGAACCGTACAACAAGGTGTACCCGACCACCCCCCCCCCCCAAAAAAATGCCAAACCAATTCCCCCCCAAGCGGCACCCATATCTCCCGCCGCACCAACACCCCAAATCCAATTGGCGTCACTTATCTACACACCAAGTTCGGACATCAGCAGCCCGGTCCAATCCACACTCCACTCGTCATCTGTTGACCGTCAATCTTCAGGTATGAGAGAGACTGCTGCAACAGAGGAGGTGGCATCCTGCAACGCACCAACCAACATTACCCCCCCCCCCAGCGGTGGGCAGGGAAGCAGCCTGTTCAGCAGACTCTCGGCTCGAATTTTTCCAGTGTCTAAAAACTACGACAGGACACAAACCGTCGTGTAACAGGAGATGACCACATCCCCCTATCCAAAGGCCGCTCCATCCAATAGGCCAACCATACTCGCCCGTGAGCAGTCAGAACATCACACAACAGACAGAACGTCAACACTTACAAAGAACACACTTGCCTTCAAGACTGGATACGTCAATTCATCATTGCGCCTACATCACATACTTGCTCAGTTATACTCAGCATAACGGAGACATTCAACATCAGCAACAACAGCATTTAGCAGCACCTACTGGTCTTGATTAATTACCGGTAAAGACATACATGTTCCCACAACAAATTCCTCCCGCACCGATCTGCGGGAGAAGTAATACCTCCCGTAGACTACATCTCCCATAAATAACAACAGACTTGGCGTTCACCAGCGTCCTCCCCTACACCTTCTCCTGACGTCGTACGGAAACAGCTAAACTACATACGTCATCTACACGTAATAACAGTCAATATTATTAAGAGGGCAAGATGCCCGCCTTATCGTCAGTCACGAGTAGGATTTTGCCACCGAAAAGTTCAAATCGATACCAGAGAGGGATAGGCTCCTCGAAGGGGTGTCGAAAACAGGCGACAGTGGGCCCGCGAGGGTCCGGGGGCATATAAATCTTCAACTATAGTGCAGAGGAGATAGTGAAGGCCTCCGTGTCTAACTAAGGATGAATTAACATCCTACTGTGGTACCGTCTAGTCAGCGTATTGTTCGGGCTACCAAGATTTTTGGTTCATCCGATCTCGCTAAGTGGACATGCGTGGTACGTGGATGACAGTCCACACCCAGGGCAATCCGAGTCTCTGGCGGAATCGATAGCAACGCTGGAGATGCCCGGCAGGCAAGGCCGGGGAAAACGGTCAAAGTTCCTATACTGTTGGCAGATAGATACGGATCAGACCGTCGGTTGCCCCTGAGCGTGAGCTCAGATGGTGATCACTATTGACTGGGTCGCCGGCCGGTCATCTTGATCATGTCAGTTCATTAACCCGTTACTGGTCATGAGTGGTCAAGATGGCTCAATGTACAGTCAGGCCATGGCAAGCATTCGTATTGCGAGTTATGTCTCCTGTAATCAGAGGTCATGAAAAGTGATTCTTTGGGAAGCAGGAGGGTATGTGTGTGAGACTGTGTAACCTGTCACTTGCCGGACGAGGAGAGCAGTCTTGCATCCAGATACCCGTGGGGTGGATGATCTGTTTAAGTACGATGTGAGAGAGTACTGTAACAGAGGAGGTGGCATCCCGCACCGCATCGACCCACATTTTATCCCCCTCGCTGGGCAGGGAAGCAGCCTGTTCAGCAGACTCTCGGATCTGCACAGGGCCTCTCAGCTAAAATGACGTCAAAGAACGATCTACGCGAAGGCCTTAGTTGCGATACATCTAGCAGACATCACCTCCGTGGTACGGTCTATATTTTGAAAGTAACTTGTCTGCCAGCTGTGGTATGCAGCAACAGCTTCCAGCCAAATTACTTTCAAAATATTCAAAAGATTACCTGAATATTTACATTGAAATTGAGACTCTGGAAATTCAGTGAGAAAACGGTTAAAATTGTTCAAACTAGCGTGCAATGTGGGCGGAGCTTAACCAGAAATGGGTGGGTCATTATCTAGAAATGAATCTGCATATTCAAATTACGACATATAAATTGACATGAATAAATGAGTCTCAGTAAATAATATTAAATGTATTGCTAATAGTGTACACGTCATTGTGACCGATCTTTCCCGCATTTTAGTGCATGGGCCACACCTCCAAATTGTGGGAAGGAGAACAGATCCCACTATGATGTTTGGTTTCCCTGATATCTGAAGTGTCCAAAATCAGTTAAAAGATGTCCAGGTCATCTAGCCAAATGTTCTTTTGGCGGCCATCTTTAAAATGGTCACGGAAATCTCACCAAAATGTAAGGACACGGGAAAATGCTTGAATCACATTACTGGAATGACCTATGAACATGCAACTAGTACTTTTCCTGGGCTTTTTCATAATCTGTCTTCAAGAGATGCCCGCCAATTAATAATTAATCTATTTATGACTATGTCCGCCGTAGACCACCTAAAGTGGTTTATAAGGTATACACAAAAAGTATTCCATCAAGTTATTTTAACTTTACAATATTCTGTAGGCACATTTTATTATGTATACATATTAGCAGTTGTTGGTTTTCTTGTTGTGGGGTAATACCTGATCTAGAGAAACATGATATAACACACCACAGAATGTGTTCCAATAGGTGCAACAAGGTGTATAGTAGCTAAAATAAGATTCTACAGGATTTTTGTGCAGCTTGCAATTTTTTCTTGATATTATATTCTGTGTCAAATATCTAAAATAATACGAAAACGTCTTCAAAAATTCTAAAGCATCATTTGCACAAATGCTTATCTTAATCTTTTCATATCGGTTGGCCATCAATTTGATCTCATTAAAAAATAGTGTTTATAAACGTAACAATGGTTAGTCCTCATTACTATCACTGCCATACTGGCATTCGTCTTCCTACTTCTCCTACTCTCGCTTGTAAGACTGCATGCTGGTGCGCAGTGGAGACCATTCTATCGACACAGGGGCAGTCTTCATTGTACCTTCTAGAGCATGTCAAGACATGTTAGTTACCTTCAGCAGTGGGTCTTTAGAAAATTGCTGTTGTTATGGACCACGAGGGTACTGTGCTGTTGCTGGAAAATTGCTACATAATTTGCAATCTGTTGCCAATTACCAGGTAAATGTTCCATGATGTCGTGATGCCGGACATCAGGCACCCCCCCCCCCCACCAACCCATTGAATCTGACGTGATAGCAGGGGGCGGGTGAGTGGTGTGGGGAGGGGGTGGGGCTGGTGGTGGTGGTGGGGGGGGGGGGGGGGGGGGGTGGTGGTGGCAACCGTACCACAGAAGTGTCTGTCTCCACATACTCACATATGCAGCTATGATGCAAACTGCTTAGGAGGGGCTCATTAAATAATTGGATTTGAACCACCATACAGTCCTTCAAAATTTGAATTACACATTATGTATTGAGACAGATCTGCATCACGATTCATATGCAGGCAACCTTGAATCCAGCATGAATATCGAATGATGCCAGAAGATTTTACACCTGTTTCCGGACTACTTTGATATTCTGTAGCATGAATGTGGCCAATTGGCTGTATTCTGGATGACTTATGCTGATGTGGTAGAAATATCATTTGGTCTGATTGATACGTGTGATTCATAAAGATGACTGGTACCTGTATTTAGAGTGTATCAGGGATACCTTTGTGTTTCGCAATGCACAAATCGAACTATTCTATGTCGGTGTAACATGCCCAAAATGACGCACTTGGATGATACATGCCAAATATCTACGCTCATTTTCTCAGTAATGGGTTTTCAGTCCAGCTTAGACAAACAACCCGTTTTGCTAAACTATCAGACTGTAGAAGAAACATTTAATAAAGATACTCAAACCTCTGGAAAGACCACTGGCTTTCGTCTGAGATGGGTAGCCCTGCATCGCTTTTTTCCAACGGCTGAGCACATGACAGTAGCATTATGGTAACTTCAGGAACTTCCATCAGTGCAGAGTCCAGGACTAGGTCATTCTGACCTACAAAAATCCTGATTCTAGAGGGATGAAGATGATGTGACATCGATCATCGATATACTAAAAAACAACTGAACCACTCCTTTAGCAAACCAACCATTCGATTTGGTGAGCTTATCAACTGATGTGAAAACACCACCGAATGTGAGCAGTGACTTAATGAAATCCCATGGAAACCGCTAAAAGCCTTTAAGATACAGCTACAGATATTAGAGGATGGCTCTTGATTTTACGATTCTGTAAAGAAACTGAAGTTACCAGCATTCATTGCGTTGCAGAAAGACAGTGTTGTCTAAAGTGGTATAACTGTTTGCCCTCTACAAAGAACCGATTATTAATACCGCTGAGCTACAGACCTAGTTAATCTTGGTTCTAAATACGAGATCGTATTTAATCAGATAAAGCCAGGACACCGAAGCACATGGTTGGATTATGGTTAAGGGATACTTGGGAATATGTTGGGTTACATGATTCTCAGACACAGATGTTATCATGATAGTGCGCTAGAAGTTGCAATGCAGACTGCCCCTGTGTCGCGAATGGTTTCTGCCGCACACCAGCGTGCATGCTCCTCCAAAAACTGTGCCAACATTGGAGGGGGGGGAGGAGGACAAGGAAGAGGAGGAGGAAGAGGATGAGGAAGAGGACGATGATGATGGTGGGGAGGTAGGGGAGATGGAGGAGGAGGGGTCGGGGAGGAGGAAGAGGAGGACGATGAGGAAGGAGGAGGAGGAAGAGGAGGAAGAGGATGATGATGATGAGGAGGAGGAGGAGGAGGAAGAAGGGGGAGATTGAGGAGGAGGTATGGGGAGGAGGAAGAGGAGGACGAGGAGGAGGAGGAAGGGGAGGAGGGGGAGGAGGAAGGGCAGGAGGTGAAACGAGGAAGAGGAGGAAGAGGAGCATGAGGAGGAGGAGGAGGAGGAAGAGGAGGAGGAGGAAGAGGAGGAGGAGGAGGAGAAAGACAAATGCCAAGATGACAGTGAGAGTGAAGAGGACTAAACATTGTTGTGTTGTTAAATGGTATATTCCTAATGAGATGAAATTGAGGGACAACTGCTAAGATAATATTAAGTTAAGCCTTTATGAAAAATATGTTTTAGAATATTAGGATATTCCTGATTTTGACGCATTTTACAGATGTTTTTCACCTTTGCCGGTGTTAAGATTTGAGACAAATCGGTTCAGTAGTTTCCGAGATATCCACAGATCCAGAATTAGATTCTAGTCAGATCTGGGCTCTTTTAACCAGATCATGAATAGCTTCAGGCAATCATCTTGCACAGCAAGTTCCTTCATTGTGTTAATATTTAAATGGAATCAGATCAGTATTTTTTTTTTTTTTTTTTTTTATAGATTATGCCCAGAATAAGATTTTGTGACTGACTGCCAAACTGTCTAACTGACAAAAAATATAAAACCACATAAAGAACATTGCAGAAATATTGTTTAGCTGACGTAGAGCAACTTTTCAGGTATTACCCTACCTCACGAAGGCAAAAAATGCTAATACATAAACGTAATAAAATGTACCTACATCATCTTATAAAGTCAAAATAAAATGATGTAATCGATGTATAAACGGGTTTAGGTAACATGTGACATAACTTGGCCTGAATCACTTAATTGTTAATTGACGTAAAACCTTTGAAGACAGAGTATCGAAAAAAACACATTAAAATATCACTTTTTCCACTGACGTCTTAGATTTCTCAACAGATATTACGAAATGAATATTAAATATTAAAAACCAAATACTGTCAGATGTGGAATGTGATTACAAACATTTTAGCCTAATTCACCTTTCCAGAGTATCCATCCATCATCTGAGCTCGAATGAGGTCATAATCAGCCCAGCGCGTGTATTATGACGTCACAATCATTACGTCACAAAGGGTTCCTATAGACCTGCATAAAATCTCAAACAGTCCGACACGTTGTATGAATTGTATGTCTTTTTAATTGCTTGCTATTTAATAAACAGGCTGTTGAATATTTTGAAACTAATTTGACTGGGCGCTGTTGCTGCCTAAGGCAGCAACAGCGCCCAGTCAAATTAGTTTCAAAATATTCAACAGATTACCAGTGTAGTTTTTTGGAAATTGATAGTCAGGGTGTTCAGAGATCGATCGATCCCAACACGAGCGAGGTGTGGGTGGAGCTTCGCTAGAGATGGGCGTGTCATAGCTTAAAATAGAAAGGTCCATTGCATGTTCATAGTTTATTCCATTAGTGGATTATGATAGCGTTACGAGAGAGATCGAGAGAGAGAGAGAGAGAGAGAGAGAGAGAGAGAGAGAGAGAGAGAGGGCAACAGGCTGATAAATACGAATAAGTCATTTGATTTTCTTTAACACTAATCCAAATCTCATAGGAAAATAGTCGTTGCCTATAAGCGAACGCAGACATCATTTAAATAAACAGGACGAATTTGAACACGGTCAGAATTTCCTAAATAAGTATATATCCATGTAGAGTATATTTGAAGCTAATTTATCAGAACACTTGGAGGGCATTCTAAAAAATCTTTTATGTACGGCATTTATAGTTGCACCAGTCCAATGGCGTCATAATGTAGCCAAGTATCGCGGTGCTCCTTGCCATGGGGAGGGGGGGGATACAAACAACAACGTTCATAGTAGCAATGACGTCATAGATAAATATCATGAGCTAAAATTTTCAAATCACGTTTATCAGGACATAAGCTGCAAAAAGGGAATTAATGCATGTCTGCGAGTAAATGTATGAATGCACATTCTATCCAAGTGCAAATGACGTGGTAAGCGGCCTTAAATTTCCTGCTATCAGCACTAAGTACATACAAGATTGACAACCACGACTGTCCGCGGCTATGTTGTGATAACTATAGCACACACGAGTAGTTATGGGTGGGGCTGGCCGTTATTGTTCTCCACAGCAGGGGGTCTTCGAGAACAATGGGTTTTTCAGGAGAACAAAAGAAAAGCTTGAGGAATGGAATGTTGAGAACAATGAAGAACAGGGGCACACGCATTCTAGAGAACAATGGCGAACAGCGGCACACGTTTTTCTCGATAACAATGACGAACAGCCGCACACGTATTTGAGAATCTGCAACACTGGAATGTTCTATTATTTTGAATGAGTTAACTCTTAAAAGTATAAAAGTTGTGTATTTTACGTTTGAACGTAGTGGTGGCGCGCCCCCCTCCGCGGTTATCTACCGTTGTAAAAATAATAGAGTTTGATGAGTGATAATAGTAAAAGAATAGAGTTTAAGAGGTGGTCCGATAACGGAGGTCGTGGGAGGATAAGGAGGAGGAGGAGTTTGAGGATGAATGCAATGCCGGCCGGTCTCTTCCCGGCGCTGTTCTCCGCGCGTATATAAGCGCACCTGTTCTGCTCGCTGTCGATATTTGTGCTTTTCTAAAGTAACGTATAGAGATTTTAAGAGAATAATTCTTAAAAACATTTTATATTAACGAGTAGTAAATTGCGTTAAAGACATAACAAAATGGCAGATAATTTAAGCGCCGATATTAAAGAATGCGAAGATGCTGTTAATGTGATTTTGCAGCAGATGCATGACGACGATGCTGCAAGATTAAACGTGGATCTATCCAATTCGCCTGATGAAGATGTGGATCACCTTTTAAGTCTGGGTTCTATGTTGTATGAACCCAACTTTTCAATTCCGCACGTATCTGATGAACATAACGACGTTGCATTACGCGAAGTCATTCCTGAACAGTCTGATACCGATGCTGATTTTTTCAATCATTTAGACGATTTATACGATTATGATGTAATCATACCTGAGCACCCTGCATCTATCGATGATCAAACCATACATACTATAACCGAACAATCTATTCCTGATCTGAGTACCGTACCATCATCATTTGTTAATTATCCTCATAACGTATGTGACGTAATTGATTCTAATCATTCGACCGATGTACGTGATGGACACGATCTAAATTTAAATGATGTTGTGCCTTTCGCTAATGACCTATCTCAGGATTTAGTATGCCTTCTTAATGATTACGATGTAAATTTATTCGACGATGCATCCCTTCTTGACTTTCTTGTGCCTTCATCTATTGACCTAACTCAGGATTTAGCATGCCTTCCTAATGATTACGACCTAAATTTATTTGATAATGCGCCAGTTCCTGTACGTATTGAGCCTTCTACTAATGACATATCACTGGATTTATCATGCCTTCCTAACGATTCTGACCTAAATTTATTTGATGTTGTGCCAGTTCCAGACTGTATTGTGCCTTCTTCTAATGACATATCGATGGATTTATCATGTCTTCCTATTGATACCGACCTAAATTTACGTGATGATGTGTCGGTCTGTATCGAGCCTACGGATAATGACTTATCTATGGATATAGCATACCTTCCTAACGATTCCGCTTATCGCATCGATGATCCTACTCATCAACCTCTTATTGACATGCAAGCATATCATTCGACAGATGAAATTAGTCTCATCACTGACGAAATCAGTCGATGTATATCAGAAAATATAGTGCTATCAGATGATCTACTTAATCATTATTTGCAATGCGTTCGCCGCGAGCACACTCAAATCGGAGGGTCGGTAGTTGATTATACCGACTATATATCTGTGGAGACTGTTCGCAAACACCGCAGTAAAAAGTTTCATCTCGAAGGTACTGAATATAATGTATCTTTTAAAAGTTGTCCTATAGCCGATACACCACTTTCTCATTCTGAGTTCGTGTCAGGCGTCTTTCAATCTTTGCTCGATACGTATAGCGAATATAGTAATGTTCAGCCGAATGATCACGTGAGAATCGAGTTGATTCACCCTTCTTTGGAAATGCCGATAGCGATGGATTTTATGCTATGGAACGAAATTACGACCGAAATAATTTTAGAATCAGTGGAAAAAGTCATTCAGTCAAATACTGATTGTAGGTTATCAGAGGGATTCGAATTTCACGTTTTTCGTGTAGAGGACTACAACTCGGGTGGTCGAAATGATACTCTCACAGGCGCGAGCGATTCTAGACATTTAAATTTATTAAATTTACATTCATGCGTACATGCGTATAAAAAAATGTGTTATACCCGTATGCGTCGAATATCCATTCTGTTTCGCGGTAGGAATATTTTTAGGAATAAAATTTATTGACAAAATGAACAAATTAATCTCTGCAAAAGAATGGAAAATTTTTAGACATAATAAAACATATTTGACGCATATGGCTCGTGAATATCATACAGCTTGTAGTATTCCTGTACGCAAAATTAATAGTACTGATTGGAACAAATTTCAGGAACATTTTCGCAATCAATTTTCTATTCAAGTCTACTCAGAGTCAACGCATGAACACCTATTGGGTTGCGCTTCCCTGAGTTTACCGCGCATAAATCTTTTGCATTCAGAACGTGATAATCATATATCCTTAATCACGTCTATGGCCGCATTTCTTATGGTACGTAATTACTGTTCGCGTTGTAATGCATCATACTCTAATGATCACTCATGCGCTGCATGCTGTCGTAGTTGTCAGACACCTTATTCTGATAAAGGATCTTGCCCTTCTACAGACGCTACGCATAAGATAATGTGTACCGATTGTCATCGTAAGTTTTATAACCATCAATGTATGTCGAACCACCTCTCTAATGGGACCTGCGAAATGGTGACGGCTTGCCCCCACTGTTTCAGTCGCATACGTAAAGATGACGATGAACACGTATGCGGTATGATAAATTGTCACGCGTGTAAAGAAAACTATGTTATTACTGAAAATCATACGTGTTATCATAAAGTAATTGAAGAACCTATTATGTCATTATCCCACGCACGCTAGATGCATACGAATGCCGACAATTGTAGTTACGAATGTTTTCAAAAATACATCATTTACGATACAGAAACATATTTATCGCCTATCGACAGTAGCAATACTAATATTCTAGCCGAGCATAAAGTCAATCTCGTGGTTGCCAACATATGTTGTGATGCGTGCCTCGAGCAACCGCTCGAAGACAATTGCTCTACATGTCATCGAGGCACGAATTATGGATATGTTCGCTTTCACGGGTTAGACGCGGTGGATCAGTTCGTTAGCTGGCTGACACGTGTTAAGGTTGCGCGTGTCGGTAAAAAAATCGCCAGAAAATATGTTTTCTCTGACTACTTGGTGATCGCTCACAACGCTCGTGCCTATGATTCCCTTTTACTCCTTCAATGCGTTTGTAAAACCGCTAATCCGCATCTTAAACCTTCAAATATTATCATGCGCGGTCGTTCAGTTCTCTCATTTGACGTAGGTACTATTCGGTTTATCGATTCCATTAACTTTTTTCCCCTTTCATTATGTAAGGTGGGCGATGCTTTTAATCTTTCTGTACGAAAGGGGACATTTCCCCCATCAGCTCAACACGCCTAAATATTGGGGTAAGGTAATACCATTTCCCGAGAGGGAGATATTCTGTCCACAAAATATGAATGCGAATCAATTAATCGAATTTGATCGATGGTACAACGAGCAGATATCTAGACACGATCGCTACGATGTCGATAAAAATCTCATCGAATATTGTAATAATGACGTAACCGTATTATGTTTAGCCATGTCTAGATGTAAGACTTTATTTTCTGAATCGACGGAAGGCCAAAACCCATTTGTAACAGGGATAATGCTAGCCGGAGCGTGTAATTCGGCCTATCGCTCTTTATGGCTTCGACCTGAGAGCGTACAAACTATACCCGATTTCTCACTAAGAGCAAAACGTGCTTATAGTGTTTTTGGTGTAGAATGGTTGGAATGGGTCAGTCAATGCGAGGGTCGCCAAATCGTGCATGCGCTAAATGGCGGTGAACAGAAAATATGCGGACATTATGTGGATGGAATTGATGTATCTGAAAATATACTTTACGAGTTCTTAGGTTGTAAATTCCACGGACACGAGTCTGCTTGTTGTGGTGATAAGCGTGATATGACATATACACCATATGGCGATCAGACATATTGTAGATATCGGATTGTCCGGTGGGGAGTCATGACCCTGTGGACATCTTATATTTATGAAATAAGACCTTGATGAAATTCATATTTGAAAATACCAGGTGAGCTAGTGTACGGAGTAGCACGCATCATACTGTAGTACGCAGAGGGCTGCTGCACTGGTTGACATGGACTGGTGCTGCCGCCACAACAGTTTCTCACGAAACTGATGCGTACATGATAACCGTATTTAGTATGAATTGGCATTATAGTAGGCTAGAATAGAGTAGGACCCACGGTTATGGTTTGGTGATATCTGTCAATAGTTGAAGATGAAAGTTGGTGATGCGGGATCGGCACACACTTTCAGTATATTCAGCAGTCATTTTGGCCAATAGTTTAGAAAATAGTAACCGAGACAGTTAGACGAGACAGACAAAAAGTTTGGTTAAAAGGTTGAGGGATAGGGTCAAAAGGTTGATTGACAAGGGATTCATCAACTCCCTATAGAAACTACAACAACACCAGCTGGCAATGAGATCATACAGCTCATGTGCTATTAACCATCGTATCCTACAGGCTTATTCGCAATAGGCAATAGGCAAGACATGGACAAAGTAGCGTCCTGTAGGAGTGATTGACACTAACGAAGTTTGTGTATAAACTATGTGTCGATCAAAAACAGCATATCCGGTTAGGAACAAATTTGTATATCAACTATATGTCACTCACCGAGTGATATGCAACAACAACGGATGAAGTAATGTTGTTAGTTAGCTGACAGGTCTCATCAAATCATAACCAGCCCAAACCGCAAGTGCTAGGTAAAAAGCACCCTCCCGAGGAGGGAGGGTCAGTGATTTACTTGCTTAAAATGACGTCATAATCTATGGATAGCCTATGAGCGAATGATGGAGAGGGGAAACCATTACGTAGGGATCTATTATTAGGCAATACCGAATGAAGGTAGAAGCAAAAGTCAGCAGAGTATAAAAGGGCCGCCTTGCCTGTTATCGGGAGTTAGCGTAGCGCCTTTTTGTGAAGAAGAGTTCGAGTTGAGTTTGGTCCATATAGTTGGTTAGAATTAGATTGATGTGATATATCAGACCTGTTGTGACAGGGAGTAATACCAGTCAATAGTAGTTAGGAAACGTACAGTTTAGATAAGTAGTTTAATGTTAGTCAAACTTATATAAAGTATTAATCTTTTCTTTGTGGCAGTAAAAGCCACCCTTACTTAGTGTACAGTTAGAATTATTATTAAAGTCATCACCTTGATAACCTCAAGGCAATAGTTTTGTTGTGCTATTTAATTCTGGACATTACGGAAGACCACCGTAACTTACCTACAAGTTCTGAGATTCGGTCAGATCAGGCCCGGATATAGAATACAAATATCGTTCAGTACATCTATTTACGAGGCGAGCTGATATCCATCTTTTGTGTTCTCGGTAAAGTGAGTTGTCGCAGCAACTCTACATACAAGCTTTACCCAAAACGGAAAAGATTACAGAGTCGATTAGTTCAGATAAGAACCTATAAGTAGTAGTGAATCTTGAAGATATAGACACGTCACAAATCTTCAGTGGCTTCAACTGCCAGGATCCGGAATTAAATCAACAGTGAGTACATAAGAATATTTGGCCCAAGAACAAGAGAGACGACCAACGACCATACTAGTTAAGGACGTAGCTGACAGAGTAGCACATTTCTTAGACACGGCCCAGCAGTCAGAAGGCTGTCAGGTGACACAGCATCGGGAGTACGGCCACAATTCAATTTGTAAAATAACCACTGCTATCAGTTGCCCCGAACATCCGAGAGTAGCGAGGGTGGTCATTAGCATCCATTACAACTAGCAACGAACATGGCAAGACCCGACCCAACGCTACCACCGATAGATGGACTCTAGCGCATGGAACTTAGGCCCGAGACTTTAGCCGCCGTACAGGCGATGGTGATGGCCATGGCGGGGGCAATTGTGGCGAGCAGCGATCGGCGGGAGACTGCCCGTGTATAGTGTCAGGAGATTCGTGATACAATAGACAGAATACAGCCATGTGATGGGGTCGTGCCTGAGGAGGTGCGAGTCTTCTTGGAAGAAACCAAGAGGGCATGCGTGGCGACTGAAGGAAGATTAGAGGGGATCCCAGCATATGTGATAACCCGAGCAGCTAGAGGACGGTTGTCCAGAGCGATCGACAACTTCATGATCGGCAAAGTGCGAGAAGAGGTGTCGTACACAGAGTTTAAAGATTATATCACTGTAAACTTTGTCTCCACCAACGAAGATGAGCGGATCAAATATGATCTGGAGAGGGTACAGCAGTGAAGAAACGAGATGGTGATCGCCTTTAATCGACGATATCGAGAGGCTGGCAGCAGGGCGTACCCTAATGAGAATGAAGACAATCACCGGACCGTTCTCGGCATTTATTTGCCGGCTCTGGGAGACCAAGGGTTAAGCAAGCGAATCGTGCGCAAGAAAGCCACAACCCTGACCCGAGCCATAGAAATAGCCGAGGAAGAAGAAACCTGTAACGATCTATTGCGGGCTATGCAGATCGATGGAAGACAGGAAGAAAGGATGGAGGTGAATGTGGTAAACGAAGAGGAAGAAAGAGAGATATGGAGTGTAGTGAGGAAGTTGAAGCAACAAATCACGGCACAGTCAAAAATGATTGAGCAGTTGTGTGGGATCGTGAAAGACTTGCAGACGAAAACTGAAATGCCAAAAGCGACACTCCGCCACGAGCAGGCGCCAAAAGCTGCAAGTAACCAACGCAGTAGACCCCCAGCTCGACCCGCCGCTACGAAAAATTTGAGCCACATTACGTGCTACAATTGCGGACAAAGTGGCCACTACAAAAGCGATTGTAGCCGGCCAGTACAACCACCACGTAGTATGCCACGCAACACAGCGACGCGTCCTCGACCACAGAGGCCGCCAATGACGTGTTTCCGGTGTGGACCAGAAGGCCACATGGCCCGAGATTGTGATAACAATATGTTCGGCAATACTCCATCCATAGTAAAGTGTTTTGGCTGCGGCCATGAGGGACATTATGTGAGAGATTGTCCGAATGGCTCGCAAGAACAACGCGGGTCAGAGCCATCGGTCCAGCCTATCAGACAGCCGGAGCGAAAGATTGCTCGACGAGCACCGAAGCGACCACGAGAAGCGGATATGGACATTGACGAGATAAATGACCATCGTCGAAACGGACAACCGCATGTGATTCCTAGGGAGTGTTCGCGAAACGTGAGAATGGATTGGAATAATTCGCGAAGACAAGACAGTGAGTACGAGGATCGGGATGGTTTCATGCTGACCGACGCGAACACGGATGCATATGGCCGGTATGGTGGAGAAAATGCATCGACCCGTCGCGACAGTTACGCTGAGGCAGTCAGCGGGCGAAGGAGCCCGTTAAACTAAGACGGAGAAAACCGTTGGTGACAGCACCGACCGAGCGGTTTTTAATCCGTCTACAAGTGGATTCTAGCGGTCCAACGGATCAGGGTGAGTACTTGCATGCATTAGTGGATACTGGTGCTAGCACATCCTTGGTTCGTAAGGATATATGGCGTAGCATGTTAAATGCTAGGCCATTGAGAAGAGCAAAGACGCTCTTAGCGGTAAATGGTTCTCCCATAGAATTGTTGGGAGAGACCCAAGTAAAATTCAAGAACGCCCGGCCTATTCCTAGTACGGTAGTAGCCCGAATGAGACATGAATGTTTGCTTGGAGCGGATGCTTTGCACTTGGGAAATGCAAAGATCGATTATCAGGCCAAAGTAGTAGTATGGTTTGGCCGGGTATATCCATTTAGATATCCTTATAGAGAACAGACGATTTATGTCTATGAGAGTTGTAAGGAAACGACCGGATATAAAGATATCGACAAAGTCTTGGGGGACTTTGCGGATATCTTTGATACGGCTCATCCGAAAACGCTTGGATTGGTCCCCAAAGTGAAGTGTACGGTACTAACAGGAGATGCGTTTCCTATAAGGCAGAAGGCCTACCGTCTACCGCTAGCCAAGCAGTATATAGTCAAAAACCAAGTGGCTGAGATGCTGGCAGCGGGTGTCATAAGACCGTCGTCATCACCCTGGGCGTCACCCATTACATTGGTTCCTAAGAAGGATGGGGACACCAGGTTTTGTATAGACTACAGAAAATTGAATGCCGTATGTCGTAAGGATAGTTATCCTTTACCGAATATCTCGGACATTTTTGATTCTATGGGCGGCGCAACGATATTTTCTACTATGGACTTGAAGTCTGGCTATTGGCAGATACCAATGGACAGCCAAGACATAGAGAAGACAGCGTTCGTCTGCAGTGAAGGCTTGTTCGAATGGATTCGGATGTCATTCGGTTTTGCGAACTCAGGTGCCATATTTCAGAGGGCAATGAATGATATTTTTCGAGAATTCGTGGGAAAATATATGCATGTGTTCGTCGACGATATAGTCGTATATTCAAGAAATCCGACGGAACATGCACAGCACTTGCGTAAGGTCATGCTTAGGATACGCGAGTATAATCTTCAGGTTAAGAAAAAGAAGTGCGATTTTGCTAAGCCGTCAGTTGATTTGTTAGGGTATCGCATTTCCGCACAAGGAGTAGCTCCTCAGGCTCAAAAGGTCAAAGTCATTAGGGAAATGTCACCCCCATGCGATGTGGGCGAAGTAAGAAGTTTCCTTGGAGCTACCGGTTATTACCGCTCCTGTGTGCAAGGCTATGCCGAAATTGCTAAGCCTTTAATAGAATTAACCAAGAAGTATAAACGTTTTGAATGGGGTGCGGATGAACAGCAAGCGTTCAAGAAATTACAGAACTTGCTGTGTAGTGAGACGGTTCTCACATATCCGAATTTGAATGCCCCGTATAAATTGTATACCGATGCGTCTAGCTATGCGATAGGTGCAATATTGGTACAGGTAGATGATAATGGTGTAGAGCGAGTAATCCAGTATGTGAGCTCTACTCTGAAAGACAGTCAGTTGAATTGGCCTGTAATAGAAAAGGAAGCTTACGCAGTAATATATGCGTTGAAGAAGCTTCGACCTTATCTTTTTGGCGCGCAGTTTACTGTGTATACTGACCACAAACCCCTAAAGAGTTTGTTTGTGGGAGAGGTTAAGAACACGAAAGTGCAGCGCTGGGCCGTACTGATTGCAGAATACGGATGTAAGATAGAATACATCCAAGGCTCGAAGAACATTCGAGCAGACATGTTGTCCAGGTTACGTCGTCCAGCGGAGGTCGCCACCTTAGATACTGGCGATTTTGTCATACCGGATGTGGATGAGGGTGCGTTACCGCACGTCCCTCTGGAGACATTCGATATTCCCTACAACGAGTTGTGTATCGAACAAACCAAGGAATACCCGGAGTTGTTTAAGAACACCCCAAAAGAATACATGGTTAAGAACGGTATTCTGTATTCTTTAGTTACGCCCTCAGTGTTAGACGCTGAGTACCCTAGAATTGTCTTACCTACCCTGTTCCGTGAGAAGGTGCTCCGGATGGCTCATGAACGAGCTGGTCACCAAGGTCTGCAGAAGACTATCGGTATGGTAAGAGATTCGTTTGTTTGGACATCTTTAAGGAAAGATGTGGTACGTATGTTTGAGAGGTGTACGACGTGCCAGGTCAATCGACCTGTCACTACTCGACCACGGTACAGTGAGATGCCCATGGCCAATTATCCGAGTCAGATAATAGGCATGGATTTGATCGGTCCACTGTTGGAATCGAGTAAGGGTAATGTGTATATCATGACGATCGTTGATCACTGTTCTGCGTGGGCAGAAGCATATCCGATTCCGGCTAAGACGGCTCAGAATGTGGAGGACAAGTTCTTCAATGAGTACGTCGCACGTCATGGTGTCCCTGAGATATTGGTAACTGATCAGGGAAAAGAATTTTGTTCTAAATCTCTGGAGGAACGATTTAAGGAACACGGTATAGATCATAGGCGATCGAGTCCATACCATCCACAGACAAATGGACGTACCGAGAGGTTCAATCGAACTCTTAAGGAGTTAATCCAGAAAGGGGTGAATAATGCGTCTCGTACATGGGAAGACGAGTTGGGTGCAGCATTAACAGCATACCACAGTACTCGTCATTCCACGACCGGATATACGCCATTCTATCTGACGTATGGTCGACGAGCAAGACTTCCGTTTGCGATTCCCGTAGATGCTTTGCAAGACCTTAGTGAGAGGATGACGTGTCTCAATAATGCCTTGCTACGTGCTCGTAGTGAAACGGCGAAGTCTCGTGAGGTTCACCGAGAACAAAGTGACAAGTGTGCAAACGCTGGTGTCTTCCAGGTGGGGGACTCGGTGGTCGTAAAGGCTGAGGAGAGGATGAAGTTGACCTCTCGCAGTGACCCCGAATATGAGATCTTTAAGATCAACGGGCCAGTGGCTCATGTCCGACATCAGCGATCTGGGAAGGTGCGTGTACTTAACATAGCCAAGTTATGCGTGGTCGACTCAGAGATGTGCTGGGACAGGATAAGGCCACGCCCTGTTCGTAACCCCGCATAGGGTACGAAAGCTAGCCATCACCCTAGAGTTGTAGTACCCGAGTCCCAACCTTTGCCGGTGGAGGACTCAGAGGCGACCCGGGATAAGAGAGCTCGACGGAAGCGACCAGCTTCGGATGAAGAGCCAAGGGTGCGCAAGGTTGGTAAGAGGGTTGATAATAACATCAGTCAACCTGGTACGAGTGGCTATCGAAACCATGAGTCACCAACCGAAACTCACGTGACTCCTCCTGATGGGATGATGGACACATCGGAGGAGGTACCCGAGAGTGTGCCGGAGCCAATGGAAACGCTGCCAGCGCATCCAGACTTTCTGCGCAAGCGCAGTCATGTACCTGATGTCGAAACTAACACCAAGCGACTCAGGATCGGTGCTTTTGGGCGTGCTCTATACGATGACTTCATCGATCGTATCGATGCAGTTATACTCCGACCTAGCCGCAGATAATTATCATTCTAAAGTATCCTCTGTGCCAATAAGCATCCTAATAGTATCGTATCGCATATTTAGTCAAAAATTTAAAGTTTAGCATCCGAGAGCGGGGTACCGAGTAAACATCACGGTAATATAGCTATAAGTCTGTCGGATAAGTCTGTGCCCAGAAACCTCGCAACCGTGTGGAATTATGTATACATTCCGAATCGGTGTGGCCATAATCGTGTGTATAATGTTAGTGGGAGTTAGGGGACGAGAGGTAACAATGTTAAGTAAATCTCTTAAGGTCGAGGGACCTGCGACTGTTACCAGGATGTTACACATAACGTCCTCTGCATTAGCACTGATCCGGATGCAATTATGGTTACATTACCCATGGGTGATGGTGATGGCTAACGCGAGGTGGGTTCCTGTTAATGGGAAATTCTCAGATGAGTATCACAATTGGGCTGGAGGTGAGTGGCAGTATGGCCCAGGTACCATAACATCTCTATGACAACTATATGACATGATATGGGTCTGTTGACTTGGTCAGGGTGTCTGGTTCTACTAAACCTATACTGAAACATAACCGCGAATAAATTAGTTGCCAATCAGAAAATAGGTGTGATTTTGCAAACGTTCGGTGAGACTATGGAAATTCATTGCAATGGACAACTGACCGACAGATGTGATGTAAGTAGTGGTGTGTATGCGTTGATGTCGGGAGAATGTGGTTATAGTGGGAAAGGGGGGCAGTTCGAGCCTGTGGCGTCTTACAGTCGGACGTACACTCGAGTTAGCCTGGCCATTGAAATGCCACACTGGGATGTGACCAGCGTTCTAAATAAATCCATGATAGTAAATCATTTGCAAGTGCAACCCTGAGATCATTTACAGAAATCTAAGTGTGTGCCGCTAGCACCATTGGCCGCACTCGACCCAGTGATGGTCGAGGGCATGGGAGTACTATCGTGTGTGTCTTATTCGACGGGCTCCTTCGTGAGTGTGCTCATTGTGCTAATTGTGCTATACAAATGTGGAATAATTTCGCTCATGTGGAAATGGCTAAAATGCAAGCCACGTGTGGCCCATAGTAGTGACAAATGCACCGCCATTCATATTAGTGCACCGGCAATTCAGGCCCAGCAGCCCCGGAAAACTGCAGTGATACCGGAGCCGCTGAGTTTGGCAACCGGGTCGTCACCTAACGCTACTGCGAGGACTGAGATCGACCCGACGGCTGCCGACTGGGTTGAAGTAGAACGTTATGACGACGTGGGGGATCCTGGCGAGGGTGTGGCTCGATTGGATATATCCATGTGACGTTGTGGGACTAACTACATTTGCTGTGTGTGGAACATTGAATGGTGATGTACTATATATTCGTTACACTTTGATGAACTATATACATTATGAAACTGTGAACTATATAGAATTTATCGAATGATGAACTATATATGAACTTTATTGTGAAATTAAGACTTCTTATATGACCTGTAATGAATTTGCTCTGTAGGATTAGGATTACTGTTATTTAGTAGTTTACACCTTGAGTGTCAAGGTTATTAATGATGATATTACTGTGTTTCCGGGAACGATATGCCGTTATCCGGACATGTATGTATGTATAATCGTGCCGGGAATTGGTGGTCGTGCATGATACTCCATTTCCGGTGTAGATACTATTTCATTAGTTACAATGCTTTATGTATAGGCGATCGTATTCGTGTGAATGATGCGTTTGGGTGTTGAGTGTTATCCGTTCGGGGAGCCGCTGGTATAGTGTGGTTTTGTTGTTGATGTAATACAACGAGTTAAGTGACGATCTCTTAAGGCCTTAAGAGGTGGTCATTTAACTTCGGTTGAGGGGCATGTGTAGATATCGGATTGTCCGGTGGGGAGTCATGACCCTGGGGACATCCTATATTTATGAAATAAGACCTTGATGAAATTCATATTTGAAAATACCAGGTGAGCTAGTGTACGGAGTAGCACGCATCATACTGTAGTACGCAGAGGGCTGCTGCACTGGTTGACATGGACCGGTGCTGCCGCCACAACAGTTTCTCACGAAACTGATGCGTACATGATAACCGTATTTAGTATGAGTTGGAATTATAGTAGGCTAGAATAGAGTAGGACCCACGGTTATGGTTTGGTGATATCTGTCAATAGTTGAAGATGAAAGTTGGTGATGCGGGATCGGCACACACTTTCAGTATATTCAGCAGTCATTTTGGCCAATAGTTTAGAAAATAGTAACCGAGACAGTTAGACGAGACAGACAAAAAGTATGGTTAAAAGGTTGAGGGATAGGGTCAAAAGGTTGATTGACAAGGGAATCATCAACTCCCTATAGAAACTACAACAACACCAGCTGGCAATGAGATCATACAGCTCATGTGCTATTAACCATCGTATCCTACAGGCTTATTCGCAATAGGCAATAGGCAAGACATGGACAAAGTAGCGTCCTGTAGGAGTGATTGACACAAACGAAGTTTGTGTATAAACTATGTGTCGATCAAAAACAGCGTATCCGGTTAGGAACAAATTTGTATATCAACTATATGTCACTCACCGAGTGACATGCAACAACAACGGATGAAGTAACGTTGTTAGTTAGCTGACAGGTCTCATCAAATCATAACCAGCCCAAACCGCAAGTGCTAGGTAAAAAGCACCCTCCCGAGGAGGGAGGGTCAGTGATTTACTTGCTTAAAATGACGTCATAATCTATGGATAGCCTATGAGCGAATGATGGAGAGGGGAAACCATTACGTAGGGATCTATTATTAGGCATTACCGAATGAAGGTAGAAGCAAAACTCAGGAGAGTATAAAAGGGCCGCCTTGCCTGTTATCGGGAGTTAGCTTAGTGCCTTTTTGTGAAGAAGAGTTCGAGTTGAGTTTGGTCTGTATAGTTGGTTAGAATTAGATTGATGTGATATATCAGACCTGTCGTGACAGGGAGTAATACCAGTCAATAGTAGTTAGGAAATGTACAGTTTAGATAAGTAGTTTAATGTTAGTCAAACTTATATAAAGTATTAATCTTTTCTTTGTGGCAGTAAAAGCCACCCTTACTTAGTGTACAGTTAGAATTATTATTAAAGTCATCACCTTGATAACCTCAAGGCAATAGTTTTGTTGTGCTATTTAATTCTAGACATTACGGAAGACCACCGTAACTTACCTACAAGTTCTGAGATTCAGTCAGATCAGGCCCGGATATCGAATACAAATATCGTTCAGTACATCTATTTATGAGGCGAGCTGATATCCATCTTTTGCGTTCTCGGTAAAGTGAGTTGTCGCAGCAACTCTACATACAAGCTTTACCCAAAACGGAAAAGATTACAGAGTCGATTAGTTCAGATAAGAACCTATAAGTAGTAGTGAATCTTGAAGATATAGACATGGCACAAATCTTCAATATGAAGAAGCATATTCCGAGCTTCAATGTCGCATTTCTTTATTTGAATCGCGTGGATATACAGTGAGAATTATGTGGGAATGCGACTTTAAGAAACAAGTCGCTGATTCCTCCGAGCTAAATGATTTTATCACCGAATTGGACTTAGCACACCCAATATCACCACGTGATGCGCTATTCGGTGGTCGTACATCCGCAATTCGTTTATTTATGGAAGCGGATGAGCATACCACACTCGAATATTTAGACTGCGTTTCCATGTATCCTTCAGTGATGAAACAATGTAGTTTTCCAGAAGGATCATATACGGTTCTAAGAGGCGATGACTTGAGTGATAAGACGGTGCATGACTTCTTCGGTCTTATTAAATGCAAAGTCCTTCCACCTCGTGATTTATACTTTCCCGTGCTACCTGCTCGAATAAATTCGCGACTCATGTTTGTACTATGCGACGAATGCGCAAAAAATGAACAATCGAACATACGGAAGAACAGCGCAGTGTATGCGGAATATGGACCACTCCAGAGTTACAGCTAGCTATACACAACGGCTATGTCATTAAAAAAATGTATGAAGTATGGCATTATCACGCATCATCGCAATATGAGTCGCATGGCAACGATGGGTTATTTTCAGAATACATTAACCGTTTTCTGAAAATTAAACAGGAAAGTAGCTAAATCTTGTTTGAATATTTTGTGGGGACGATTTTCTCTTCGCGATCATAAAAAGAATAGCATGATATCGACACGTAACAGTCTACTCTCCTTTCTGAATGATAAAAGTAAAACCGTAGGTTCCATTTCATTCCTGAACGATAGTCTTCTAATGGCCTCCTATTCGGTCAATGATGAGTACGTTCAGTCACCATTAAATACCAACTGTATTCTTGCATCTTTCGTGACAGCCTATGGCTGAATAAAACTGTACGAAGTCTTGTCCTTGCTCGGACGCCACATAGCCTATCACGATACGGATTCGGTGGTATTTAGTACCCATGAAGGTGAGCCGTCCATTCAAGATCGAAGTGGGTATCTAGGTTCTTGAACGAGTGAAATCCCCTCCGATTACGAATTAACAAGTTTTTTGCGCACTCGGTCCAAAAAACTATAGTTATGAAATGAAGCGTCGCGGCGATCCATCGATCGTTAAACAGGTGACGAAGGTTAAAGGTGTAATGCTCGGTACCCAACAATCAAAACAAGTTAATTTTGATACAATGAAAAAATCCATCGATCAAATTATAAACGATGGCGGAATTACGGATAGTAATAGCGTACTATTAAGCTATCCATCAAAGATCACGTGCACCGATCAATTTAGAATTCCTTCTGTAAATAGCAGTAAGATTTTCAGACCCGTCTTTAAAAAATGTATTTTGAAACTGGGAGATTTATCATCAGTTCCATACGGTTACACTAGCATAATATAAATATCGACAGTGCACTTTTTTCAGTCAGTATGTAAACAATGTCGGTGGCATCCATGTCCGCCGAAGCTGTGCTAGCTGCTCACGCTATGATATCAAATATTGCTAGTCTGTGTAAAGCTGATAAGGATAAGATGCGTACGTTGATTATGAGGAGCATGCGGTTCGCTTTAAGAGATGACAAAATTAATGCCGGAAGAATTATACTCATGTCTGAAATTAGCAAGGGTTTATTAACCGAATATGGGATAGACATAGTGCATTGGGTTCGTGTATTATTGCTGCGAAGCTTCATTAATCGATGTCTTTCTCATTCATAACTTATGCTTAGTTATCGCATGCATTACTAGCCTTATATTACCGCAAAAATATTACGACTGAAAGTTGTTGTCATTGCCATAAACTTACAGTCAGATAGTTTTCAAAATATTTTGCGCATCCAATGATAATACGCGTCGACTTTAGTGTATCGAGTCTCTGAGCCATGTAATGGTTAAAAGTTGGTCGTGCGCGTTATTGCTCATAAAGTGCGCGACGGTAGAAGACGGTGTATTGTACCGCGCGAATATGCACGTTATTGATCGAACAAATGCGCACCATAAATTCAAATTAAGCGCGTCTATGTACGTCATTGTAATGCACGTGCTCCTCTGTACGCCATTGTATGCATGGTATTTATGCCAGATGTCATTCAATCCGTGTGCGGCTGGTCGTTATTGTTACTAATGATATATAAATGCAGCAGTTTCACGCTATGATTATTCGTTCTCCATGATGTCGTCTGATCCTTGCTTTAAATATTTAAATCGCTTGGCGTTTTGGTGTGATCTTGGTAATTCGCGTAAAGCGCGAACAATACGTTTTGGCGTAAAGTGGTGTATCGATCTACGGCAGTTTCATCCTGACGGTTATCCCACTAAACGCAGTTTATATCTTAACGTAGCGGCGTTTAATCAGCTGTTACAGATCATACCCGATCTTGAAGACACTGTAAAACGTGCGCGCAAAAAAGAAGGCGTACTATTTACATATTTTTTGGACAATTCTGTTCGTATTTCTATCTGTGACGAATTTCCGTGTATTGACATACGCTATTTTTTCTGCTCTGACGCAGAACCACGTGCCACACGTTGCGGATTATACCTGCAAGACAACGAGTGGGAATTATTGTAACAGAACTCGAGTAATTTGCTGACAGCATTACCTAAATTTTACGCACCACCCGACGTGAGCGGTGACGAGTTGTTTAGCACGATACCTCAGTGCTTTTACAGTGTGAAAAAGCGAGAACATGAATAACATTCCAACCACTAGCGATTCCGCAGAGATGTCTAATCACGATACACTTACTACGGATGCTATTTACCTCGATGAGGTTTTAAGCGATGACGAACTAAATCTCGTCGATGACGATACCGTCAAATTGTGTCACTATTGTAAAACTATGGGGCATCCACACCATTATTGCCCTACGGATCATGTGCAAATGATTAGTCAGAAATTATTCGCATCCATGCTGTGTGAAAAGATACATTCGTTGGTTGTGCGAGATTGTTACGGATGTCTAGTAAATCATCCGAGTCAACGTGAACATTCGTGTTTAGAGATTGATGTTGACCTTAATCTAATTGACAATTTTGAACTGTATAATGAGGCGGCATTATTAGAAATGGACGAAGACGAATATTGCGCTCGACTAGCCTGCCATTACTATATATGTGAACATTGTAATGATCTGTACCATATGTGTATGACTGAATGGTATAGGTACATTGCGGATGCAATATATGAAAAACAGATGTTGGCACCATAACTATAATTAATATTAATTTATTTAGTTTTATTTAAAATTAACCGAGTGTTTTAAGCATTAAAACACGAGGATAATTTTTAATAAAATCAAATACGTATTTTATTTATAAAAAATAACATAATTAATTGTTTTATTTTGTCAATCGTAGCTTTGTAAAATATGATGTATTAGGTGTGTTTTTTCGTATCTATGTAACGATATGTATTATTGATGTCTGTATTAATAAAAAAGTTTTAAAATCGGATTTCACTTGTGCAGTACTAGCTCTCTATCTCTCTATATCTTTATCTGTCGCTAGCGACTCGCTATTCACTCCCCCGCCACCTCCGCATGCGTTGGTATGCCCGCTTTTCACTTGACAGAGGCACTTGATGGAACGTGCCATCGCTATTCTTTAGAGAAGAATGGTCCAGGTGAATGAATGATAGAGTGAGCCGAATAGAGCATACTTAAATAAAACACCGTTAGACGGTTTTTGTTCAATTTCATGACAAAATATTCACTGAATATTGTGTTTATTTTTGTAACTATTTAAAGATGTTATGGATTCGTCGCACAAGTATCTGATGTCATAATCATACACTTAAATGTTCATAGCATTTCTGCTCCATAGTGTGGCTCCATAGTGTGTATATGACGACACAATTCTTAAACGTACATAGCATTTCTACTACGTCACCAGTATCTGACGTCACAATCATAGTATTTCTCCTAATTTTATGATACAATTTTAAATGGACATAGCATTCCTCCTACGTCTCGAGTATCCGAGGTTGCAATCATAGTATTTCTCCTAGTTTTACGTCACAATTCTTAAATGTACACAGTGTTTCACCTACGAGTATCTGATGTCGCAATCATAGCATATATATATATGCGCATGAGCGTATACCTTCTTAGTCGTACGTGGGCGCACATGTGACGACGCTATGGCATCAACACTTGACTGCAATACGTCTTTACGTCACCCATTTACTATGATTGTCTGCGGTCCAACGCAATGCGGTAAAACTGAGATGATAAAAGCGTTAATAAGAGATCCCTATGCCATTACTCCCCCTCCACAGAGGATTGGGTACCGCTACAGTGCGTGGCAAGATGGGTATAACGATTTGGCGAAAGAAGTTGAATTTAAAGAGCGTGTGAATGTTGAACTAGACAGAAGTTGCTGAAGATTGGTGGTGCTCGACGATTTGATGAATAAATGCGACGAGAATGTAGCCGACCTATTTACAAAACGTTCTCACCATGAGAATTGTAGCGTAATATTTGTCGCACAAAATCTGTTTCACAAGTCTCGCAATCAACGCGACTTATCGGTTAACTGTCACTACATGGTATTGTTTAAGAATCCCCGTGATGCGTCATCCATTCCTTCTTTATCTAATCAGATGTACCCAGGCAATACAAAGTATTTGATCGAATCATATAAGGACGCTACATGCGAACCTCACTCATATCTACTCCTAGATTTGAAACAGACGACACCTGACAATATCAGACTCCGTTCATCTGTTCATCCGAAGGAGGGGTGCTACGTTTACACACCTAAGAAAAATGGCACCACGTAAAACGGAACGCCATTTGCCTATGCTGCAATATTTGGCTAAAGTAAAGCCTTCAATCAGAAATGATGTAATCAAACAGTGTTCGAACGAATTGGGGATGTACTATGCGAATCATGCCTAAACGTATTACGTGGGAATGTTCATCTCACTAAAATACGATACAAGCAGCTGAGTAAATACAAAGCGAAAATGTGTACGCTGACTAGTCGCGGTGTGCCATATGCACGTAAAAGAAAATTGCTACAAACAGGCGGATTTTTAGGTGCCTTATTACCAGAGGTGATTGGTACGGTAGCGCCATTAATTGGTAAACTGTTCACGTGAAAAGATGGAACATTCACGTAAAATGGCACTAGTTCCTCACGAATTGATAGGTAATTTAAATGAACAGAGTAAAATATCATTGCTACAGACAGATCCATCGATATGTAAAGCTATTAGTCTCGACAACGAGATATCCAATATATTAACCAGATACGATCTGACTGAAAATGAAAAAGCAAAATCATATTCGCAAGTATTGGATAAGTATAGGCATTACTATCAGCAATCGCAAGGACAACAACAACAACAATATCAACCATTACCTCTACAGCCCATAACTAACTACGATGCACTGCCAGCACAAATACTTGAACGTACGATGAGGGGAATACCAAAAATGTACAAGACAAAAGCCAGCGGAGTAATTGATATTTTACGTTCGGTTCCTGAACGTTTTCACGTTAATGAGTTGGGCGAAGTGACAATAGAGGGTACATTTTTCCCAAAAAGTAATGTACTCGACCTGCTTACAAACGTAGTAGCGCATGGTCGTAAACCTCTTATGGATGGTATGCGTAATCAAGCGGTGGGAAAGTTTCTTAATCTGTTACGCGAGCTAAACATACCCCGCAGATTTGTAGGGCAAGAGAAAACGATGAGACAGATATATAATGGTGCAGCAAAGGATGTTAGCGCCAGTGAGTAGACGTCTACGCCCATGAGCAAAAGAATACATAGAAAGAGTTCTCTAGCAGACATCAGGAAGAAAAAGCTACATTCAATTCCAGTGTGGGTAAATTTAGATAAGTCATGAATGATGCTAAATTGGATAAAGTATATTTTGATCCAAAACATTATGCGTCTTTTGGTGGGAAAGAAAAGCTATATAATGCGTTCAAAGGTAAAATACCTCGCAACTACATCGACAAATGGTTAAAACACCAAGAAGTATATACCCTACACAGACAGCGGAGAACAAAGTTTGACAGGCGAAAAATAAGAGTTTCAGCTGTTGATGAACTTTGGCAGGCAGATCTATGCTCGATGGGCATGCTGGCAAAAGAGAACAATAATGTGTTATATTTGCTATGCGTAGTTGATGCCCTTTCAAAATATGCATGGGTGGAATGCCTGTTTAGTAAAACATCGTCGGCAGTCAAGAAAGGGTTAGAATCAATATTGGAGCATACTGTGCATCGCCCACACGCTATTCAAACAGACAAAGGGGGTGAGTTCGTAAACCGTGTAATGAAAAAATATTTGAAAGATAATGGAATACATTTCTACACTTCTCAAAATGAAACAAAAGCTGCAATGGTAGAGCGTTTTCAACGCACGCTGAAGGGACGAATATACAGATACATGACGCATAAAAATACACGAAAGTATATCGATGTATTACCCAGTTTAGTCGCGGCGTACAATAACACAACGCATTCCAGTACGCGCATGGCTCCTACCGATGTCGACCGTATTACGGAGTTAATCGCATGGAGAAATATATATGGAAAGAAGACGAAGAAACATTCCAAATCTAAAAACAGCCCTACTCAAGGCAACCAGGTTAGAATATCGCAAGCAAAAATGCCATTTGAAAAAGCATATCGCGGGCAATGGAGTCGAGAATTGTTTAAGGTGCGTGAGGTGCTTACAGACAAATTTCCATACTTATATAAATTAGAAGACTATGGAGGTGACCCGATTATTGGTACTTTTTATCGCGATGAGATACAGCAAGTGATAGAAGAAAATGATAAAGAGTATGCCGTGGAAAAAATACTTAAAAGTAGAAAAAATAAAAAGGGACAACGCGAGTATCAGGTAAAGTGGCTCGGTTACCCGGATAAGTTTAACACGTGTGTTAATGAACTAAGCACTATACATCATTGACAATGGATGAATATATGGAGAGAAGATCGGATCAGAGCATGTGGCGAATGCTGGGTTCACGAGTACCGAAAGAAGAAATAGTATACCTAGCTCAAATTATAATAATTTATCATAATCATTACGTGTATCGTGAATCTGAGTATACAAAATGGGCAATCAGGCATATGGATATCGCTTTTGAGCGGATGTCCAGGGTATATAATGCCTGGTCCACGCATAAAGACGGCCATACATCATTCGACTCAGAATGAATGAGGATCAGTTTTACATAATGCTTCCGAGCAATAGTAGTACCCAGTTCTTTCCAGACAATAAGATATCAGAGTTTCGAACACGTCTGCAAACTCCATTAACATTAGATGGCGAATGGGAAGTGGGCCTTTCGAGTGTGTTATATCCGAGGAGTTGGCTTACTATTGCGAAGGAAAGTTTTGTACAAATATACGCATTCACTAAGAAGAAGATAAAGAAGAAGAAGAAAAAAGATATCGTTGCGTCAGAAGAAATTAGCAAAGATGTCACCAGTCCGTCAGAAATAGAAAAGACATCAGCTTTTCCACTAGTTTTAAAAGATGGTTTCGGCAATCCACGTACTACCGATCGGGGAAAACGGTTACGAAATGCTCGGGGAAAAGATGCGTGAAAGGATAAAACAAATAATAACGGAAAAAAACGTTTATGTAGAAGCGAAAATTATTATTATGTGCAAACAGAAGCTCCATTTATCAATGTACCGAAAGGGTACTATGCCGTAAAAAATATGGTAGACTATCTAAATAGCCATATAGAGAGCAAGACAAGATTTAGACACAAAAAAATATTTTTCAATTTTTACTTGCATCGCACGAATCTAGTTTCTCTCACGGTTAAAGATAATTACGCTATACGTTTAGGTAGAGATGTAGCAAATTTAATCGGATTCGAAGGAGGAAAAATACATATGGGCCCTATAGACTTTAAAGAATCATTTCGTTCAAATCGTGAGGGTGCTCCTACGACCGCGTATATATACTGCGACGTAGTCTCACACAGTGTGGTAGGCGATACTTCCACACCGCTACTCAGAGTGATACCCGTTTCTAGTACAGATGGAGGATAAGATATATGTCAGTGGACGTTTCCTGATATTCAATACCGTACTGTGTCAAAGAACTACATCGATACTATTGGAATACTTATAACGGATAGAACTGGCGATAATATACCATTCAAGGACGGAGCATCACAGAGTGTACTCTGTTTGCATTTCAGATGACGACGACAATGATAATGAGAGGGACGTTAAGAGGGTCGATTAGAGGAAGAACGAACACACCAGCGCTGGCTCGTTACAACGCGAGTCAAGCGGGTCATGGACGTATTCCAGTTTTTGTAGGCACACGATACCAATCAGGACATGGACTCAGTAATATCTTAGGTGGACTATTACGTTCAGCAATACCTTTCACAAAAAATGTGGCTAAATCTATAGGTAAACGAGCTCTTAGCGCTGGAATCGGACTAGCCGAGGACGTAATGGCTGGGGAAAATGTTAAAACGGCATTAAAATCGAGAGTAGGTGGTGTTGCCAGGTCTTTGATACCGGAAGCTGTAACAGCGGTGCGAAGTGGTTTAAGACCACCTCAACCTGAACATAAAAAGAGGAATAATACACGTAATGCTCAGTCAATGCGCACGATACCGAAGTGGAAGGGTCGCAATAGACGTCAGAGAAAACAAGCTGATATCTTTAATTAACAAACAACATGGAACTTAATTAGATCTGCGAGTGCTCGAAGAGCGAATTAGACATTTTTCAGACACGTCCCATAGTGACGACATTGGAGTCTGAAAAATGGGAACTGTTTCAGCCTGTATCTAGTTTATCAGATAGTGGACCGATCGAGTTTTACGTCAGTGGGTCTGCTGATAGATATTTAGATCTTACGCAATCATATCTTTCGATTAAAGTTAAGCTAGTAAAGCTAGATCGAAATGGTGATGAAAAGACACTCGAGGCGAATGACCTGATTGCTCCTGCGAATAATCTTTTGCATACGATGTTCTCACAAGTGGATGTTTTTTTGAATGGAAAGTGTGTCAGCGACTCGAACGAAAATTATGCTTTCCGCTCATACATCGAGACGTTACTAAATTATGGCAGCGATGCCGCATCCTCGCATCTACAACTTGCTGGATGGAAAATAGATGATGCCGGCGAATTTGATAATATCGCCGATACTAACCTAGGTTTTCAAGCACGTAGAAGAATGATGGAGCAGAGTAAAACGGTGCAATTAATAGGCCGCATACACAGCGATATGTTTCTGCAGGACCGATTCCTGCTCGGTTCCGTCGATTTAAGAGTACGCCTACAGAGGAGTAAAGATGCATTCGCCATTATGGCCGTGGAAGGAGTGAGGCCTAAATTGAAAATAATGTCGGCTAACTTATTTGTACGCAAAGTTATCCCATCATCAGATCTGCTAGTGGCGCACGCCGTTACTCTGAGACAGACAAGCGCGAAATATCCTATTCGCAGGGTAGTGTGTAAGACTTTTACAGCACCTAGCGGTGTTCTGAGCATCGATAGAGATAATATATTTATTGGGCAGCTACCTACTAGAGTATTATTCGCTTTTGTACCTAATGATGCCTATAATGGTGTGGTGCATAAAAATCCGTTCAAGTTTGATAACAACAACACTACCTATGCAACATGTTATATAAATGGAGAGGAGGTTACAACATCGCCAATACGTCCTTTGTTTAGCGACGACATTTACTCGGACGCTTATTTCTCACTATTCAGCAGTACTGGGGCGTTATTCAAAGACTGTGGCTACCTGATAAATAAGACTCAGTTCAGACATGGAACCACATTGTTTGCATGGGATTTTACGCCAGATCTAGCTGATTCAGAGCATCGCTATCCTACACGCACTGGTTCGCTGAGAGTGGTATTCCATTTTGCTCAAGCACTGCCGCTACAACCAATGTAATTTGCTATGCTGAATTTGATAATACGATAGAAATTGGATCAGACTTTAACGTATTAACAGATTATTAACAAATATGTTGAATACATTTGAAATTGAGGATCTATTATTCGGCGACAATAAAACGCGTGAACACTTTTTCGGTGTTTTTCCAATTGACAATGTACCCGCACATATTAAATATCTCCCGGCCTCATTAGTAATAAACACGCATCCCAGTAATAAATCCGGACAACATTGGGTGGCGGTTTATTACAGTAGAAATGGAAATGCTGAATACTTTGATCCATATGGAAGACACCCTTCTGACGGAAGAATGATATCAAATGTACAAAATGGACACCGCGCGCGTGTTTATTATTACAACAATGTACGTGTTCAACCATCCGTGATGACAACTTGTGGATATTATTGCGTATATTTCTTATACCATCGTTCGAGAGGTGTACAAATGAAACACATATTATGGACCCTAAGAAACAGAGACAAAAATGACTCGATAGTGAAATGTCTGACGCACAGGATTATGAAGAAAAAATGATCATAATGTATAATTATTTATGTACTACGTTTACTATTTAATTATCGTGAATAAATGTCGCTAATATTTATCGTAAGAAAAATGCACGTGTCAATAAAAAAAATACATTTTGTAAAAATATGTTATTATTTCCTCATGTTCCCTTCTCATCCCTCACCCATCCCCCGCTATTATGATAAAAATATGTAATGGCACACTATGCCCACGAGGCGTACCACAATGATCCAAAGATCTATAATTAATCGTATTCACATCGCGACAATGACAAAATACGGACATATTTGAATACAGATGAAACCATATGCCGTGCACTGTAATTGAATGCATCGTATCAATTCCAGTTTTTTATAACTGGAATGTCATTCAAACACGGTGCGATAGTAACGTTTTGTAAACCAATGATGTTAAGCGGTGGAGAAAAACACGTGACCGAAATAAGGGCGTGTTCATATTGGAAAGATAGCGCGACGAGTAAGGCATACAGCTTTTTGAATTTGTCAAAACACGTAAAATGGAATCTCAATTATGCGATCAATGGAGACCGATCGGTTCTACACCTATCAATTGCGGTTGCATCCGATGGAACCAATATAAAGAGGTTGCAGTACGGAAACCATTTGCAATGTCATTGCGTGATATCCGTAACCGCTGGAGAGAATATCTAGCGGATCCGAACGAACGCAATTATAACAAATGGTTGCATACGAAGTTCCTACTTCATAATGATTGTTGTATGTGTATATCGTGCAAACAAAACAGAAGTTATAGTTTGCATTAATTGAGATACAAATATTTACGTTAGCAAAATAAAAAAATAGGAAAAATAGGCCTCTTTTTTAAGGGGCCACCAATAAATCAAAAATATGTTACATACACCCACACACAAACGGGTACATAAAAAAGACGCACACACACATGCACGCATGACGTACACGCATAGGGGACAGAGAAAAAGGGATCACGGGTGACAAGGGGCATGCGCGTAGAACCACACGCACGTCGTTACGCGCGTATTGTAACACGCGTGAGGGTATACGCAGTACGTGCATGTGTTGGTGCATCAGGTGTGTGCGTGTGGGTACGTATGCGAAAAAAGAAGAAGGTAGGACACCCTTGTGGATGATGGATCAGTAACAGATTTCCAATGATACAGATGCATTCAACCACATATTCCACCATGGGTGAAGCCTTTCGTCGTGACCAACGACATTATTCGTTCGCGAGGAAACAGGCATTGACAAAATCTAAAATCGCATGACCTTAAAGCGAATGAAGCGGCCATGTTTAATGTTAATATGAGTAATGTGCGAACACGTCATAAATATGCATAAAACACTAGCGCTCAAAACGCGATATTCTAATAATTATCCAAGGGAATTAATACATATGTCCACTCGGCTAAGAACTAGGAAACGATACAATATTGTATCCAGAGCACAAAGCCGTACGCATTCGCAACTACAAAGTGAAATCTCCTAGCAATTAGGTGATAATTCAATAGTAATTTTGAATATTTCTAAAAACCCGCATAGTATGAGACTTGAGGTACGTTCTTTCATTATTAACACATGGTATGTTTGTCATTCAAGCTTGATCTCACGGCTGTTCGAGACGTATGGTTAAATCATACGCAACAAATAATCTTTTTAGCATAAGAACGCTCTACATACAATTCTATAAACGGCACCCTCAGAGATATAATTACCACATTTTAACCGTCGTATCTAAAATGATTGACGTTATTGCAAAGTATTTAAAAACAATTTGCGTGTAATGACGGTTAAAAGTCAATCAAAATATTCAACAAAAATAGTTTTTCTAATAACGTTAGTGACGGCAAATTAATTTCAAAATATTCAACAGTTTTCCTGTATGGTATCGATAGAAAATGAACTATATATTCATCGGTGAAAGGGTTAACTTCTTTTTAACCCAGGATACAATCCATCACCACCATGTCTTGGTTACCATTCCAACCGTACATACCATTAATACGAGATTATTTTTTATATTTTGTTGCTAATCTGTCTGGTAGCTGATGCTTACTAACAGCTTACGGACAATCTCTAAATATTGTACAGTTTACTAATAACGTTAGCGACGAAACAGTCCTTACTCCGTCCGTAATTCCTCTTACAGCCTCAACCTCTTATGACCTCCATTATCGGACCACCTCTTAAACTCTATTATTTTACATTATCATACATTACTCCATTATTATTTTTACAACGGTAGATAACCGCGGAGGGGGGCGCACCGCCACTACGTTCAAACGTAAAATACACAACTTTTATACTTTTAAGGGTTAACTCATTCAAAATAATAGAACATTCCAGTGTTGCAGATTCTCAAATACGTGTGCGGCTGTTCGTCATTGTTATCGAGAAAAACGTGTGCCGCTGTTCGCCATTGTTCTCTAGAATGCGTGTGCCCCTGTTCGTCATTGTTCTCAACATTCCATTCCTCAAGCTTTTCTTTTGTTCTCCTGAAAAACCCATTGTTCTCGAAGACCCCCTGCTGTGGAGAACAATAACGGCCAGCCCCACCCATAACTACTCACACGTTTTTGACACGGAAAACGTGCCGTAGGTCTATCTAAATCATTGACTGTTTACAACTGCACAATGAAGGACAATAGCCCATGATATCTGTAATGATATCGAGTTTATCAACTACTCGAGCCTAACAATTGTCGTTTTATACGTAACCTGTCGACCTTGACATTGTAATTACTGTTTTGACAGTTCTCGTAATATAACCATATATGTTATCACGTCGTTGTTTGTTTTTACAACTCAAGGGCTATAAAAGCTAATTAAATAACAGCACTCGCTATCAGAATAGCGGGATTAACCCAACAACAGCGATGGAACGTCTACGAGCGCCAGAAAGACTGAATTTCTAGGGAAATGTGAGTGAGAATTGGAGGAAATTTAGACAAAATTTTAACTTCTACATTGTTGCCACGGAAATGGACGCTAAAAGTGAAAAAGTTCAAATTTCTCTTCTGTTGACTGTAGCGGGCGAAGCAGCGATAGAAGTGTACAGTACATTCACGTACACAGCAGGCGAGGATAAGGATAAACTGGTTACCATTTTATCTAAATTTGAACAATGCTATATGCCTCGTAAAAATGTGACATTTGAAAGACACCAATTTTTCACAGGTGGCCAAAACTCTGGCGATTCCATTGATCATTATGTAACTGAGTTAAAAATGAAAAGTAAATCTTGTGAATTCGATGAGCTAAACGACTCCTTAATTCGAGATAGAATTATATGTGGCATTGACAATTAAGCAATGAAGGAAAGATTAGTACGTGAACCCGACCTCACAATTCAAAAAGTGATCGATATGCCGTGCCGCTGAAATAAGTAAAACTCAGATACGATCATTGACCCTAGAATCTGATAAATCAGTTCAATCAGTACACTACCATAAAGCTAAACAACATTCTGGTGCAAAATCGAAAGCTAATGCGCAGAAACATAACTTTCAGAAACGTGATACGAATGCCAACTTTAAACAAAATCATGACAATGTATTCAAATGTTGAAAATGTGGTTCAAAATATGGTGTAAAACAGTGCCCAGCATTTGGACATTCTTGTTATGGGTGTGGCAAAGTTAATCATTTCCAAAAGTGTTGTCGTACAAAACAAAAACAAACTGTACACAGTATTAATGACATTGATCATGATGAACTTGAGATGGATGCTTTGTTTATCGGGGCTATCAATTCGAGTACTGCAGCTAAACAGTCAAATTCGTGCATGACCGAGATGAAAGCAGATGAATGTTTTGCAACTCTTGATGTACAAGAAACAAGTGTTCGTTTTAAGATTGAAACTGGCTCCCAAGCAAACATCATACCAGCATCCACGTTTCAAGAAATTGACACTTCAGATGTCAAAGTCCAGCGATCAGCTGCAATGCTTACAAGTTACACCGGAGATAATCTTAAGGTTATGGGGAAATGTACACTGAAATGTCTTGGCAGATCCATAGAATTTTACATAGCAGAAACGGACCAGTTACCGATCTTAGGTTTTCGTGCATCACAAGATTTGGGATTGATAAAAGTAGTGATGACAATGGAGTGAGACAGGAAGGAGGACATTGTCAGGAAACACCCTGTTTTTGATGGCCTGGGATGTTTAGAACAGCCCTATCATATCAACATTGATCCTTCAATACAACCAGTTGTCAATGCGCCTAGAAATGTACCTGCAGCACTCAGAGAAAAGCTAGCAGTAACGCTTAAAGAAATGGGGACCAAGGGAGTAATCAAAACGGTGGACGAACCAACGGATTGGGTTAATGCATTAGTAGTTGTTGAAAAACCTAAAACAGGTTAACTGAGAATTTGTTTGGCCCCGAGAAATCTAAATGAGGGTGTGAAAAGAGAGCATTTTCAGCTACCAACTATTGAAAATATTACGACAAGAATGTCGGGTGCCAAGATCCTCTCCAAACTTGATGCAAACCATGGTTATTGGCAGGTTCCACTTGACGAGTCCAGCCAACTGCTAACAATATTTAACACAAGAATAGGCAGCTTTTGCTACCTCAGAATGCCATTCGGAATAAAATCAGCACAAGAGGTATTTCAAAAACGTATGACACAGCATTTTGGCGATCTTCCAGGTGTAGAAACTGACGAAGATGACATCTTAGTATGGGGGTCATCTGTAGAAGAGTACAATCACAGACTGAAATCTATTGGCCGGGAATGAGTGCAGAGATTGCGGACATGGTCACTAACTGTTCAACTTGTTTGGAACACAGAAACTCCAATCAAAAGGAGACATCGATTCCTTCAGCAGTACCCAGAAAGGCCATGGGAGGCTGTTGCCACAGACGTTTTCACTTGGGACGGAGATAACTATTTAGTGATTGTTGATTACTATTCAGGATATTTAGAGGTTGCCAAACTAACTAACACAAACAGTGCTACAGTCATAACTCATACAAAGTCAACATTCGCCAGACATAGAATTCCAACTGAGCTGAATAGTGACAATGGACCTCAGTACTCATCACATGAGTACAAAGATTTCCCCAAGAAGTGGGGAGTCGTACATACAACGACAAGTCCATACCATGCGCAATCTAATGGATTAGTTGAGAAAGCAGTTAACACAATGAATGACATTGCTGCAAAAAGCCAAAGACTGTCATAAAGAACCATATCTGGGACTATTAGAGTACAGAAATACACCATTAGATGGTATTAGATCACCCGCACAAATGCTCATGGGACGGAGACTTCTATCAACACTACCAACAACAAACGCCCAACTTCAGTCATCCACTATAAGCCCATCAACGGTACAGTCACTTTTAAGAAAGAAACAACAGCAACAAAAACACTTTTATGACAGAGGATCTAAAGATCTACCCACATTATACAGAAGTGACACAGTGAGAGTCCAGCAAAATAGTTTTTGGAAACCAGCTACAGTAATTGGATCAGCAAGTGCACCGCGATCATACATCGTGAGAACATCAGATGGAGATGTGTATCGGCGAAATCGATGCCATCTCATGTTAACCAGAGAGTCGGCTCGAGAAGAGAACAACATGCTTGATGAGCCAGACTCAGTTTTCGACCGAACCGCAGCCCTTGTTCATAATGGAGAGCTTGCAAGACATTCCACACCAATACAGTTAGCAGCTGAAGCACAACCTTTGGTACCTGAAGTTGAACAACTATCATATGATGCAGATCCAATTCGTACAAAACGTGGTCGTGAAATCCGAAAGCCTATTCGTTTCAAGGACTACATGTAGCGGTGATTCCAGGATAAACAATCATATGTAAATGTATAATTCTATTTGTGGAACATTATCATGTCGTGAATATTCATATTTAATGATTCATAACTTTGCAAACGAAATGTGTGTAATCTAGCTGTACAACAATCACGTATTAAGGTGAACAGTACTTCCAAATGAAAAACAATAACAATCGTCCTTTTAAATTGTCATTTTATTCACGCGACTCCAATGGACATTTTCACACTCACATTTAGTTATTAATTGCATATTACACAACTTTATAAAAAGGGGAGTTGTAATGATATCGAGTTTATCAACTACTCGAGCCTAACAATTGTCGTTTTATACGTAACCAGTCGACCTTGACATTGTAATTACTGTTTTGACAGTTCTCGTAATATAACCATATATGCTATCACGTGGTTGTTTATTTGTACAACTCAATGGCTATAAAAGCTAATTAAATAACAGCACACCATAATGCAATGGGGCCCGTGAAGAAGCCACAAAAGCTATATCATAGCCGAATTCGGAATAAAAAAAGTGCGCGACCCGGAAACGACGCTTTCTCAGTCGCATGGTATTTTTGCATTTTACCTGGTTTCCCGGATCATTTTCTGTTATTTTGCCTCATTACACTACGTACATGTTATCTATAACTGCGTTCTGTTCGCTAAAACTATCTCACAAATATGCTTATTTCAACAACAATAAGATATATTGGAATAATAGAACGATTTGGCACGGCTGGAAGAGATTTCCAACTGACACAGAGAACTTATATAAAAGATATTTATTATGTTCTGAAGTTTAATACAATATCAAAATCTACTGTGGAGATCACTCCTGTATAAACACCACTTCATTTCAGTTTCAAAATCAGCAAGTGCAATCATGGATTTCAGACCATCGCCCATTTTTCGGATTTTCAGGAATTTTCGCGGTTTACGCCCAAAATTGTGGAATCCTTGTATACAGTCTTGTAATACAATTTGAGAGGAAACCGCACCGAATTTTCCGAGTTATGTATAAATCCAGAATTTGATCCGACTCAGTTCCTGAGTTTTCTCCAGATCAGGATTCCGAATTTAAAGGGAGTTGTGTTAAAATTTGAACCAAAGTTTATTAGATACAGTTCCGGACACAAACATGTGTGCGCACGCGCACTCGCTGGCCCGCACGCGCACACGTACCCACACACACATACACACACGCACGCACGCATGCACGCACGCAAACACACACATGCTGGCACGCATGCGCGCTCCTACCCACTCATCCATGCGACCAGTCATGTGCGCATGCGTACGTGCGATTACAATACCATCTTCACATTACGGGCAGAGGGTCTCTATCAATAATCTTAACCCTCCATAGATGGATTACGTGTTTATAAAGTGCACTTCTGTGTTTTCCGTGGGGGGTGGTCATTATAAACAGGTTTCACCGTACTTTAAATAGCCAAATACCAAGGCATCAATGCTAGTCTCGTTCTCGGAAGACTGGTGAGATTTGGAAAACTGTCGTGCTGAATGGTGTTATTTTAGAGAACAACACAGTATTTAAATATACACAACTTCGATAACAAGTATTCATTTTGAAAATTATTTCGTATTACACAGCCGTTACACCATGTATTTACTTAATGAGCAAAGCCGGATTAAGTCAAGGTGTAACGGGACTACAGCCTCGGGGCTCTGAAAACTAAATATATTCAGTAGTAGTAGTAGTAGTAGTAGTAGTAGTAGTAGTAGTAGTAGTAGTAGTAGTAGTAGTAGTCATTCCTCCTTGACCCACCCCATAATGTCCACCACCACCACCACCAACCCCACCACCACCACCCACCCCCCACACCACCCCGCAATTAATTAGCCCTGGGCCCCAGTTTGCTTAATGTGACTCTATTAATGAGTAACAGAAATCATACATGGTATACTGGTACTAGATTATAGACATGTAATGTATGCAACGTTCTACACAATCTACACCCTATATACGATGCGTGTGCATGTAAGTATAATCTGTGAACTGCCTGCCTCTGGACCGACTGGCGCTACAGACACAAAGGATGCTTGATGATTCATATGCGTGCTATGTGTAGTCTATCGATTCTAGGTTCCTACGGGCTATAGTATGTGCCCGGGGTGCGTGCAGCTGGTGTATGGAGCTAGTGACCTGCCTTGTACTTATTTATAGGTAAGGGGTGGGTGGTGAGGGGCATCTAGACATTACAAGGCATATTCTCGGCACGAAGCCGCATTTATAGGTTTAGATTGGGCGCAATGTGGAATAATGTTTTCAGGACCACCAACACCCCCACCCCCCATCCAAAACAAAAACAAATTGGTATTTCCAGTTTATATATATATATATATATATATATATATATATATATATATATATATATATATATATATATATATATATATATATATATATATATATATCCATCCACCCACCATATGACGTCATAATCAACTACGTGACGTGTAGGGTAACGTCATGATCATTATGTCATGAATGGCCCGATTTAGTGCGTCGTAAACGCTTAATAATCCGTCAGATTGCATGAAGCGTATGTCTTTACTATGTAATAAACAAGCTGTCGAATATTTTGAAACTAATTTGACTGCGCACTATTGCTGTCATAGGCCCAGTCAAATTAGTTACAAACTATTTAAGAGCTTACCTGTATAGTTTTCTGGAAATTGATAGTCACAGAGTTCAGGGATCGATCGGTTCTCAACACGAGCGATGTTTGGGTGCAGCTTAGCTAGAGATGGGCGTGGCATAGCTAAAGCTGGAAAGGTCCATGGTGGTAACGTTGTAAAGGTCTATAATGCGACGCTAACAGGGATCACTGCAGAATGGAGAATTTGAACTGTCACTCAGGTATAGGGTGTCATAATCAATTACGACACTACGTAGCTGATGCGACATTCATAATGACGTATTATAACTCCGCCATGAAGCTCAAATGTCTCTCACGTGTACGAATTTAATGTCTTTCATGAATTTACAATTTAACAAACATAACATGTTGAATATTTTAAAACTAATTTGAGCGGCCATAGGTAGCACCAGTCCTATCCAAATCAGTTCCAAATTATTCAACAGCGTAGTTGTATAGTTACCTTGAAATTGGGATTCTGGTAATTCCGGGTTCAAAATATTTAAATCGTAGAGCCGAATTTAGCCTACTTGGGGCCCCATGCTGCCTCCATTCCATGATTCCAATCCCTAATTGGTACAGTTTTTTGCGTGGGTTATGGGGATGTGGTGGGGATGGGGTGGGGATGGGGTGGGGGAGCTGGATACGACGCAAACGAAATAAATATTCAGCCTGAGAACAAATCGACGTATTAACTTATTTTGCATACAATCGGACTCTCACTCTCTTGAATATATTGCAGGATATAATAGGCCTATCCCTGGTCTGCTGTTATGCGATACAGTAACCAAATGTGTTTTCCGCGACATTTAATTGCGACAAAATTATCAATTATTTTGTCACTGTCTATTTTCTGTAAAAGTTCGTTCTCAGTGGACATCAATGAGAGGCAGTTTAGTCTCTGCTGAGTAATACACGTTCTCGTCTCATTCTTAAGTAACTTTAACTTTGTGCGTTCACCTGATGCATTTCAAACCATCAAACTGAGATACATCCGCAAGGCAACTTCAAAACTTGGGGAATGTAGAAACAAGCTGCGTATCTGTAAGAATGTCATACAGTGAATTCACTTCTAAGTTTTTCAGTGAGTCTGGTTTTCCGTTTATTATCTTCTTTACAAATATGCAGAAGTTGTGGAATTCATTGGCAAAACACTCGCCTTTCGTACTGTTACAAACATGGTACAGAAATATATATATATATGTGTGTGCTAATGTAAGATTGACAATACAGAATTCAGGGCCGTAGTCACCTGCTTAACTGAATTTAGTCCACGGACAACCTTATTCTCTGTCAGAAATAATATCTCGGCGGACATCAACACAGATATAGTCCTAATGATTCTCTTAGCCGCTTGTCCGCTTGTTGGCAGACGATTCAGGGCGACTCTGACGAGATGGCTGTTTGTTTTGGCTATCTAACATCCTGCATCCTGAGTTAGATGACAGAATTTCAATGGAGTGAAGGAACTTTAGGGATGTATCATGTAGGCTAAGAAATTAACATATTGGCTATCAATGATCAAGGAATAAATTTCCAACACAACACAATGAGGGGCTGACGGCATTGGCCATTGGTACAGTATATTATTTATATATGTACGACTACTACTACTACTACTACTACTACTACTACTACTACTACTACTACTACTACTACTACTACTACTACTACTACTACTACTACATATTGTTATAAAATGATTAAAATGGTCGAAATATTTTTTATTGCAAATTTTAGGGGGCCCACATCCAGTCGGGGCCCAGGGGGTTCCATCCCCGTCAGCCCTTGCATAAATCCGGCTCTGCTAAATCGGCAAGCAACACTCGCAAAACGTGGGCGGAGCTTAGTTATAAATGGGCGGGGATATCGAGAAATATAGCCATCCGTAATATGTTCTCCAAAAGGCAGATATCAACGCAAAAGCGACACATTTTAAATGATGCTGTAAATTAATTATTACAAGTTTTCTTTATGCAACGAAACAGGGATATGAACACGGTCCTGTAATCCTTATTAAACACAAGATAGAGAATGGGATTGACGGTAGAGTTTAGATATGCCATCCAGTAGACGGTATCATTAACAACTGAAGGAAGACATGTCTCACACAGGATAGAAATGGGGAATGTGATCATAAACGGTACCCAACATATCAAGAACAATAAAACTTGCACCAGCAATGTCAGCAGACATCGCCTATTCTGTCCACTAATCTTTTCTCTTTCTACAGTATCGGCAAGAGTTTGGGTTGTCTTGGTAATTGTGCTCTTCTGATCCAGGCTTCTTTGCTGTTGGGTAGTTCTATTTGCTTTGTTGCGACGACTCAGATTACATATTAGAAACAAGAATAACAGCACTAAGCAAATAGCTGGTCCATATGACCCGATCACTACCGTGCCAAATATGTGATATTCCTTAATAGGGGTTGGGCAGTGACATAGTACAGCGGTACCATGGATCTGGTCAAGGATTGCGACGACTGCGATTCCTGGAAAGTAGTACAGCACCACTAACATCCACCCGGCTACTGCTAACTTCCTAGCTCTTGCCCTTGTGAAAGTTGCCCTATATTCCAGTGGTTCAGTGACAGCGCGGAACCTGTCATAAGCTATTACATTCAGGTGAATATTGGAAGAAGCACAGCAAACGAAATCAAGGATTCTGTATACGACACAAGATATACTATCTAAAGGACAATATCGATACGAAGTATATAGCGTCATGGCGGGGGATGCAGACGGCACCAATGATAAGGTCAAATACCGCCAAAGACACCACGTACACACTGTAATTTGTAGACCTCAAAACTCGGGATGTGGCCACACATGCTATTATAGCTGCATTCCCAAGCGCAGTAGGAGCGGAAAAGAATAACATAATAGCCAATCTAGTGACGTCACCATCAGATGTACCTCCAAATACAATACTCCTATCAGTGTTTTTCATGCAGTCTGTCCGTGTGTTATAACTGTTATTGGGCGTAACCCCAATGCCCTGACCATCACTAACATTATCCTTCCTTTGAACACAGTCAGCGTTACCTATGATTTCCATTCTGGTCCGACCGTTACTGTAGTCCAACCTGATCCAAGGAGCACATGGGTTTAGATAGCGCGACTTGGTGGTTGCATAAGCGAGGTGACTGAAAAGAACACGTGTCTTAGAAAACCACCCTCATGTTATAAGTGAACATCAATCTTCTTGCCAACTGCCTCTGACCAGCTATCGTTAACTGTCTGGCTGATGAGTCTTTGCAAATGACATATTGCAAGGGTTATTTCTCTGGGTCTGATGAATATTTTGAAAACAATTTGACTGAAAGTTCTTGGTGGTTTAAAATTTTCACAAATATGTGTACTTATTGAATCGGCCCAGTAGTTCTAGAAGACATTTCAAATTTCCCATTGCTTTAGTATGGGATCTTTTGGCGGGAAAATGATCCAAGATGACCGCCAAACCGTATATCCGACAGTTTCGAAAATTGCAACTTTGAGATCAGAATACCCAAAAGCACATATAAAACCAATTTCAGTCTCAAAATCCATCAAATAAATAAACCCAATATGGCCGCCAAACACACTATATTTTGCTTGGGCATCGGCGGCCATGTTTTTTAATGGATCAACTTCCCTTGAACAAACTTTATTGGCCCTTACGCCCTAACCATATCTGCCAAATTTCGGCCCGATCCCGTTAGCGATTCTGGAGAAGAAGTCGTTTTCGCTAAAACTGGTTCAACGAAGATGGCCGCCAAACCATGGGACCAATCAAGATTCCCTTGAACAAACGTTTGTTCAACGTCTGGTCCTAGATTATATTTCCTGGGATGTGTTTCAATTCCACCAAGCGGTTTCAGAGGAGGATTTTTAGACCAGACCTAAAAATCAGACAATATCCAAGATGGCCACCGGCCAAGATTGGGCTGATCGGCTTCCTGCCGAATATAATTGAAATCATCCAGGTGGTTCTTGAAAAGAAGTCGATTAAAGAAAAAATGTTGCCGTATGGACAGACGGATGCCTGACAGACGATGGACGGTCACAATGGTATAAACTCACTTGGGCATTCTGGCCAGGTGAGCTAAAAATATAAGATCTTTACCCACAAAAATTGATCAATCAAGTGCTATTCTGAATAGAAGACTTGGAGCCTACCAACCTTGGATCCTTCCAGCAAAATTTGGCTGAAATTTGTCATAATGTTAAGTGTTGCGTGGATTGACCGATCAGGTACGGCCCGTCCTAGCCAGTCTGGGTACGGAACAGCCAGGCCGGGAACGTTTCAAGCATGGTCCGCTGGGTAGGACGATACACGTTTATAGAGCCATATGAGAGAGGATCTAAAAACGATGGTGAGGTCGCCTAGCGTGCATGCGCGGGCGTCAGAGATTGCTTGCCAACGTACGTTAGCATTGGGGAAAAGCATCAAATTTTGTACCGAGTTGGTACGTGTACTTCCTTTGACTTATACTTTCCTCGTCGTTCATGGTATCGATCCTGACCGGAATGAAACGAGGATTCCAAATCTTTTTACCATTTTAAAATCATTCCAGAAATGGCCGAGTCATCCTTAATTGAACCATCAAATTTCTTTCAAAATATTGAATATCATAGGCTTAGCGTTTGCATAATCTCAGTGCATGGGTACAATAGCGTGTTACGTGACCCGCCTCCCTTTCTCTGAAGCTCGCTCGCTGATTGGCTGTTCCACTCCAGCTGTGACGTCACGAGCCATATAAAAGGGGCTGGAATATCAGAAATCATCAGTGAGGAAGGGAGAGACCCATGGTCGTGTGTCTCTCAGAGCAGACCAAGTCGTCCTCGTTTCTGGAGCTCACTCCACGCATCCGCAAAATAGTTTATAACTAAATTAAAGATGTGACACCACAGAGGGACCTTTAATGTGGATGGGCTTTTTGACTATCATGTAAGATCTCTAAATTATTATGTGAGACAGTGCTGGTTACGGATACTCGCCAGATCTGCCAAGCGACGCTGAAAAGTGGTGATGCAAATTCCGCACATGGCTTGTGTACAACTTTTAACATTTTGACCACAGTCTAGAAAGGACATTGCCTGGTGCACCGCATGAGCTTTGCAGTGCCTCTCACCTTGAATCCGCGAGAATGTTCATGTATCCATCAAGTGCTAAACGTAGGGACATCTTCAAAATCCGCAAAACTTACGGAACTTTCTCAATGCATAAATTATATAGTATGTGATCTTAATAGAGACTATCTACTAGCCATCTACAACAGTTCTCCCTCACCATTCTCGAGAGTGAGCCGCGTCAACAAGTTCGCCTGCAGATATACTCCTAGCAGCTAACTTCAGCATCGTGGCATCTCGCGCCTGATGTAGTACGGACCGACCTGACGGTTACTGACCATCCCAGCAAAGTTGGGTACGGAACGGCCACTCCGGATTCGATCCAAGCACGCCCCCCTGGGTAGGATAGTATGCGTACATAAGCCCTCTGAGAGAGGTTTCTCATAAAAAATCAGCTAAGTCAGATAAAACGTGTGGTGCGCGCGCACGTCAGAGCTTCCCTGACAACACATCTCGGAATTGGAAGCGAGTACATGCCTATAGTGTACCGAGTAGGTACTTGTAAATGTTCATAAGTTATCTCTTCGCGTTGTTCTTGGTACCGATTAGGTACAGAATTAAACGCGCTTTCCAAAACTGTAAACCATTTTAAAATCGACTCAGAAATCGTTGAGATATCATCGACGCTCCCCATTAAATTATACTTAGAATATTGCTATAACGTCGTAATCACGTGTATATATTAAACTAAATATAGAGTGATTTGTACACATGGTCGATACGTCACTAGCATACAAGCACGCTGATTGGCTGGCGCTCGGCCGCTGATTGGTTGAGGCGCCCAGCTCTGACGTCACAGCGAGTATAATAGGGGTGAAAAATCGAAGATCAGGAGCATCGCCGACGTGGAAGCCGGACCCGCGCAGAACGACTGGAACGTCAGGATGACGGATGTAACCTGCTGACCTGCCAGTAATTCTCACTTCTACCGGTGTCTTACGGAACCCACCACATCCACGGTAGTAGGACGTCCTCGGGTTCCACGGAATTTTGGATACTCCCGGATGTACTCCTAAACTAATTTAAAGTTAGACCTTCTGCATCTGGACTTTCCTAATGCAACTTCTGCGGAAGGGGCCGTGTGGGCCTGGAATATAATCCTACGCAATGTAGATGTAAGCTCGCGATTTCAAACGATGAACCTTTTTTTCTATAATGTTCTAAATTGGTCCAAAATGATTTTCCTTAATCGATTTTAAAACAAGAACATAAACAAATTTAAGAAAAGTGTTTTGAGTACGTCAAGATAAGGCCAGAAATTTAATTTATGAAAATGAATTCTTCAGCTTTACGAATGAGCCGCGTCAACAAGTTCTATTATCCGACTTAGCTGATTTTTTATGAGAAACCTCTCTCAGAGAGCTTATGTACGCATACTATCCCACCCAGGGGGGCGTGCTTGGAGCGAATCCGGAGTGGCCGTTCCGTACCCAACTTTGCTGGGATGGTCAGTAACCGTCAGGTCGGTCCGTACTACACCAGGCGCGAGATGGCACGATGCTGAAGTTAGCTGCTAGGAGTATATCTGCAGGCGAACTTGTTGACGCGGCCCACTCTCGAGAATGGTGAGGGAGAACTGTTGTAGATGGCTAGTAGATAGTCTAATTAATGCGTTGTATATCAGGTGTTGAATGGCGGATAACCTTGTCAGAGTGAGAGGGAGTCACAACAGGATAGTGATTGTAGGTAGATTACATTTTTTTTCTCTATATATCATCTTTCAAACAGATCTATACAGTCTATGAAATTCAATGAAAAAAATTCCAAAAGCTAAATATACTACCTTTGCCAGAAATAGTTTATAGAAAAAAACCACAAAGAAACATGACAATGATTCGAAAAGTTTCTAGTACAATCAGAAACCTTCCAGCACACAAGGTGGTAGGTATAATACATTGAATACAAAAAATACGTTCCCCACGTTACTAGTTTCTAATACAATCAGAAACCTTCTATCACACAAGGTGACAGGTAAGATAAATTTAATACCAAAAAAGAAATACGTCCCCCACCTGACTTTCCCACTAGATCTTATAACCCAACCCCTGGACCATAACTTCCATAGTATTTCTCAGATCACTTCCACATATAAACTTTCAAATTTATTTTAATCTTAATTATCGAAATGTCCTAAAATTTGACATTATGTTGTGTCTTTCCTTATTAACCGAGATTTCTGAATTTAAATGCCCATAATGTCACTCCTTAACTTGTCGAGAAAAATATTCAACTGCACGTCTCCAATACACACTCTACATTGGCAGTTGACTACACTGGTTACACCAAAAGCTGCACTTCTCCCCAGGAAACTATCACTTTCTACGTCATCCCAAGGACAGACAATCTACCTCAACTACACATTCTTGTAGTACAAGTCTCCGTTTAGAGTTAACAAAAAAACCCTGTAGCTATGGTAATTTAAAGGATGAACATGGTCTCACGCAACATATGATAGCCCAACAGCCCTCATCTGCTGCTCCACAAATTCGATGTGTGTTTTGTCAGCTGGATTACAAAATGGCGAATGCCTGTTTTTCTGCCTATCGCAGACAACCTGCACAAACCATTTTTCTAAATCTCACACACAAGGCAAAATAGTGCCTGGTTTAACCAATCACACAGACACAATGCCATTGTTTTGCAGTTATCTACCAATGCGTATCTTGAGCACAGCTAACCCGACCCTTGCCATACAATTTGCTAGAATTTTCCCGTAGATCAGTAATATATCCCTACGCCGCGAGTGCAGACGACCCAGGCACTAACCATGCATGAAATGACATCCACACACATACGTCACAAGCCTTAAAGTTACTATACCGCAACACAAATTTGAAAAATCTAAAATAATGAAAACACTGACTACCACTGTGACGCAGTGACTTCACCAGCGGTGAAATCACTCCATCACAATCGCCCTGGACAAGATTTGATTGTAATCCCTACAATCAACTTACACCTACATTACTGAACAGACACAAATGATGAATTAGCATGGAACGAACCCAATTCATTTCAACCCAGCTCCTTCTGGAAGTGTACACAATTCAACCAATGAATGGATTCTGAGTGGATACCAAATACTGAGACTCCTCCATAAGTGTCCACACGGAGATTTCCATCTTCCAGTGAAGAAGGACATGGAAAATCCGCCACCAACTACCCAATCAGAACGAAGATACCAATACCCCATCCAAGCATTATAATTTCAAATTTTCAATTTTTTCAAACTATTAAGTTTTAAACTGAATAAGGTTCAAGCTGAGATGGCACTGTACCCAACCATAATCAGACCTAACTAGGTTTTAAACTGAATATTGATACCAGAGTTAGTACCTCTGACACTAACTGGATATAACTTCAACTGTCTCCCTTTCCACTCCTACCAGTCAATACAAATTCTTCCATTATTCCGACAGATAAGGTCTCTGCTATGCCCACATGCTATAAAGGTATGGTCTCAATATTTTTTTATTTAACCTTAAGCTTTATAATACAGCACTAACTTGACTACTGCTTGTTGCTCAAGCATCTATCAACCAAGGCTGCTTGTAATAGAACATATTATCTCCACTCAAACATAATATATAAATTAATAGTAAAAAAATGGAATCGTCTAATATGTAATGGAAGTTCTTCATTCTATTGAAAGATTCACTAATCCTATGAATATCTACATTTATTCACAGATTTAATATTAACTATACATTTTTGGAAGGAACTTCCACATATCTAAATTAGAAACCGCACTACATATACATCCGACCAATGGCCGTGCAAGCGAGTAGTTCACGTGCCCATATATGAAAAATAGAGCCTTCTAACAAAGCATCTTTCCCTCCCAACCAACAAATATCATTAATTATAATGCACTATCCATATTATGGTTCTATTAATTTGAACCTTCAAGACTACTGACAATTACCGAGATACAGCCGACTAAGTCGTGGAATTGATTAGTTCACGTGCCCATATCTCCATAAAAGCCGGAATCCAAAAAGAAAACGGACTTTAATATTACCTTTCTAACAGATCTATGTAACTATATAACCATTTTCATGAACCTTTGACCTTCCGAATGGCATTTCTGGTGGATTTCCCTGAGTAAACTAAAATTGACAGAAGACATATTACAGACAAGATGCCCTTCCACACATGTGTAAGATACAATAGACAAGACAAACATAAATTATACCCCCATGGGCACCCACCACGTGTGTTACTATGGTGCCCACACCACCAGCCTTCACACCATAATGGAGCCTATTATGCCCTTCCACTAAAAGTGTTACTATGTGGCCGCACCACCAACCATCACACTGTAATGGACCCCACTATGGGTACACATAACATGGTAATATGGGGAATAACGTACTCCAACCTCCACATTGTAATGGATCCTATTATGGCCACACACACTAGAAGTGTTATGATGTCGGCTATGGGGTACGATTGAATCAGGCTCCATGGTACGTATAAATGATAGGCCAAGCATAGCGATCGTCTATATCGTTGATACAGTATTATAATAGATGTCTTACTGTCATGCTGGCAGTTCTTTGTAAAATTAGGTCCATACTGGTACCACAAAACATACATAAAGGTGGGCGGAGGTTAGCTAGAATTGGGCGGGCCGAGCTGGAAACGGATGGACCTAGTTAGAGATGGGCGAGGCATAGCTAGAAATGGGTGAGTCATAGAGAGAAATGGGCGAGGCATAGCTAGCAATTAGCGAGGCACAGCTAGAAATGGTTGGGGCATAACTAGCAATGGGTGGGGGCAGAACTAAAAATGTGTGGCGGCAGAGACAGAAATGGGTGAGGTATAGCTAGAAATGGACGAGGCATAGCTAGAAATGGGTGATTCATAGACACAAATGGGTGAAGCATAGCTAGAAATGAGCTAGGTATAGCTAAAAATTGGTGAGGCATAGCTAGAAATGAGAGAGTCCTAGCTAGAAATGAGAGAGTATAGCTAGAAATCGACTCCTCTATTGCATTATAAGATGATATATATATCATGTGGAGGTTAGAACTTCATCAAAGGAAAATGCTTTCGCCCCAATCAATTCATGAGGCCATTTTAAGACAATACAAGTGCCATCATTATTATAGATTAATGAACCTTTCCAGTTTAGCCTATTCTCTGTCCATCCCTAGTTAAGCGGCACCTACACCTCGCCCGTGTTGGTATGATCGAGTGGTCTCTGAACTCCTTAGCTATCAATTTCCTGAAAATTATACAGGTACGCTGTTGAATATTTTGGAACTAATTTGACTGGCAGCAACATAATTTTGTGTTTGTTTTGTTCAAGGGACCGGATGGAAAAGTCGTTCCTCCGATCTCTTCCCACTCCCACCGACTTCATGCTATGCCACCCATCATAGAGTTACCACAAGCAGAAGCTGAGGCTGACCCAAGCCATGCTTCCTGTGGGGTGGAATATGTGCTGAATAGCATAGAAGTGAGGAGGCTGGATGAAGCCTTGGCGTGTCTATTCGGACATCAGCAGCCTGGTCCAATTCACACTCCACTCATCATCTGTTGACCGTCAATCTTCAGGTATGAGAGAGACTGCTGCAACAGAGGAGGTGGCATCCCGCACCGCACCAAGCAATATTACCCCCGTGGTGGGCAGGGAAGCAGCCTGTTCAGCAGACCCTCGGCTCGAATTTTTCTGGTGTCTAAAAACTATGACAGGACACCAACCGTCGTGTAACAGGAGATGACCACATCCCCCATCCAAAGGTCGCTCCATCCAATAGGCCTACCATACTCGCCCATGAGCAGTCAGAACATCACACAACAGAGAGAACGGCAACACTTACAAAGAACATGTCTGCCTTCAAAACTGGATACGTCAATTCATCATTGCGCCTACATCACATACTTGCTCAGTTATACTCTGCATAATGGAGACATTCAACATCGGCAACAACAGCATTTAGCAGCACCTACCGGTCTTGATTAATTACCGGTAAAGACATAAATGTTCCCGCACCGAACAGCGGGAGAAGTAATACCTCCCGCAGACTACATCTCCCGTAAATAACAACAGACTTGGCATTCACCAGCATGGAAAACCGGAATGCGCCCACTTCGCCTATAACATTAGCATCATACAGCAGCCCGGACATCCCGACAACACCATCATCATCAACAGAATGCAACCAACAAATCCCCCGCACACACCTTCTTATCCAGTTATTGGAGAACTGATCATATGGATATCAGGAATGCGCACAGCCAGCTACAGTACGCGTCATGGGAGAGACGCTTGTCCAGCGTCCTCCCCTACCCCTTTCTCCCGACGTCGAATGGAAACAGCTAAACTATGTGCGTCATCTACATGCAATAACAGTCAATATTATTAAGAGGGCAAGATGCCCGCCTTGTCATCAGTCACGAGTAGGATTTTGCTACCGAAAAGTTTAAATCGACACCAAAGAGGGATAGGCTCCTTGAAGGGTTGTCGAAAACAGGTGGCAGAGGGCCCGCGAGGGTCCGGGGGCACATAAATCTTCAATTATAGTGCAGAGGAGATACTGAAGGCCTCCGTGTCTAACGAATGATGAATTAACATCCTACTGTGGTACCATCTAGTCGGCGTATTGTTCGGGCTACCAAGATTTTTGGTTCATCCGATTTCGCTTAGTGGACAGACGTGGTACATGGATGACAGTCCACACCCAGGCAATCCGAGTTGCTGGAGGAATCGGTAGCAGTGCATCGACCCACATTTTATCCCCCGCGGTGGGCAGGGAAGCAGCCTGTTCAGCAGACTCTCGGATCTGCACAGGGCATCTCAACTAAAATTAAGTCAGAGAACGATCTACATGAAGGCCGTAGTTGCGATACGTCTAGCAGACATCACCTCCGTGGTACGGTCTATGCGGGGCTACGGCCCCTTGCTAAGATGACCCTATTGGCGCCCAGTACTGTGTTCGCTTGGCTCGGGAGTCATCAGTGTGCACCTTGACTCTGTCCCAGATTATGGTCCCATAACTTGGACAGGTCTTTATCTCAGGCATATACGAAAAAGTACCTATCCTAGGCTGCATCCTCTGCGGGGAACTGGGCGTCCATCCGGCGTGGCGGGGACAGTGAACCACATCGGGAAGGCCAAAGGGTACAAGTGAAGGTTTGATCAAAGTTACGACAGCATCCAACTGGTCATCTTCGCTCTAATGTAACTCTGTCCCGCCCATGGGCTCGGCCATTACAGAGTGAAATACCCTCGGGGTTCGATAAAGTTGACATTCATGCCGCCTCTCCCTCCCACACACGGCGGCCATAAACACGTCACCATCACCACAGTGCAAGTACCATCCACAGAGAACCAGTCACGCAGAACAGATTCAAATCAGCAACATGACAGAAACACAGACACTCAGGTTGACTGTATTCACAATCTCCGAACGACGGCATTGTAATCATAAAAATTGTGACATACATGTTTGCGAGTTGTACTGTAATTTATCCATTACTAAAATGGTACAAATATGTTTGGTCTAAGCTGGGACGGAGCTAGTTCTATCCATCAAGGAGAATGCTTAGCCAGCCATCCCACTCGGAAAACACAGCTATCTTGACGGGATCAGAAACGTTGATCTACCGCATGAATAGAACTGTTTAAACCACGCATAAAAATTACTTGCAACTTTACTGTTAAATATTTTATTAAGAGTACAACTGCTCTACCGTGCTACAAATCATTAGCGCACGGGATGGTAAAGCGGCATCAAAAATCCTGCAGTAAAATCACAGAGAGAATTTCAAAAATTCTCTCCCGTGCGTTCCAGTCTATAATCAACACGGACTGAGAACTACCTATTACAGACACTTACCAAGATGCATGTTAGAGAACTCGCACAAATACGGGACATTATAAGGGTCTTGATGTAACATAATATTTTTATCTCTCGCCTCTGCAACGGACTACATCTCAGCAACAGCATTTTGACCGTCGCCATAGACAGCATACATGGTTCCGATCAACCACGTGCTTTTTAGAGCCACATGACATTTACTACTATTTCCAAGTGAGTTGGATCAAACGCTTTAAACAAAAGAGCCGCAAAAAAACTGCAACTACCACAGCGTGATGGAGGAGTGGCGAGGGTGAGTCCGGGAGATTACCGTTGACGTCACCTGGCTCCCATGCACCCCATCAGGCGCTCCACCCTAAAATTTGAATAGGCAAGTTTATAAGCATCCAACCTGGAAAACCGCTTCACGCTAATTAAAAGGTGAGGCGCCGCAAGGACAAAGTTGTACCGCGTTTTTATGTTGATCGGAGTCTGTTGAATGTGCGAAATAAAGACAAGTTTAATGAGCCATTCTTCTTATAGTTACAACTACTCCCCTTATATGGGAGGAATTACTCCTAAGACGTCCAGGCGAAGAGCAAGGAAATATTCACAGAAGAATGACCGAATCACCTGTAACACATTTTAGGTGTGGTCATCCGCTGCCTGTGACATCACCAAACAGTATAAAAGGAGGAATCGCGCTCTGAACCTTTGTCTTCCTGTCAAAACTTGACACCAGGGAAGAACATAGCATTATGCTTCTTTCATGTCGCAAACTAAATTCTGCTGTTTTTCTTGTTATTATTTTGTTATTATATTTGGCCTGGAAAGTTATAAACCATGAAGAGATAGGGCATTAGGTTTTGAATAAAGTTCGCGCAACTAACTACCATGCGGGAACGAGATGTCACTTTTTGAAGATCTCGCATTGTCGGATTCCTCCGAAGAAGAAGAATCTGAGCCAGTTCCAAAGTGGTTCCCGTGTAACTCATTGTTGAGTAGCGGAGAGCCATGTACCAGAACTTTCACTAGGAAATCCGACCGCACCCTTCATATTAATAAGGATCATCTCTTTCAGTCAGATTTTGTGTGACGTGCCAGTAATTCTACACTGCTTATCACTACGGGATCACTCACGCGCTCCGGCATCATCATGGTGTGTTGGAAGTGACGTTGGAAGAGAACGAGGATCGTGCCGTTCTAGCCACCCGCTTCGAATCTCGGCTCCCGGTCAAGGTTTTCCCGACCGAGAGAATGGCCCGCACGAAGAACACTACTCGTAGATATCCCGATACCGCGGTGGTGGTGTTAAAACATTGTCTGTATCCATGCCTGCTCTATTACTTAACACATAGACTATGGGGTTACAACGGAGGAATCCGATCTGTGACTCAAGTATCTGACGTCATAATAAAAATGTCAAAGTTAACTGACGTCACAATCAAATGACACGCAAGTATGACACGAAATGGTCAAAGGTCTGGCAGCAACCACTTAAGTTGTATCTCTTAAAGATGATACAATTTAACATACATTGGATTGGATATTTTGAAAGTAACTTGTCTGCAAGCTGTGGTATGCAGCAACAGCTTCCAGCCAAATTACTTTTAAAACATTCAAAAGATTACCTGAATAGTTACCTTGAAATTGAGACTCTGGAAATTCAGTGAGAAAACGGTTAAAATTGTTCAAACTAGCGTGCAGTGTTGGCGGAGCTTAGCCAGAAATGGGTGGGACATTATCTAGAAATGAATCTGCCTATTCAAATTATGACATATAAATTGACATGAATAAATGAGTCTCAATAAATAATATTAAATGTATTGCGAATATTGTACATGTCATTGTGACCGATCTTTCTCGCATTTTAGTGCATGGGCCAGACCTCCAAATTTTGGGAGGGAGAACAGATCCCACTATGATGTTTGGTTTCCCTGATATCTGAATTGTCCAAAATCAGTTAAAAGATGTCCAGGTCATCTAGCCAAATGTTCTTTTGGCGGCCATCTTTAAAATGGTCGCGGAAATCTCACCAAAATGTACTTTTCCTGGGCTTTTTCATAATCGGTCTTCAAGAGATGCCCGCCAATTAATAATTAATCTATTTATGACTATTTCCTAAAGTGGTTTATAAGGTATACACAAAAAGTATTCCATCAAGTTATTTTAACTTTAGAGTATTCTGTAGGCACATTTTATTATGTATATATATTAGCAGTTTTTGGTTTTCTTGTTGTGATCTAGAGAAACATGATATAACACACCATATTTATATTTAAACTTATTTATAGGTAAGGGGTGGATGGTGAGGGGCATTTAGACATTACAAGGCATATTCTCGACACGAAGCCACGTATATTTTTAGATTGGGCGTAATTCTCACGCGGAATAATGTTTTCAGGACCACCACCAACCCCGACCCCCCCCCCCCCACCGACCCCCCCCCCTCCACCGACCCCCCCCCCCCACCATCCCAAACAAAAAAAATTGACATTTCCAGTTTATATATATATATATATATATATATATATATATATATATATATATATATATATATATATATATATATATATATATATATATATATAAATATATATATATATATATATCCATCCACCATATGACGTCATAATCAACTACGTGACGTGTAGGGTAATGTAGTTCGGATCGATCGCTAAGCTGGGTACACGCCGCCCCTCTAGGATTCGTTCTCTGAACACGCCCCTCTGGGTAGGGCTATAAGCGTATATAGGCCTATGGGACAGAGAGTGTCGAAAAACGACTAAGTTCGTTAAAACGTATTATGTGCATGCGCGCGCCAGGACGCTGTTTCTAAGGAGCACATAGTTGTGACCTAGATAGGATGGCACTTATAATGTACCGAGCTGGTACTCTGTAATTCTTATTGATTGTCTGTTCCGGTTAAATCTGGCATTAATCAAGACCAGAATTCGACGGGCTTTCCAGATCTGTAAACCATTTCAAAATCGGTTGGGAAATGGCTGAGTTATCCAGGAAAACTCTTCTTGATTATCTTCAAAATATTACCCTGACGTCATAACCACGTGGACATAAAGTTTCTAGAATGTTCTAGAACGTTCGACGACGCTATTATTAGCTGTGTGCTGAGTGGCTGTTGCTCGAACGATGATTGGATGAAGCCTGCGCCTGTGACGTCATGGAGAGTATAAAAGGAGAAGCGATCCAGTGATCGAGAGCATCCTCGGCTATTATCAAGCGCGACACGCGTCGTTCTTCACTATGAGTCAGGTTTTTATCCCGTAGTGTGCAGTTTCCAACCCACCGCACTAACACAATTTTGTAGACTCCCTACTTACGGGAGCAATTTGGAACTTTCTATTTACTGTTTCCGAATATCAACATCTCCTTCGGAACACAACCTTGCGGTGAGGCGTTTGCGGCCTGAATATGTGAGTCTACAGATGTAGAGGCAGGATGATCTTTGATGGATGACTCTCTGGATCTGCCGGCCATGCCTAAAAGTGGTATTTCAAGCGACGCCGCACCAATCGTGTAAGTTCTTTCAACTTTCGACTGCAGCAAGTAAACTCTGCCCGGTGCATCTTCAGAGCTGGTTGACGTACCCAGCACCGTGAAGCTTTGTTTTGTATCTTCATTTGCCTCTGACAACCCCCACTTATGACGGGTTGTTTACACCTTCCATCCATGCCATCGGGTGTACGGGAACTTTCTTCAGTACATAGTACTATCGTATCTTTTACTGACTGCTCGTTAGACATTCTATTAGGCCTACAGCACTAAGCGATGCACTCCCACCATGAGTGTTCTTGCGGAACTCTTGTTTGCGGAAAACAGTTTGCGGGAACCAACCTGCGGGAACTTTCCAGCTTCCGGAGAGCGCATCATCTCACGTCGACTACGGATCTACGTCTCAATTTCAGTAACACGGTAGCCTAACTTGGGAATGACTACCGAGTATTCAAGTAACTATACTTCACCGTTTAATTTTTTCTCTATATAGGTTTTGTTAATTATCTCGTATCCGTACTAACGGTTCCGATGACTAAAGGAACCGTAACGGTCTTCGGACCAATAGTTATAATTTCTGTATTTGTTAAATAGTTATTTTCATTTTCCTCAATGTGTTGCTAACCGCGCTATAGTAGGTTCGGTAACCTGTATTACTATATATATATATCTCTTAATCATTGCCACCGTATTGTTTGTTCTGGTTAGATTACGTAGGTATATGGCCAGTGGCCATCCGTTAAATTGTTTTGCTTAAGTTATAGAAAATATAGGAATAAAGTGCACGTAGGAAACACTATACAGCAACATTTATATATGCAGTATCTTCTCCCGCCACCAACAATTTTTCACTGGGGTCGCTGTCCATGCTATAACTCTGTTTATCCCGGCATGCTACTGACTAAACCTTTTCTATTCAGCTCGATAGGATAGGTTCAAAATTATTTGAGACACTTTCTTCATTACATACTGTGTAATACAGTCTTCTCTTCCGGCAGTGCGATAATCTAGCCCCACACTCCGGTAAGACTCATAACTCCAAGATTTTGTCTCTCTTCATATTCCTCTTAGCCTTGTGGCTTCTTAATTGTTTGGACGTCCCTATCCGCACCATGGGCTGATCCGACTCTGAGAAACTATTGGGGTTTTCGAGCGGTGATGGCTAGGGTGCGGTATCACATACACATTCCCGTGTATCTTCGGATACTTAGTAGATAGTACTTATAGCCAATGTAGGAAAGCACTGCGAAAACACATATTTTATTATTATTTTATTTACTGACAACCCTCCCGCAACGCAGTGCAAAACTGGCAACTTGTATATAAACCTAATGACAGGTTAAACGCTTTGTTCCATAGGACCCAGTGACGGGCGGGATACGTATTCTCACCAAATTCTGTTAAAATGTCTGTTCATGATATTTAGATCTGCCACGCCTTCACGGGAAGGACATTAACGATGTGCATTCGTCTCTCTTACCTCCACCATAACGATAGGAGATATGGCCTAATAATGCTTTCGTGGAATGTAAACCATGTTTTGTAATGTTTCATGTGGTTGCAAGCGGAATGTCCGGATTCTCACCCAGTTCGGAGATCCCACTAAGTAACATGTATGAGCGCTGTCTACAGTATTGATGTCCTCGGGCAGCTGTTCTCCGTGACAGCTGTGTCTAATAGCTAGGTAAATATCGGCCAGTTGCGGCCTAAACTAATTCTTGTTTTGAAAACAACTAAAAGGAATTAAGCAGAGCAGAAGGCCTGCCGCAGAAATAAAGCAGGAACTACCAACTCAGCATATTAGGAATCGCATAAGACAGTGATGAAGGAATCCATCGGGAATCTTCTGTTCCGTCTTCACATAAAACAGTACGCTCCCCTATAGTTATAATCTCACTAGGTATGGTCTTTTCTATCTACAGCATTTTTGTTTGAAATATTAGTGGGCCTATTTTTGTCTACTATTTTTCTCCCACTTTACGCCGTGGCGACACCTTCCCGCGTGAGGCACATCACCTTTTCGTCTGAGATAGCCTTCTTCCTTTCAGCTTAGAGGTATAATAACTTATATTAAGTTAAAATGCTATGTCTCGTGTACGGGAGCCTCCCTTGCGGGGATACCTCTGCGGACCTACGACTCTGTGTGGTACCTCCGGGAGCCCAATGTTTAAAAGTTCATCTACCTGCCTCTATGTCTTGTATTTTCGTATGCTCTTATTGTAGTTTTATCTAGCATATTTTTCAGCTAGGTAAACTCATTGTATAGACTTATATTTTTAGGTCACCAAATCAAATCTTGTAAGTCCATAGATCACGAAATTGCTATGGACAGGCATACTGGTGACACGAACTCTGGGAATGAGACTGTTGTGTTTAATGTTCGCGACAATGGTCGCACGGTTCCACCAGAACGATTGAGTTCCACTGGCCTTAGGAGCCGGTTTTTGATTCGCGCAGGGCAGTCTCGTTCAAGGTCCGTCACCCCGAGACCGAATGCTAACCAGCGTCATCACTCGTTGTGCACTTACAGTGCAGCGAGTCGACATGAGACATCGGAATGACCCGACGCTACCCGGCGAGCTACAGTAACGTCATGATCATTATGTCATGAATGGCCAGATTTAGTGCGTCGTAAACGCTTAATAGTCTGTCAGATTGCATGACGCGTATGTCTTTACTATTTAATAAACATGCTGTCGAATATTTTTGAAACTAATTTGACTGCACGCTATTGTTGGCATAGGCCCAGTCAAATCAGTTACAAACCATTTAGCAGCTTACCTGTATAGTTTTCTGGAAATTGATAGTCTCAGAGTTCAGGTATCGATCGGATACCACGCAAACGAATAACTATTCAGCCTGAGAACAAATCGACGTATTAACTTATTTTGCATACAATCGGCCTCTCACTCTCTTGAATATATTGCAGGATATAATAGGCCTATCGCTGGTCTGCTGTTATGCGATACAGTAACTAAATGTGTTTTCTGGGACATTTAATTACGACAAAATTATCAATTATTTTGTCACTGTCTATTTTCTGTAAAAGTTCGTTCTCAGTGGACATCAATGAGAGGCAGTTTAGTCTCCACTGAGTCATACACGTTCTCTTCTCATTCTTAAGTAAATTTAACTTTGTGAATGCGCGTTCACCTGATGCATTTCAAACCATCAAACTGAGATACATCCGCATGGCAACTTCAAAACTTGGGGAATGTAGAAACAAGCTGCGTATCTGTAAGAATGTCATACAGTGAATTCACTGCTAGGTGAGTCTGGTTTTTCGTTCAGTATCTTCTTTACAAATATAATAATAATAATAATAATAATAATAGTACATTTATAATGCGCTGAAATCCATGCATGTAATGCATGCTCTAAGCCCTTACAATTGATATTTATGTATAAGCCTGTTTAAAAAGATATGTTTTGAGATTTGATTTGAAACTGGATGGAGTGGGAGAGATTTTGATATCAAATGGTAAATTATTCCAGTTAGATGAAGCAGCAAAAGAGAAAGTTTTGTGGCCATATGTTTTTGTGTAAACGTTTGGAATTTCTAATAACATTTGATCTGCAGATCTGAGTTGCCGAGGAGGATTGTGTATCTGTACAAGCTCAGACAGATAATCTGGCGCAGAGCCGTAAACACACCGATATGTTAGACTTAGAATTTTGAACAGTATTCTTTGTTCAATCGGAAGCCAATGCAGATCTTGCATGACTGGACTAATGTGTGCATGCTTGTTGCTTAAGGAAACAATTCGTGCAGCCGTGTTCTGAATTTTTTGGAGCCTAGAGATTAGTTCCTTAGGGGCACCGATAAGAAGGCTATTGCAATAGTCCAGTCTTGATATCACTAGGGCTAACACAAGCATGATGGCCGCTTCTCGTGTAATGTACTTTCTAATGTTCCCGATATTGCGCAGCTGCATAAAACAGATCTTACAGAGAAAATTAACATGTTGTTCCATACTCAATTCACTGTCCAACATAACGCCGAGATCCTTTACATAATTAGATAGCTGAATCTGACTTGAACCAACTGTGATGGTATTTAACTCTGTCTTAGCCCGTCTAATTTTAGGTCCAACAAGTATAGCTTCAGTTTTGTCATCATTTAACATCAACATGTTTGAAGTCATCCACAATTTGATGTTATCACAGCAATCAGTTATTTCTCTGCTAGCTGTATGGCCGGCGGAAACGGATGGCAGGAAACTATTGATAAGCAGGGTGTCGTCAGCATAGAGATGACGCTGAAGATTATGCATCTGGATGACGGATCCTAGTTGATGAGTATACAACGTAAATAGCACAGGCCCTAATATAGACCCTTGCGGTACGCCACATGTAAGCTTGACTGACTCTGAAAGAGTACCGCTTATATTGACTGATTGGTATCTGTCTGTCAAGTACGAATGAAACCAATTCAAGGCAAAGCCTGATACACCAAACACGCGATTTAATTGAGACAAAAGCTTTTGATGATCAATTGTGTCAAAAGCGGCACTTAGGTCGAGTAAAAGCAGGAGAGACACATTGCCTTTATCGACAGCAGAGCGAATGTCATTTAAAACTCTTAGTAATGCTGTCTCTGTACTATGACATTGTCTATACGCGGATTGAAATGGTTCATAGAGTTTGTGTGTTGTTAAATGTACAGATAGGCGTTTACATACTGCCCTTTCAACAAGTTTGGACATAAATGGCAGATTAGAAACGGATCTATAGTTCTTTAATGTATCCTGGTCTAGTCCTGGCTTTTTAAGTAGTGGTTTGATCACAGCTCGCTTGAAAGGCGGTGGCATAATACCGGACTGTATGCTAGAGTTAACGATTTGAGTAATTATTGGAAGTAAAGTGTCAATGTGTTCAAAGATAATTTTAGTAGGAACAGGTTCGAGCTCACAGGAAGTGGGTTTGGATTCTTTCAGAAGCACGAGTACATCATCTTCTGAGAATGGCTGAAAGATCTCAAAGTTATCACCGGTGAATAAGGCCGAATCGGTAGGAAATTGAGTATTGAGATCTGCCGACTGAAGCAACTGGGCGCGGATAACCTCGATCTTATTTTGAAAAAAGTCTGGGAAAGACTGAGCAATCTGCATAGGCTCGCCTGTACTGGGAAGTGAGCAGTCCTTTTGTTTACCCATGAGCATAAACATGGTATTATATAGGGATTTTGAGTCCGCACTACTCCCAAGTATTTTATTTGTGAAATACTCTTGCTTTGCTCTAGTAATTATCTTTGTAACGGTGTTCCGTGCATCAACGTAGATCTGGCGATGGATCTCTAGGCGAGATTTTCTCCATCGCCTTTCAGCTTTCCGCCTATCTGCTTTTGCGATGCCGACCTCTGGTGTGAAAAGCCATACCGATCGTGGTCTCTGGGGAATCATCTTTAATTTCTCTGGCGCATGCTTATTTAGTAGATTAGAGAGTTCTGTGTTGTAAAGATCGACTAGATCTTCACAGGTCGATGGCGGAGAGAGAATAAGACTGGATTGTTCAAGGTCATGACGGAAGGCAGATTTGTCTATTTTCTTAATGTTTCTGCAAAGCACAGACTTAGCGGGTGTGGATGATTTCGTTGCATTTACGAACACAGTTACTAAATAATGGTCGGACATTTGAAGATCTTTAACTAGCACGTCACGAACACATTTCTCTGATTCACGTGTTACAACCCAGTCGATGATATGTCCGTTTTTATGAGTGGGCATATTAACGTGTTGGTGACAATTATGAGAAGACAATAGATTTAGCATCTTCTTGGTGTCGCAGTTTTCCCGTCCGTCAAAATGAACATTAATATCGCCAAGAAGAATGAGATTGCAGTTTTTAACGCAGACGAGGTCCATGATACTCGACATTTCACTATGGAAAAGTGTGTTGGTTAATTTATTACGCTTAGATGGTGGTGGACGATATAGGCATAGGAAACGGATAAATATTTGTCCATGTGTTAGCACATATTCCAGGATTTCCAAATATGCAGAAATTGTGGAATACATTTGCAAAACACTCTTCCAAATCGTTTTTTGGCCCAGAATTATGTGTCTATATGTATATATATATATATATATATATATATATATATATATATATATATATATATATATATATATATATATATATATATATATATATATATATATGCTAATGTAAGATTGACAATGTAGAATTCAGGGCCGTAGTCACCTGTTTAACTGAATTTAGTCCACAGACAACCTTATTCTCTGTTAGAAATAATATCTCGGCGGACAGCAACACAGTCCTAATGACTCTCTTAACCCGCTTGTCCGCTTGTTGGCAGACGATTCAGGCGACTCTGACGAAATGGCTGTTTGTTTTGGCTATCTAACATCCTGCATCCCGAGTTAGATGACAGAATTTCAATGGAGTGAAGGAACTTTAGGGATGTATCATGAAGACTAAGAAATTAACATATTAGCTATCAATGATCAAGGAATAAATTTACAACACAACACAATGAGGGGCTGTACTACTACTACTACTACTACTACTACTACTACTACTACTACTACTACTACTACTACTACTACTACTACTACTACTACTACTACTACTACTACATATCGCTATAAAATAATTAAAATGGTCGAAATATTATTAATGCAAATTTTAGGGGGCCCACATCCACTCGGGGCCTAGGGGGTTCATCACCGTCAGCCCTTGCATAAATCCAGCTCTGCTAAATCGACAAGCAACACTCGCAAAACGTGGGCGGAGCTTAGCTAGAAATGGGCTGGGATATCGAGAAAAATATCCATCCGTAATATGTTCTCCAAAAGGCAGATATTAAGGCAAAGGCAACACATTTTAAATGATGCCGTAAATTAATTATTACAAGTTTTCTTTGTGCAACGAAACAGAGATATGAACACGGTCCTGTAATCCTTATTAAACACAAGATAGAGAATGGGATTGACGGCAGAGTTTAGATATGCCATCCAGTAGACGGTATCATTAACAACTGAAGCAAGACATGTCTCACACAGGATAGAAATGGGGAATGTGATCATAAACGGTACCCAACATATCAAGAACAATACAACTTGCACCAGCAATGTCAGCAGACATCGCCGATTCTGTGCACTAATCTTTTCTCTTTCTACAGTATCGGCAAGAGTTTGGGTTGTCTTGGTAATTGTGCTCTTCTGATCCAGGCTTCTTTGTTGTCGGGTAGTTCTATTTGCTTTGTTGCGACGACTCAGATTACACATTAGAAACAAGAATAACAGCACTAAGCAAATAGTTGGTCCATATGATCCGATTACTACTGCACCAAATATGTGGTATTCCTTAATCGGGGTTGGGCAGTGATATGGTACAGCGGTACCATGGATCTGGTCAAGGATTGCGACACCCACGATTCCTGGAAAGTAATACAGCACTGCTAACATCCATCCGGCTACTGCTAACTTCCTAGCTCTTGCCTTTGTGAATGTTGCCCTATATTCCAGTGGTTCCGCGACAGCACGGAACCTGTCATAAGCTATTACATTCAGGTGAATATTGGAAGAAGCACAGCAAACGAAATCAAGGATTCTGTATACGACACAAGATATACCATCTAAAGGCCAGTATCGATACGAAGTATATAATGCCATGGAGGGGATGCAGACGGCACCAATGAGGAAGTCAGATACCGCCAAAGACACCACGTACACACTGTAATTTGTAGACCTCAAAACTCGGGATGTGGCCACACATGCTATTATAGCTGCATTCCCAAGCACAGTAGGAGCGGAAAAGAATAACATGATAGCCAATCTAGTGACGTCACCATCAAATGTACCTCCAAATGCAATACTTTTATTCGTGATTTTCATGCAGTCTGTCAGTGTGTTATAACTGTTATTGGGCGTAACCCCAATGCCCTCACCATCACTAACATTATCCTTATTTTGAACACAGCCAGCGTTACCTATGATTCCCATTCTTGTCCGATCGTTAATGTAGTCCAACCTGATCCAAGGAGCACATGGGTTTAGATACCACGACTTGGTGGTTCTATACGCGAGGTGACTGAAAAGTGTTGTATCAATCTTCTTGCCAACTGCTTCTGACCAGCTATCGTTAACTGTCTGGCTGATGAGTCTTTGCAAACGACATATTGCAAGGGTTATATCTCTGGGTCTGATGGATATTTTGAAAACAATTTGACTGAAAGTTGTTGGTTGTTAAGCCACCAACAATTTTCAGACAAATTGTTTTCAAAATATTCAGCAAGTGAGGGGCCTTTGCTCGTTACATGTGTCTGGTAGCTTGCAGCAGCGAGACTCGTTAATGATGAATCTTCAGTTTGCCGACTAACTAGTTAAACAGCACTACCTATACTTAAATAAGCAATAATGAAAGCATTACCGATTACCAACACAACAAGACAATCATATGAAGTCTGTTACCTTATAATAGTTCGATTCCCTGCCTACCTCATTAACTAATTCAAACGCGTGATTAATAATCCTCCAACAAAGACATCACACGTGGCTTTCATTTTCTAATATCAAATGTATCTCTGATGAAATCGATCCGTGATCATTCTCCGCCTGCCCGATGCTAATAGATTTCTCAAATTTTCGCGGTGATTGTGTCGGCCTAGTCATAGACTGGCGCATTATCGTTCAAGCTCCCCAGAATATAAAATTGTTAAAATTGTATTCTTTTAGAGGTGCTTAATATGTAATGAAACGAAATAAATCTTCACATATGATGGTTTTAATACATATAAATTAATATAATTTTTTTAACTGTGAATTTGAATTAGGGACGCATGTCTAATTTATTTTCACAACTATAAAAACGGCCAAACGCATCTTTTTAGGAATGTCCATGTGTAGGCTAAGCGAAGACTATTTTTTGAAAATTTTCCATTGGAATGACTGGCTCGGTTATCGAACCAGTCGTTCAAGGGATAAATTTGGAAAAAAATTGTCTTGTCTTGGCCTACAAATGGGAAGGCCTAAAAACGGCTTTGGCCGGCTTCGTCGTGAAATGGTTTAAGCCTCTAAAACGTTTACAATTATACTTTCAAGCATTCTGCTGTGAATAATGCACCTTTAATTGAACGCAGTGTCGACATTAGCATCATTAATGTCAATATAGGGACTAATAACAGCCGCGAATCTAAGGGGAGAACTCGGGGTGGTGGGGCGGGAGGTGGGGTGCACGTGCCCCTCGCCCTCCCAACAGACCTCCCCCAACCCAAAAAAAACCCCAACAAACCCAGGGCTTTCAATATTTTGTACTTACCTGTATGTGGCGGAGTGAGCCCATCGCGGCTAGTTAATTCCCTTGAAATTTTTGTTGCACCCGCATCACCCCCACCCAACCGCCCCCCCCCTCCCCACCCCCGGAATACCGCGTTGTTTTCTTCCATATAAGCGGCATAATATATCCATTTATTCTTTCATTTCGCCGGAGATACCGAGAGGGAAACATGCCTGGGGCAATGCGCATGCTTAAAGTACAGGAAACCCCTCTACCTTTGACATCATTTCATGGATGGCTCATGCGGGTGTGAGCGCCGAGCGTCTGGATCGCTACACGTATCGATTGACAAAATCGCTTCCGCATCCGCATGCTTCTGCGCATATGGAATCACTCATATTGAAGTTAATGATATTCGATTTTTACCGCATCCGTGCTTATAGAATCCTAGCTTTAAGCTAGAATTTCATAAGCGCGGGCTCGGACGTGGACACGACTTGCACGAGCGTTTCAGTAGGCATATTCGTCGTCAGGAGTGATTCTATATTTATAAATTGAGTAATGCACGTTTATTTGTTCTTTCCTGTGCAGCTATTTAAAAGCTAAGCATTGGTCTCACTTTCAGCAGTCTGTCCCGGATGAAGAAGATATTGTTGTAGGTATTTTGGTGGCATACAAAATGATCCAAAGACGAAAGAAATTTAGAAAACTGGAGCATCGATGAAGGACCCATAGACCATTTCAGAAGCGGAATCAAGACTGATCAATTGATCCCATCAATGCCCACAGCTAGAAAATGATCGTGAAAACTTTCAGTAATATCTTCCTTTGACTAGACAATAATTTTCACAAATATGTGTACTTATTGAACCTGACATTGTTAATTAGTTTCAAAAGATTCAACAGCATGTTTATTAAATAACAAGAAGCCCAAGGGGCCTGTATCGCTCACTTGGACCATATGCATCTCAACTAGAATGGTCATTAACAATAAGTAAAACTCTAATGAGTTGAGCAGACTTGTAACAAGAAAACAGAGGCCATGTTTCTTTATATATCATCTTCTCTTGAACAAACTTTAATGGCCCTTAGTCATCAATATCATATCTCCAAAATTTGGGCCCAATCCGTTCGGTGGCACTGGAGACGAAGTTGCTTTCATGAAAACCAGGCCATCCAAGATGGCCGGCCAACCATTTGGAAAATCAAGTTCCCTTGAACAAACTTGGTTCAGCTTGTGCCCTAAATGATATTTGACTATATGACTTTTGAATCAATCGCCCAGTTTCGGCGAAGATTTTTAAAGCCATTTTTAAAAATCGGACAAAATCCAAGATCAATTGGCTGATCGGCTTTGTTTTAACAAACTTGAATCGCTACACCTTAAGGATGCTTCCTGCCAAATATAATTGAAATCGGCCCAGTAGTTCGCGAGAAGACATTTTAAATTTCCCATTGCTTTAGTATGGGAGCTTTTGGCGGGAAAATGATCCAAGATGGCCGCCAAACAGTTTATCCGACAGTTTTGAAAATTGCAAATTTGTGATCAGAATACCCAAAAACATATATAAAACCAATTTCAGCCTCAAAATCCATCAAATAAAAAAATCCAATATGGCCGCCAAACATGCTGTATTTTGATTGGCCCACGGCGGCCATGTTTTTTGACGGATCAAGTTCCCTTGAACAAACTTTAATCGCCCTTAGTCCTTAATCATATCTGCCAAATTTCGGCCCGATCCCTTCCGCGGTTCTGGAAAAGTCGTTTTCCATAAAAAAAAATAGGTCAACCAAAATGGCTGCCGAACCATTTGACCAATCAAGTTCCCTCGGACAAACTTGGTTCAGCTCTTGCCCTAAATCGTATTTCATGGGGTTTGCTTCAGTCCACCATGAGGTTTCGCAGAAGATTTTAAAAATCATTTCCTAAAATCGGCCGAAATCCAAGATGGCCACCAGCCAAATTGGCCGATCGGATTCGTTTGAACAAACTTGGATCCCTATGACCTAAGGATACTTCTTGGCAAATATAATTGAAATCGGCCTAGTAGTTCTTGAAAAGAAGTCGTTTAAAGAAAGAAAGATGACGGATGGACAGATGGACGCCGGACAGACGATGGATGGTCGCCATGGCATAAATTCACTTGAACATTCTAGCCAGGTGAGCTAAAAATATAAGATCTTTACCCACAAAAATTGATCAATCAAGTGCTATTCTGAATAGAAGACTTGGAGCCTACCACCCTTGAAACCTTCCACCAAAATTTGGCTGAAATCTGTCATAATGTTAAGTGTAGCGTGGATCGACCGGTCAGGTATGGACTGTCCTCGACAGTCTGGGTACGGAACAGCCAGGCTGGGTACATTCCAAGCATGGCCCCCTGGGTAGAACGATACGCATGTATAGAGCCTGTGAGAGAGGATCTAAAAACGACTGTGAGTTCGCCTAGCGCTCATGCACGAGCGTCAGAGATTGCTTACCAACGCGCGTTAGCGGTGGAGAAAAGCGTCAAATTTTGTACCGAGTTGGTACATGTAATTTTCCTCGTCGTTCTTGGGATCGATCATGGCCGGAATGAAATGAGGATTCCAAATCTTTTTATCATTTTAAAATCGGTCCAAAAATGACCGAGTTATCCTTAATTGAACCGTCAAATTCCTTTCAAAATATTGAACCCCATAGGATTAGCGCATGCATACTCTCAGTGCATGGGTAAGATAGCGCGTCACGTGACCCTCTTCCCTGCCTCTGAAGCTTACTTGCTGATTGGCTCCAGCTGTGACGTCACGAGCCATATAAAAGGGGCTGGAATATCAGAAATCATCAGTGAGGAAGGGAGAGGCCCATGGTCGTGTGTCGCTCAGAGCAGACCAAGTCGTCCTCGTTTCTGGAGCTCACTCAAAGCATCCGCAAAATAGTTTTATAACTAAATTAAAGAAAGGTTCTCTCACCAAGTAACACTGCAGAGGGCCCTTTAATGCGGATGGACTTTTTGACTATCATGTAAGATCTCTAAATTAGTATGTGAGACAGTGTTGATTACGGATACCTCGCCAGATCTGCCAAGCCACGCTGAAAAGTGGTGATACAAATTCCGCACATGGATTGTATACAACTTTTAACATTTTGACCACAGTCTAGAAAGGCCATAGCCTGGTGCACCGCACGAACTATGCGGTGCCACTCGCCTTGAATCTACGAGAATGTTCATCCATCCATCAATTGCTAAACGTAGCCCTTCATGATTGAGGGACAACATCAAAATCCGAAAAACTTAGGGAACTTTCTCAATGCATAAATTATATAGTACGTGATCTTAATAGAGACTGCAGATATACTCCTAGCAGCTAACATCAGCATCGTGCCATCTCGCGCCTCGGACACGTGACGTTTCAACTACAGTGATGTCAGAACTTTTCCGTACCGATGACTAATAGGTACTCCACAACTGTATCATTATATTTGCATCTTTTTATAACAGGTACTGATGACTAACAGTTACCGCACAGTCGTCTGAGACCAGATTTTTAGAGTTTACACATTTTTAACTGTATATAATTATTCTTATTTTGTGCCAATGACTAACAGGCACCGCCAAGGTCGTGTGCCCTCGCATTTTACTGTACTGTGAATCCCAGCCACTTGCGGCCTAAGCTTGAAATATGGACCTAAAAACTAAATGATAGGATAGGATCTAGCAGAAGACTGCATAAATAAAGCGGCAACTACCAATACAGTATCTTGAAACTTATACAAGAGGCCCAAGGGCCTGTGGCGCTCAACTGGACCATTTGCATTTAAACAATTTGATGGATGATTTTCGGAAAATCCAAGATGGCCACCAACAAATTTATCAATCAAGACTAGTATAATATGTTGAAGCCTCCCGTCATAGGATCGTTAAACCCAAGTTTTGTCGAAATCGCGTAATTGATTGAAGGAGTACCGTTTTTAAATGGTTCCGGAAAACTTTCAGAAAATTCGAGATTGCTGCCAAACCATTGAACTATAGAAATTCTGAATACAGTTTCCACAGTCTACGACAATAGGATCCTTCCGGCCAAAATTGGTTGAAATTTCCTAAGCGATTAATGAGGAGTAGCATTTTATATGAATTCCCATTTATCGGAAAATCCAAGATGGCCACCATCAAAATCAAGCCGTCAAAATTCTGTATTCAAGTTCTGAAGCGTACGGGCCTAGGGCTCTTCCAGCTGAGTTTGGCTGAAATCAGCCAAGCGGTTATTGTGTGGAGTAGCCTTTTAACTGATTTCCCAAAATATTCAGAAAATCCCAAATGGCTGCTGGAAAAATTGACAAATCAAAATTCTATATGCACCTTCTAAAGCCTACTGCCCTAGGCTCGTTCCAGCCAGTCTGGTTCAAATTGAACAAGTAGTTAATGAGCAGACGATTTTCAGCCATTTTTCGCTAAATTCCCGAGGGCCACCGAATAAATTGACCAATCAAAATTCTTTATACAAGCTCTGATGCATAGCACTTTAGGGTGCTTCCAGCCGAGGTTGCTTGAACTCGTTCAAGCGGTTAATGAGGAGTAGCCTTTTAACTGATTTCCCAAAATGTTCAGAAAATCCAAGATAGCCACCGGAAAATTGACCAATCAAAATTCTGTATACAAGTTCTGAAATCTACCAGCTTAGTATCCTTCCAGCCAAGTTTAGTTAAAATTGCGCAAGCAGTTAATGAGGAGTAGTGTTTTAAACAATTTCTCACCATTTATCAGAAAATCCACGATGGTTACCGGAAAAATTGACCAATCAAAATTCTGTATACAGGTTCTGAAGTATACTAGGCTAGGGTTCTTCCATCCAAGTGTTATTGAAATCGGCCCAGTTGTTATCGAGGAGTAGGCTTTTAAGTGATTTCCATAAATTTTCAGAAAATCCAAGATGGCCGTCGGAAACATTGACCAATCAAAAATCTGTATACAAGTTTTGAAACCTACCAGCCTAGTATCCTTCCAGCTAAGTCTGGTTGAAATTGCTCAAGCAGTTAATGAGTAGCTTTTTAAACGATTTCCCACCATCTTTTGGAAAATTCAAGATGGCCACCGGAAAAATGGACCAATAAAAATTCTGTATACACCTTCTCAAGGATACCACGCTAGGGTTCTTTCCTCCAAGTTTGATTGAAATCGGCCTAGTGGTTATCGAGTAGGCTTTTAAGTGATTTTCAGAAATTCTCAGAAAATCCAAGATGGCCACCGGAAAAATTGACCAATCAAAATTCTGTATACAAGTTCTGAAAGATACCAGCCTAGTATCCTCCCAGCTAAGCCTGGTTGAAATTGTCCAAGCAGTTAATGAGGAGCAGCGTTTTAAACAATTCCCCGCAATTTTTCAGAAAATTCAAGATGGCCAGCGAAAAAATTAACCAATTAGAAATTCCCTATACAAGTTCTGAAGCCTAATTTCTTTCGTTTTTCGATCACCTTGTAGGCTACTGAAATAACTATGATCATCTCTTCATCAGTGACAGACTGCTGCAACGGACACCAATTCCAAGCTTTGCAAGAGATGCACAGCAAAGAACGAATAAACATGCATTACTCAATTTACATGGAATCACGCATTGCGACTAAAATGCCTACTGAATCGCTCGCACAATTTGTGTCCGCATCCGCGCTTATGGAATCCTTTTTTTCTTTCGGGGAGTGTGAAATCCAGTCAGGTTATCTGCGGGTGGAGTGAATGTGCGATGCAAGCCAAGATCTTTTATGGCAGTCCTCTCTCAGGCGCTAGTGTGGTGGGAGCAGGACAGGCAAGAGATGAGTTGCGAGGGTGGTCATACTCTGGGTTTCAATTCGGGAGTGCCGAGCATGGTATTTTCAGTCGGCTGAGAAGGTGGGCTGCATCGCACTAACTTCTAAGATTCGTCGCTCGAAAGGCAGGAAGGCCTCTCTGGCAGTGAGGGTACTCTCTCTCAAGAGCAGGAATTCATACGGGGGAATGGATTCTTTTTGCTGGAACAGGAGTGGAGTGAGAAACAGTGGAGGGGGAATCCTAGTGGTCCTTATGTCGATATCGGTCGTTATTCATCTCATTAGTCCATAAGGTGTTAGACAGTCTCGAAAGTTGTTTGGTACTACAAGTAACTTTTTATGGCATCCCGCTTTAGGTGGGGTGGGGCGAACTTAGTTAATTTAATGAAAGGGATCAGAGGAGGTGAAATCTTCACTGCAGGCTTTTTGGTAGATGCCGCCTGGTTGATCCGGTTTTCTCAGGAGGCATACAGGCTTTCTGTGTGCCTAAATTTAGTGATTTTAAGGGGAATCCTGTGCAATGTGGTAGCTTAGCGAACAGTAGGTGATTTGCGGTTTAAGGCCTCAGACGGCCATGGGATGCAATCGATTAGGTTAAGCGAAAAACTATACCATCGTAGTCTGTTGAATTTTTCGCTCGGAGACAAGACCGGCCTGAGTGACGTCAAAAAGATTTTGATGCAGTTCGAGGAATGGGCTTTCCGAGTTGCAGATGTGGGAACCAGCTCGTGTAATTAGTCAAGGGAGGAACAAATTTTACGGAACCTTTGTCCAGTCATTGGCGACTCAGAGGTCTAAAATGACGTCAGGCAGAAAGTAGCATGGTAGACTGAAAAAAGATCCCGGGTGATGCGGCGATTACACAGTTCGGTCTCCTTTGAATGATGATAACTACAGGATTGCATGGTTTTATCCAGACTGCGAGCCAAGTGGTTCTAACATAACAAGAAGATCAGTACTGATCACATGTCCCCTGAAGGGTGTTGTTAGTAAAACAAATTTGTGAGATTCCTGCCTTTACAAAATTGTGTGTGTGTATATGCATGTGAATCTATGGTGGCTACAACACTACATACATAATGAAATGAGGCAGCGCAATCACAATCCATTGTAGAACACAATGCTAACATCTACTAAACTAATAGCACATGCATATAAAGCAGACAAGTAGTTTGTGTCAGCATTTATGAAATAGCAAAATTATGCAATATATGAAGCAGTAATGCATGCATGTAAAGCAGACCTGTTTATGGTAAAGCTATGCATTATTATATAAGCTAGCTATTAAAGAAACACAGAAAATATGCAATAAGTGCAGGCATAAATGAATTATAGTCAAGTCACATTTAGAATATTTAATGGGATTCTTTACCTATTAATCCTGAAACAAAAATACTTGGATTAGTAATGAATAAATATATAATCTTGTACATACATAATTCAAAAGTGAAATCCATGTCAGATAATGATCAGTGTACGTACATCACATCTAGACGCACATTGCTGAAACGCAGTCCTCACCAAGGTCTCGTCATAAGGAATCACTATACCAAATTTGAAATAAATCCATGCAGGCTAGCTAAAGGTATTGAACGGAAACCAAATTTTCCTTGAATTCTATGTCATTCAAGGGGGATAACTCTATCACATCTGGGCGCTCGTCGCTGAAACGCAATCCCCACCGAGGCCTCCTCATAAGGAATCACTATACCAAATTTGAAATAAATCCATGCAGGCTAACTAAAGTTTTCGAATGAAAACCTAGTGTGACGGACGGACACAGACATGGACGCCGCCTATTACTAGTGTCCCCATCAATGGCCGTCGGGGAACCAAAAATGGGCCGCTATTCGACTGAGACGATCGATCCGTGGTGGTTTTTCCTTTAGGAAAAAAATCCAATATGGACGCCAAACACCCTACATTTTAATTGGTCAATGATGTATCAACTTCTCTTGAAGATACATTAATGGCCGTTGGTGCCTAATCATATTTCCCAAATTTTGGCCCGATCCATTCAGCGGTTCTGGAGAACTCATTGTCATAAAAATTAGGTCACAATACTAGATGGCCGCCGAACCATTGGGTCAATCAAGTTCCCTTGAACAAACTTGGGTCAGCATGTGCCCTAAATGATATTTCATGAGTTTTTTAAAGACGTTTCTAAAGATCGGCCAAAATCCAAAATGGCCACCAGCCAAATTGGCTGATTGGATTCGTTTGAACAAACTTGGATCTCTATGCCCTAAGAATGCTTCCTGCCAAATATAATTGAAATCGGCCCAATGGTTCTCGAGAAGACATTTTAGGTTCCCATTGCTAGTTTTAGTAAGTATTGGAGCCAAGATGGCCACCAAACTGCTTGGCTAATCAAGTTCCAATGAAAAAAGTTGGCTCAGCTTCTGCCATAAATGATATTTCATAAGTTTCAAATCAAACCCACAAACAGTTTCAGAGATTTTAAAAGATGTTTATAAAATTCTGCCAAAATCCAAGATGCCCATCGGGCAAATTTGGCCGATCAGCTTCGTTTGAACAAACTTGGATCTCTATGCTCTAAGAATACTTCCTGTCTACCTTAGACTACCTTATAAGTGAAATCAGCCCAGTGGTTCTTGAGAAGAAATCATTTAAAGGAAAAGTTGACGGACGCGCGGACGTATAAGCTCATGCTAGGTGAGCTAAAACCCGACCAGTTCCCCATAAACATGTAAACTGTAGGACTACCTTAGCAGTCACCGTGACTTGTTGTATCATCAGACGTTTAGTATGGTGACTAATCATATTGCAATACAGGGAAAGCTGGCTGCTGCGGCGCAAGTCAGTAATTATTCAAAATATGATCCTAAAGACACTTAATTCACCTTTCCAGAGTATCCATTCATCATCTGACCTCGTATGACGTCATAATCAGCTCAGCGGCGTATATGATGACATCATAATCATTACGTCACAAAGGCTTCCATATAGACCGTCACCAAATCTCAAATGGTCCGACACGTTGTATGAATTGTATATCTTTGTAATCCTTTGCTATTTAATAAACATGCTGTTCAATATTTTGAAACTAATTTGACTGGGCACTGTTGCTGCCCTAGGCAGCAACAGCACCCAGTCAAATTATTTAAAATATATTCAACAGCTTACCTGTGGGTTTTTTTTAATTGATAGTCAGGGTGTTCAGAGATTGATCGATCCCAACATGAGCGAGGTGTGGGTCGAGCTTAGCTAGTGATGGGCGGGGCAGAGCTAAAAATAGAAAGGTCCATTGAGTTAGCACAAAAAAGGCATATTTACCGTGGCAAATGATTCCTGACACATAAATAATTCAGTATCGTAATCAAATGGTGGGATATCAAAATAACAAAGAAGGATTGTATAAGTTTATGATAATAGCCATCATTAGAATTATATTTTTTTAAATACAGATCTAGGTATGAAAAATATATTTAGAAAAATAATAAACAATTGTGATTAAAATTGTTAGATATCACAGCAATTTGATCAGGTGATAATAATAGAGTAATCCATTTCTACCTATGCTCCGCCAATTTCTAGCTAAGCTCCGCCCACATTTTTGCACGTGTTGGGATCGATTTATATACTTTGAATTATGAATTCCCAGAAACCCTTTTTCTAGGTAACAATACATGTACGCTATTTAATATTTTGAAACTAATTTCACTGGGTGCTGTTCAGAGCTCTAGATAAGCTTTTCAGTAATTGAGCAAATTGACTGATAGAAATTGTGTAAGTTGTGTTTTTAGAATTTAATTGAGTTTTCTTCCCGTCGCTGCTGAATGCTTATTAACGCTTTAACTATTAAACTTACACAAGAAAACCTCAATTTCTCAGAGACAATGTCCATTTGCAAAACCAGAAGACTATTCTTGAATATTTACCACTGGAATGACTGGCTCGGTTTTCGAGCCAGTCATTCCAGTGGTAAATTTTCAAAAATTGTTTTCTATTTCTAGGCAAATGGCATTTTTCAAGACCACTAAAGAAGCTGTTTTTGGCTGATGAGTATCAAAGGGTTAAAATGTAAATGCATCAGACATAGAATATATCCACTACACAGGCTATTCAATGTTCATGACAGAGCTAGATATGTCACTCATTACACATTCTGATTGTGACACTCGCCTACATGTGAAGTAATTAGTTATGACATCATACACCTGAGTGACAGATTTGGACACATCTATTACAAAGCATAAAATAGTTTATTTCCTAGAAATATCACATATATTTATTTGACTATTTCATCCTAGTATCTCAATTTCAAGGTAAACTATACGGAAAAACTGTTCAAAATTTTGAAATAATTGAAATACTTTGATTGGAAGAGATTGTTTAGCGCAACAATGGCAATGACTTCCAAGTAACAATCAAAATAAGTTTCCAAATCTTCAAATTCTTTTCTGTATGTTTGCTTAGCTTGAAATCGAGACACTTGGATTGCAGACATGAGAGAGTTAATAAAAAATATTAACCCTTTACTCATCAAGGTTGGTCAAGAAAATGAAGAATGACAATTCGCAGGACAAGAAAAGAATATTTAAATTTTTTTTTAGAAATTAATAGTCCTCTCTTGTAAATGGACATTCCTCAAGACCTCTACAGAGCCGGGGTTAATCATTAACCCCTACACAGATGAATTCCCCAAATGTTAAATATTTTGAAATTAATTTTACTGGAAGTCAAATTAATTTCAAAATATTCAACATGCTTTTTCCGGGATTTGTCAGTGAAAGAGTTAAATATTTAATACAGTATAATAAATAAAGTTATAGAAGAAAATAAATTATCAGTAACATGATCTTCCCACCCCAATGCTCCACCACACCGCATTGATACAGTGGATTCCTGCAAAATAGCACCACAAGAGGAAGACAAGAGAAAATTTATGGAGAAATATGCCATGCTAGCAATTCGCAGAGTATAGTCACTGTGTATTTACGCTTTTACGCCGAGATCCAGGGTTCATACATCTTTTGGAGGAGAATAAAATTCCATACAGGATGGATTGTCATACATTTTCCAGACCTAATTTATCAAGTTCCAGACCAATATTATGAAGACTCCAATCAGTTTCCATTTCAAAACTGCAAAATTTTGCAGAAAACTCTTGAAATTAGCACCAATTGAGTCAATAGTTTGAATATAACCTAGTGTTGGGAATTGGTACCATTTTTGTGATCGATGATTGGTTTTATATACTAACTGATGATCAATTAATGATTGATCATAACAGGTTCTCAATTTTTATCCAATTTGAATGCAGTAATTATCGGAAGTTCAAGATTAATTACCGCTTTCAAACCAAGTCGCAAGTATGACCGATTCATAATAATTTTAAAAAAATCTGTTGAATATTTTGAAACTAATTTGACTGGAAGCTGTTGTGCAGCAACAGCTTCCAGTCAAATAAGTTTCAAAATGTTCAACATGTTATTGGTATGGTTGCTTTGAAATTAACATAATATTTCAATGCTGGAAGAATTAATGTCTTAGACTAAGGAGTAATACTATATAGTTGTAACAATTAAATCTAAATTCTTTCAAATAAGTTTCAAAATGTTCGACATGTTATTGGTATGGTTGCTTTGAAATTAACATAATATTTCAATGCTGGAAGAATTAATGTCTTAGACTAAGGAGTAATACTATATAGTTGTAACAATTAAATCTAAATTCTTTCAAATAAGTTTCAAAATGTTTGACATGTTATTGGTATGGTTGCTTTGAAATTAACATAATATTTCAATGCTGGAAGAATTAATGTCTTAGACTAAGGAGTAATACTATATAGTTGTAACAATTAAATCTAAATTCTTTTCCAAAAAGTACTCGTTTTCTAGCTTGACCGGTTAAAATATATTAATAAAGTCAATTAATAAACAACCAAAATCAATTTCTGAAATCATGATCGATCGCTTGGTTGAACATGCAAACCAATCAATCATCGATCAAATCGATTAATCGGAACAACACTAATATAACCTATGTTATTTTTCCTATGAGAATAACATCTGATGATATTTCAATTTTCTATACGTTTTCCAAACCATTAGCAGAAATTTTGATATTTTCCATACAGTAGACCTGAGAAATAACCTAACATGTCTCCAAACTAAAGTAAAATATACTGTTGAATATTTTGAGTGTAACTGGATTGGAAGACATTGCAGCTTAAGGGTTTTTTTAAAACATGGTCACTTATATCTGAGCTGCACTGTACTTTTTAAGACCAGGACATGTGTCCCTTATAATTCTGTACTTTTCCAGACTTGTGTATGAAACCTGCAAGAAGATGCAGATTCCCGATTTCATTTGGCATGTCATATCAAGGTTTACAAAATGGACGCCAGGTTTTCTCCTATTGAGCTTGTAAGAATGGACGCATCCCCTTCTATCTATACCTCGCTCAAGCTCTACACACTCTTTATTCGTTTTTGAATTATGTTGTAACCTTGAAACCCAAATTCACAGGAGCTAAAATTCAAGGTGACTACACATTCGATTAAGCTGTTGGATATACAAACATGGAAGGGAATGCCCTGACTATCAACTTCTAGAAAACTATACAGGTAAGCTGTTGGATATATTGAAACAGCAACATCACCCAGTTAAATTAGTTTCAAAACATTCAACAGCTTTCCCGACTATAGTTTTCTGGAAATTGATAGTCAGTGCATTCAAAGATCGATCGACCCCAACACGTGTGGGGTGTGGGTGGAGCTTAGCTAGCGATTGGGTAATAGCTAAAACTGGAAAGGTACATTCTACTACAGAGATAGGATAAACTTAACATAACAAGAGCAATCAGAGACTGTAGCTACTACAGAGAGAGGATAAACTTAACATAACAAGAGCAATCTGAGACTGTAGCTACTGTAGACTCTCACCCTTTCTTTTTTGGGAACAATGTAGTTTTCTTATTTTTAGTATTTTTATTCAGATTTCCAGATTTTTTTCAGATTGCCAGGATTTTTTCAGATCACACCTAAGTCTAGTTTATCGTTACACCCTTTCCTGTGTTAAAATTTGGAAAAAAATAGTTTCCCAGAAAGAAAGATCCAGAATTTGATCCTATCCGGGTTCAGGTTCTTTTATCTGAAACACAGACAAAGTATAGGATGTTTCTACCATTACAGCCGCAGAATATAGTAAACATACATGTGTCAATGTCTGGAAATCATATTTCAGGGAAAGTTCTTTCGTTGTGTTAAAAATTTGACACAAATCTGATCAGTAGTTTTTTAGACACAGCTTCGTACACACAAACACACATCCTCCCACGCACACACATACATAGACCCGATCACAATATCCCCTTAGCCCTTTATTAGTCGAAATTAGATAAAGAAAATAAAATATTTGCTTATTGAATGTCTATTTGCAGGTCAAGAGACCACTATTTTTTTTAAATTTACCATTGGAATGACTGGCTCTGTTATCGAGCCAGTCATTCCAGTGATAAATTCTTAAAAACACCAGGTACATGTAGTGTTCTCTTGGACTGCAAATGGAAATTCCTCAAAATGACTGCAGAGGCTGGTTATGGCTGGCTTACTCTTGAAAAGGTTAAGGGTTAGATCTGATCGGTAGACGTGTGATCTACAAGATACATGTACATTTATACCATGCTAATTGATATATAAATTGATCGTTACGGTTACACAGAGGTCAAGGTATTATATCTCATCCGGTTCTTGTCTGGAAGGATCCGATCCTGTTGGCTTCTGCTTCTTCAAATAAGCTCGCCTGAAAATGCACATATTTATGTTAATGGAGGACTATGCCCCGCCCATCTCTAGCTAAGCTCCACCCACTTTTCGCCTGTGTTGGGATCAATCGATCCCTGAACTCCCTGAATCTCAATTTCCAGAAAACAATACATGTAAGGAGACCTCGAAATTTGGCGTAACCAAACCAATAGTTCCCATGTTGGTTACGCAAAATGGCAAAGTGCAGTCAAAAAATTAGGCTCCGTGAAAATGCGCTCTTGATTTATTTTCAAGTGGAAAAATAGTCAAACTCATGTTCAGTTTGCATCATAGACTAACAAGGCATATAATAACCTGAAAAGTCATTTTGCTGTATATAGTAGTCTCTGAAAGTAAATGATAAGTAGCCAACCAATCAGTTTAATATGCAAATGACTGTCACCTATCTGAACTATTGGTTACGTGAAAGAAATACCCGTAACCTACATGTATTATTAGGTTACGCAGATTTTCTAAATTTCATGGCCTGGGTAAGCTGTCGATTCTTTTGAAACTAATTTGAATGGGTGCAGCAACAGCACCCAGTTAAATTAGCTTCAAAATATTCAACAGCATGTTTATTAAATAGTAAAGACTTACAATTCATACAACACTTAGTAACTCATCTATTCTGCGTTGGTGACAAACTTATCTATGTCATTCATGATGTCATTGATTATGATGTCATCCTACACGTCACGTACAAATGTAGTTGATTATGACATCATATGATCGATGGATAAACTGGAAAGGTCCATTATATCTATCAGAGCCTGGATTGTCAATAATATCTACTAATTTGACTCCATCCTCTACATGCTATATAATTATGTCAGCCTCACGCCAGTTGTGCAGAGGGGCGTGTTCCAGGATTCTCCATCTCCTTATGTAATTTAGATGCTATCAGAGATTTCTCATGAATTTTTGGAGGTAGTATTAGTTGAAATCTTATTTGAATGTTTCTACAGTACATGTAGGTCTTGGAGGAGAACAATCACCCGAGTCCTCTATAGTGTTGGGAATTGGTACTATTTTTGTGATCGATGATTGCTTTTATATACTAACCGATGATCAATTAATGATTGATCATAACAGGTTCTCATTTTTTACCCATTTTGAATGCAGTAATTAAAGCATGTACAAGGATAATTACCCCTTTCAAACAAAGTCACCTGTATAACAAATTCTTAATAATTTAGGAAATAATCTGTTGAATATTTTGAAACCTTAGGCAGCAACAGCTTCCAGTCGAATAAGATTCAAAATATTCAACATATTGGTATGGTTGCTTTGAAATTAACATACTATTTCAGTACTGAAAGAATTAATGTCTTAGACCAAGAAGTAATAAAATTTAAATTTAAATTATTTTCCAAAAGGTATTCGTTTTCTAGCTTGACCAGTTAAAATACATAAATAATAAACTCAATTTATAAACAACCAAATTTGATTTCTGAAATCATGATCGATCAATTGGTTGAACATGCAAACCAATCAATCATCGGTCAAATCGATTAATCGGAACAACACTAGTCCTCTATAATGCATAAAACTCTTGAAATTTAGATGGTCTGATAGATCTTATAGTGTTCACATATTACTTACAACAGCATATTCGTTTGTTGCAGTTCTGTTATTTTAGCCTCAGTAGCTTCCATCCACTGTTGGTACTTCTGTTGCCATGAAAACTTCACCTAAATATGAACACAATATTGGCACAAAGTAATATATGACCTGGCCAACATGCCAGGCTATTTTACAACCATTCTTATGTATCCTGCCAAAAGAAAACGATTTTTACTAAATCACTATAAAACAATAGAGGGGTCCATATTTAGACACATGCATGGCCCTCCCATGTCTAGCTAAGCTCAAGTCACTTTGTGCTAGGGTTGCACGATTTTCGCTTTGAAACATCGTGATCGATTTTATGAAAAAAATTGTGATTTTCGATTAAATTGTAGGTCCAAATTCCCAAAAGTATAAACCGGGGTAATGTGACAAGTCACGAAAACTGGAACTTGGAATTTCTAGAAAAAGTTGAAATAAATGATACAGAAATAGCACGAAATTAGAACACAATTTCATGCGATAAATTCTTACCATTCTACGTTTATGTTTAATGTATACCTTATAGCCATCATCGCGTGAGTGAAATTATTAATTCGGACCGCCTAAATATTGTGCATAGTTTAATAAACATCATTTCTTTCATCTAAATTTGACATAAAATGTCGTCGAGTAAAAATATAAATCCCGCTCTCGCTTATAACCTCCTTTTGAAGGATGAGTTTAGGTCATTACCCGAGTAGCGCAGATGCTAATATTAATACCTGGGGAGATACTGCGCAATCTACATACATAGGATGGTAGCTTTGAGTAGCTACGAGAGTAACGGCATAAACTCGTCCTATAGTGCATTTTATAGTTACTTTCAGAATGTACAATTTACATTTAAGAGTAATCCACAGAACGCAGTTCAAAATACAACAACCTCGAATGCTGGTGCATTATTTTCTTTAATTAGACATGACAATCGAATCAAAAGGGAAAAATTATTACACCACCTGAAAATGCTATGTTCACTGATTATTGCCTAACACTCTGCAACTAAGTATATACTTGGTATTTCACGACAGACTCAGGGTCTGCAGTGAAAGAAAGACAATTATATGGCAATTCGACTGAGTAATTAGCTGGTTTTCTCAATGACAAAGGTGTTACCTCGCTATTGTTAGCTTGTTTATCGTAGTGCTTTGTGTTGTGATTAGTAATTATTCGACACGTGTATGGCACGGTGGGATACAAACACAATGAACACAGGTGTGAATCGATTATAATTGTACTCATGTACTGTTAAATGCTACGGAAAAGTACACATTCAGAGTTTAAACAAACATGAAATGTTTCACGATTTTCCATCAATTATACCATAAAAATTGCGATTTTAAAAATAAATTGAACTTCACGATTAAATCGAAAAATCGCACAAACCTACTTTGTGCCTCTGTTTGAATCAATTTATATCATGTATATACTTCAAACCATTAGAATTTTGAGAAGACCAATTCCAAGGTAACTATACAGTTAACCGGTTCAAAATTTTGAACCTACATGTACAATGTAATTTGACGGGAAGCTACATTTGTACATGTACATGTATTGCTACCTATGGCTAGGGCAGCAACAGCTAATTCAAATTAGTTATAAAATATCCAACATATTGGTTGTTAAATTGTAAATATTAAAGACATACAATTCATACACTTTCACGATGGACATTTCGACATCGTCCCAAACTTGTCATTTTGGCTGAGATGTCAGCTAACATGTGACAATATTCTTATTATGAGGTTAGATAATTGAGGGATTCAGTTTATCAATCAATTGTATGACATCATAATCAACTACGTCACATGTAGGCTGATATCATAATCATCTACATCATGAATGATACAATTTAGTCAGTCATAAACGCTTTCAATGTGCAGCTCTGAGGGCCCGGTCCCATCAAGTTGTATGAATTGTATATCGTTAATATTTAATAAACATGCTGTTGAGTATTTTGAAATCAATTTGCCTGGGCGATGTTGCTGCCTATGGCAGCAATGACACCTACTTGTAGTGAAGTTAATTTCAAAATATTCAATAGCTTACACATGAAAAAGGTATAGATTTCCGGAAATTGAGATTCAAATAATGCAGGAATCGATTGATACCAACACTGGTGTAGCATGGGTGGAGCTAAACTAGAAATGGGCGGGGCATAGCTAAAACTGACTCCCCCTATTGAGTAACGGATCAGATCTTCTATTTCTATCACTGGTTGCAGTATCACTACATGTACATGTATGAGATATGATGATGAGAATTATTAGTCACAGCAATATATTGCTAGGGGTACAGGCTACTACCACACGTGCAAACGTTGTATTTCCTGTGCGTTGCGAGGTAAATATAATTGTTTGCGCATGTAGTAACAGCCTATACCCCCGGAAGATGCTGGTGTAACTAATTTATCACCCCTCAAGACGTCAGTGAGACTGTGAAAGAGAGAGAGAGAGAGGGAGAGAGAGAGAGAGAGAGACAGAGCGAGATTTTTTCTTAACTTATATATTGCCCATATTAAGAATACATCAACACTTATGACATCATTTTTCAGAATGCATAAACACTTACAAAATGTATGACATCATGACCTTCGTCATTGATTATTATTACATCATAATTAATCTGTGCCTTAAAACTAAAACACGTTGTTCGCGCTGGGTGGGGGGGGGAGGGGGCAGACATTACTGAGGGGTAGCAAAATATTGATGTTACATACTGGTATTCTTATTATTCACTTAACGAAAGATCCAGATTTGTCCAGAGAATTAAAATCCTTATTTAGTGAATGCCTACATAAACACACTTGCAGTTCAAGACTATGCCTGAAAGTATTAGTTTTCCATTATATTCCCAGGCTCTCAGAGGCCCACATTGAAACCTCGATGTAACTCACTTTGATAGTGATCTGTTCCTCGACGTCACACCATTTTGCTTCTTTGACGCTCAGCTCTGACACCAAGCTCTCCACCCTGTCCTTCAGATCTGCGTTCTCTATCTGTAATGCACCATTCTCAGAGGCTAAATCAGCGAGATCCTTGCGTAATATCATGAGTTCCTCCTCGTGATCACATACAGGCTGCCGATTACAGGAATAAAACACATACATTAACCCTTTCAACGCCAAATCCATGAAAAAGTAAATTGTTTACGATATAAAACTTACTCTGTTGAATATTTTGAAATTAATTTGACTTGAAGTCCCAGTTAAATTAATTTCAAAATATTCAACAGTTTTCCTGTATGGTTGCCTTGAAAATGAGATATGGGGAATTTATCGTGATAGGGTTAACCTTTTTACCACGTGAGCCAAGCAAAAATGGATGCTGCAGTGGCCCTGAGAAATGCCTATAAGTAGACAGACTATTTTTTTTTAATTTTACCACTGACATTTAACTGGAATGATAATTGAGCCAGTTATTCCCGTGGTAAATTTTCAAAACGTCTTCACTTGCCCTGCAAATAGACTTTTTTCTTTGAGAAAATTGAAATTTTACTGAAAAAAATAAATGACGGTTAAATGTGCTCAACACACAATTTGGTTTGTGGATCCAAATGATGGTGGTCTTTACCTATTTAACTCTCCAATTTGTTCAAGAAAATATCAATTTTACCACTGGCATTTAACTGGAATAGTTCTGCATGATAGAATACTTCTGCATAATACGGCAAAACTATATGTATTTGTGTTCTATAAAAAGCTGGGTACATCTGACCATAAACATATCAGCACCTTATCTAGCTTGTCTTGAAGCAGCTGCATCTCGGCGTCAAAGTTCATCCTCAGCATTTCCATCTCGTCGCTGTCTGTACTTTTGCCACTGTTTGTCTTTAAGTTAGAGCATGTATCATCAGGACTGGAAGCTGATGTCTTAGAATTCCTACAACATATAGATAGACATTTACCATATAAACCACAAATTTTGTTAAGAAAATTTCAATTTTCTCGTAGAAAATTTCAATTTTCTTGTAGAAAATGTCAATTTGCAAACTAAGAGACAATGAGTTTGAAAAATTTACAACAGGAATGACTGGCCCACTTATCAAGCCAGTCATTTCAGTTGTAAATTTTCAAAAACAAGTCTTCTCTTGGTCTGCAAGCGGCCATTTCGTGAGACCACTGGCATGACTGGGGAAGTCGGTTTGGCCGGCTTGAATGTGAAAGCGACAATAACTGCGTACCACGTACATGTACAGTACCTGCCCAAGCAGACAAATGGATAATACATCTATATGTATGTACATACATGGACATGTACATGTACATTATATGTAGGTATGTTACGTGTACATGTACCAGTAGATACATGTATCCATGTACCACTATTATGAAGTCATTGTATAGCATCAAAATTTACATCAAAATTTATCTACAGTAAAATAACAGATCAAAAGCTATGATTTTCACCAAAGATTTACCAATCAAAATTATGTATACATGTACAAGTTCTGACGCCGTAACCACCATAGGATCCTTCGAGCCAAATTTCATTGAAATCGACCGAAGCATTTAGAAATAGTAGCGATTTGATATTTTTCACAAAATCTAAGATTTTAACCCAACACAAATTGATGAATCAAAATAGCAATTTTAGAGCCTACCACTGGATAATTCATCTAGCAAAATTTGGTTGAAAACGGTCAAGCTTTTAAGGAGAAAAAGCAATTTGACAATTACATGTAACAGTAAATTTTTCATAAAATCTCAGATTTTCACCCAAACAGCCAAAAAGTGACGAATGAAAATTCTGAATGGAAGGTCTAGTGTCTATGACCACAGAATTCTTCCAGACAAATTTGGTCGAAATTGGTCAAGATAGTAAGGAGAAGCAATTTCACAACTTCTGGTAAATTTTTAATAAAATTTAAGATTTCCCCCCACCCCCCACCAAAGATTTGATGAATCAAAATACTGAATGGCACTTCTAGTGCCTATCACCATACATGTAGGATCGTTTCACCCAAATTTGGTTGAAATTGGTCAAGTTGATATAAGAAGTGATTTGACAATTTCCAGTAGGTTTTTCATAAAATCGAAGATTTTCACCCAAGAATTTACGAATTAAAATTCTGAATATAAGAACTGGAGCGCACCAACATAGGATCTTCCAACCAAATTTGGTAGAAATTGGTCAAACAGTTAAAGATTTTATGGACGGACGACCACTATTGGCATAAGCCTACTTGGCCCTTCGGGCATGTGAGCTAAAAATAGTCGTCTCTTAATCTACACACAATAGATATTTACAAAGATCACTGCAAAGGCCAGTTTTAGCCAGCTTAGTGACTAACAGGTTAAACAACTGACCCATACATGTAACTAGTGGTCAATTGATCAAACTGACCTGCGTCCAAATGGCAGTCCAACCTGAATTATTTCTCTCTCCCGTTTTAGTACTGTCTGGTTCTTGGCTTTACGAAGGTCATCGAGGCGGTTTTTAAGTTTCGCGACTTCGGTCTCAAGCTTCATTATAAAACATAATATGACAAAGCAGGGTACACATTACACTCAGTAGTTCTACAAAGGATGAATCCAGTTTTAGCTACATGTATGCCCCACCCATCCCTAACTAAACTCCACCCATGTTTTGTCCGTGTTGGCAGCAACAAAATATTCAACAGAATACTTACATTGTATTAACCCTTTCACCGATGAATTCCCTGGTATATCTCATTTTCAAGTCAAGCACATAAGAAAACTGTTGACTATTTTGAAATGGCTTCCAGTCAAATTAATTTCAAAACATTCATAAAGAATATACTTTTTAGTGATTTGTTGGTGAAATACATGCAGTAAAGACATACAATTCGTACACCATGACAGAATATATTAAGCGTTTATGATGGACTTATATGTACATGTAATTATACGTCATTCATGATGTAATTGATTATGATGTCATCCTACATGTTCACGTAGCTGATGATGACATCATATGATTGATGGATAACTTGGATTCAACCATTACATAACATTAACTTCTTTTTACATATTACATATAATTAGACAATTACATTTTTCAATGATATACACATGTATACGTGTAACAGAATTAACACTTTAATGACTAAGTTTGATCAAAAATATTTTTAAAATGCTTATTGAATGTCCATTTGCAGGCCAAAAGAAGACTATTTTTCAAATTTTACCACTGAAATAACTGCCTCGGTTATTGAGCCAGTCATTCCTGTGGTAAATTGTCAAAAATAGTCTTCTCTTGGCCTGCAAATGGACATTCAATAAGTAAATGTTTAAATTTTTTGAACAAATTTAGTCATTAAAGGGTTAATACTAATAATTCTAAAAATGTACTCTGATGCTCAAGCCAGCCCCAAATTACAAGGTACATTGCACCACCACACGGGTCTTGAGGAATGTCCATTTGTACTATTCTTGAAACTGTACCACTTAGGGCTGTTCAATTATGGAAATAAATACTTGATTATGATGTCTGGAAAATAATCGATTTAATCAGATAATCAATTATTTAATCTTGAAACTTTGGAAGTAGCAACTACGTAGTGAGTGAGTGGGTGAGGGAGGGAGGGAAAGAGGGAGGGGGAGTTCAAAGTATATAAATAGATTTAAAAAAGCACAAAATGTGGGCGGAGATTACCAAGAAATGGGCATGGTATAACTAGAAGTAGAAATGGACAGCTCCATTTCAACCCCTCTTTCTCTAAGTCAACCCTATATTAGGCTAGCGTGATGATACATATGATTAAATGGAAAATGACAAATACCTATCTTTTAAATCGTAAATTTATATGACTAAATATTAAATAATCGTGAATAATTTCTACTGTGTAGATAGGTCAAGAAAATTGACATTTTGATCAGTGAATGTATGTCCACTTAGAGACCAAGAGAAAACTGTTTTTGAAAATCTATCACTGGAATGACTGGCTCGAGAATTGAGCAAAGCATTCCAGTGATACATTTCCAAAAATAGTTTTCTTTTTCCCTGTAAAAGGATACATTGTATTTCTAACCACCATTGCGATTAATTGGGTAATCATGATTATTCGTTAAAATAATAGATTGTGATCACTCAAATCAATAATCACACAAGCCTAGACAATATACATGTATACACCTGTGCAAAAGTTAAGCACCACCCTATTTTTACGCACATGCGAGGGTATATTCATGTGCTATGAAGAAAGCAATAGCATAAACATTTATGTACCCATCCATCTTAGTGCAAGAGGTAATAATGCAACTAGAGGAATGCTGATTATGATGGTGGGGAAACACTGTATGTTTTTGTTTGAACTTGAAAACGAGGCCTGAATATGGTTACGTTGACACAACTGACAACTATTGCCCTACAGTTGACACACATGGCTAGATTGTCATTAATGGTGTCTGAAAACGAAGTTTAACATCTGTGCACGAGTTTGAGACTGTCATTATTAATACCGGGTATATCCACCTTGTGCCTGGACACGACGTCTTACGCTGGTCACCAACCGACTGATACGCCATTGTGGTATTCGTTGCCATTCAAGATGGAGTGCGTCTGTTAATTCCTGTAGGTTCTGCACAGGAGGATCCCTCCTTCTTACCATGTTTCCCAGAATGTCCCAGATATGCTCAATAGGGTTCATGTCAGGGCTCCTTGCTGACCATGGTAGGGTTTCGATGGCATTCTGGCGGAGGTATTCATGCACAGCTCTAGCACGATGTGGTCGGGCGTTGTCATCCATGAATATAGGGTGGGTTCCAGGTGCATGATTTACAAAATGAGGGACCACAACTCTATCCAGTATGGAATCTTGATATCTTTGTCCATTTAGTGTTCCAGGTACAGTCAACAGATCCAGCTTACAATCAAATGAGATGCACCCCCATATCATAACGGAACCTCCACCAAATGGAACTTCTTCCATGATGTTACGTTGGTCGTACGCCGTGCGTCTGGACCTCCATACACGAGTTCGACCATCTGTGGCATGAAGCAGGAACCGACTTTCATCGGACCAGTGTACCCGTCTCCAGGATCTCATGTTCCAGTGTCTTCTTTCATTGCACCACCTCAGACGCTCCTCTTTGTGGTGTGCAGTGAGGAGAGGACGTCTGACAGGTCTCCTAGCTTTCATGCCAGCAGCATACAGTCTCCTTTTGACGGTAGACATTGACACTCTATTGCGCGTTTCCCATTGCTGGCTGAGCACTCTGCTGTTGGTGAATGGAGATCTCCTAACAAGGCGTACTAGGGCTCGATCATCACGGGCAGTAGTCTTCTTCGGTCTTCCAGATCTAGGCCTGTCCTTCACCTCGTTAGTTTGCCCATGTTTTGCAATCAAACGACTGATTACAGTATGGTTAATGTTCAGCTGTCTGCCAATCTCTCTGCATGACATACCAGTGGTATGCATGCCTATGATTTGCCATTTCACACGATCACTTAACCTTCGTCTTGCCATAGCGGTTCACAATCAAGAGCTAATTCTCTCTGTACAAATAAACCACGGTCATGAACACAAAATTCCTAATCTTGTCGCCTAAATCTGTATGTAATGTTCTACACCTCAAACTGGACTTTTACATAACTGAACACGTGTGCTGTTTCCCGCCACGCACGGACATCAAGCGGCGTGAAGTCATGCATGCATGTGCATTTCGTACTTGGAATTATGTCAGCTAACGCGGGGACAAAAAGTATGGCAGCCTAGTTGTACCATCATGTTTCTACGTTCTATTGTTTTTGCTGGTGCTTAACTTTTGCACAGGTGTATACATACCTCTTTAACTCTGCTTTTTAAGAGTATCTCAGTAGTTCTACTGTCTTCTTTAGGTTTTCCTTTCTGCACAGACATGGTAAAAGAACTGGTTTCAATCCTCTCACTGATCAGTTTAAATGCACAAATCCTAGTGACATGAGTGACAGTGCAATGTAGACTTCCTGACAATGCGTGATGAGTCTACGAAGAGAAGAAGAATCAGAACAAATTACAGTACAGCTCAGAATAGGGTGTGCGAAGAAAATTAGTTTTAATATCACAAAATCTCACCATCTAAAAAGTTTCTCTATCCTAAAATAATATTGCATGCAAAAAATTAGGTCATTTAGAGAAGATTTAGAACATCGAAAACAGACATGGTCCTTATAGTAGGTGACCGTAACGAATTTGTGACACTCTGAGCAAGATGGCGGGGTAGGCTTGGCCTGAAAACAAGCACAAGGCCTAAAAAAGCAAAGCGGTACGGAACAGGAATGGAAGGCAGACAAATAATATTCAAATATTTTGACAATAAATTAAAAGTTAACCCTCCGGCACCCCACACCCGCAACGTTACAACCAAGATCGCGTTATAAGCTGGCGACAAGAACGATAGCGGGCCAATAATACACCCATAAATTGATCCTGAAGGATGTATAAACACGGTACCAGGAACCATATGGATTGCATTCGAGGTATATTTAAGAATTAATTTCAAAATTATACTTCTCAAACGAAGGCCAAAACGATACGTGAAGGAAACAACAAAATGAATACACAAACTGCTGTAGAACACGGTAAAACCGCAGAACACACATCTTAATCAAGAATTTTGAAATCATCGATCAATGCAAACAGATCATAATTTGCACGCAAAACTTGACATAATTCTAAAGTTTCTGGTATAAAAATGTGCGCAGCACCAAGAATAAGATGTGCAAATTAATGAAACATTTCCTTCACCACAAAAATCCGAGAAATCAAACGGGTGTGACATCACCCGTTCGGATAATATGGTTGAACGACGTAAGCCGATTTTAGTGTTAAAAAACCGTATAGCCAATGTCCAGCTTCATATTACTGCCAGATCGCCGTTGGGATTAAAGGAGGCGATCTTATCTGGCATATTTCGTTGTAACCACACATCCCAGATTTGGTGTCAGAAATTGTGACATGCAACACATATGAAATTTCAGAGACTTAAGTCTCTATACGTGCTAGAGAATAACATGAAAGAATACAACCCGAGTTTCAGTGGCTCCATCAATGGTAAATCCAATAATTCCAGAAGCGAAACAAGTTAATTAGCCACAAAGAAAACACCAAGAAAACCCTAAGATTTCTCTATATGCTTCTTCTTCTTGCGTTCATCTTTCTCATGACAGTTTTCCTTATTTGGTGCATGAAAGCTGAAGTGGTCATCAAACTGTCTCTGTCTCCTCTGATCTTCTCTTCAAAAGATACTTCAATAGGCCAGAAGTTTCTTCTAGCCTGTTCATATCGCTGGCATTGCTGCAAGAGATGTTCTGCTGTTTCTTCTGCCTGCTGACACTCACAAAGTGCAGAATCTGTAATCTTGAGATGGTGAAGATGTGCACTGAGACGATTGTGACCAGTCCTCAATCTGAGGATACATGTCTGATCCTCCCTACTGAGGCTATGTATTGCATCATTATGCTGCCTGCTGGTGGTTCTTGTGGCTTTAATGATATGCTTCAGTTCTTCAAAGTCAAACTCGCGGTTGCATTGTTCTTTATTTGACCCTTCCATAGCCAGATGATCAGCTTTGTCATTTCCTAATATGCCACAATGCGAGGGAATCCACTTTAAGTTGACATTGTTCTCCTTAGCCAGTTGCGTAAGATTTTCACTTTTCTACATGTATATGCAAAAAGCATGTATTGCTCTTGTTGCTATGCAAACAAGAATGAGTGTCTCTGGCAGACGGGTATCCGGTTGTTGGGAACCGGGTATCCGCTTTCTAAATCTAGATTCCTAGAGCCAGATATCAAGATAGCTGGATTATCAATAAGTAATGTAACGGTAAGTATTGATCGAAGGAGAATAACCAATCCTGAAATATAAATGATTTACTGAATGGAAAAAGTTACGGTTGAAAAAGCAGAGATCAAATAGCAATATTAGAATGGCCTTGACCTTTGACCTGGTAACCTCCATGTTATCATCCTGTATCCTCTTGGCATAAGCAACCATGTACCCAAATTGTGTTCCATTAGGGTTAAGCATCCCAAAATATAACAGGATACGATTTGCTAAGCCTAAAACCTTAACATTGAAAAATAAAGTTTTGTAGAGGTCAGAATGACCGTGACCTTCGACATTGTGACTTCAGCATGACCATGCTCTTTCCTAATACTATAGTTAACCAAGTATATTGTACCCAAGGTTAGTTGCTTACAGGCTTAACCAATCTTGAAATATAAGCTGAAAAGTTTTGCTGAACGCAAAAACTTAATGTTGAAAAAGCAGAGTTCTGTATCAAGGTCACAGTGAACTTGACCTTTGACATTTTGACCCCAACATCATCATCCTGCTTCCTAACATTGTAGGCAACCAGGTATCCAAGTTCAGCTACAATAGGAGAACCCAATCCTGAAATACATGTATAAGCTGAGAAGTTTTGATAAACACAAAAACTTAATATTGAAATAACTGTTCTGTATCAAGGAGACAGTATAGTATGTAATGTCAGATGATCTAAAAGAACACACTGCCACACTCTATTACGATCTACTGACCATGACGCATTGGGCAAACATGTGGCTCATCGAGTTTAATGCTTCGAAAACCACATCTCTATTTTTTTCCCTGCGTAACAAGCCCACATCCTTTTCAATCAACTTCAAAGATTCTGAAATTCTACCATCAATTGATCATAAGAACCTTGGCATTACCTTTAACAACAAAGGGAATTGGCGTAACCATGTGAGTAATCTCATAGCAAACGCTCAACACAAACTCTCCTTACTTAAAGGTCTAAAATATGTTCTAGACCGTAAATGTCTCGAGATCATGTACAAAACATTTATTAGACCATTTTTAGAATATGCAGATGTTGTGTGGCATAATATTCCACAATATCTTGTAATTCGGTTAGAGGACATCCAAAAAGATACTCTCAGAACGGTATGTGGAATGACACGTAGTGCGAGCACTGAAGACCTGTACTTAGAAACAGGCATTGAAACCTTGTCAAGTAGACGTGAATTTCATAGATTATCTATGCTATTTAAAATTATTAACAGGATGACCTGTGAGTTTCTGGTCAACCATCTTCCCACACTATCCCAAGCACGAAATCCTTACAATATCCGTCATCCAAATTTACTCACTCCATTCCGCTGCCGTACCGAGCTCTTCTATGGATCCTTTTTCCCAGCAACCGTCCGCGCCTGGAATATGCTTCCTGTGCCGGTGAGAGATTCTGTCACTCTTCTACAATTTAAAAGCAACCTCAAGGCTACATGTATGTCACCCATACGACAACCCCCTGAGTGGTATTACGTAGGCCCGAGGTTTGCCAACATAATGCTATGCAGGCTCCGAAATGGTTGTAGTTCTTTAAACCGACATCTATTTGACAACTTTCTATCGAAATCTGCCAATTGTTCTTGTGGGCACAATGATGAATCTACAAACCACTACCTCTTACATTGTGCCCTTTTTAACGAGCAGTCGTTTTCAAAAATCAGCTTGCCGTGAATGATATCTCTCTTGCTAATCTTACGGTCAACCAGCTTCAATATATAATTAACACCAACCGCTTTCAGTAGCTTCCCGTTCGCAAACTTATAGTTTAAGGGGTAGAAGGACAGCAGCCCAAGACGTACAGGTCGGCGCGAAGGCAGCACCTAGAGCTCACCTCTGCTATTCTTCCATTTGATCTTATTCCTCACGCTCTCTATCACGTACAGGTCGGCGCGAAGGCAGCACCTAGAGCTCACCTCTGCTATTCTTCCATTTGATCTTATTCCTCACGCTCTCTATCGTTCACCCCCCTCTCCTCTCCTTACCCCCTCTCTCTTTTCCTCTCTCTCTCTTGGTCTTTCTTCCTACTCTCCCCCACCTCACACTCAATATCTACACACTTATGCACACTAATAGACTACAATTAACTAAACTATTATGATTATCCGCCATTTTGTTGTAAAAAAGTTTTGTATGATCTGTACATTTGTATGTGTATGGGAGCCACGGGCATAAGACTCTTAAGTCTTATCATGCTTCCATGTGAACAAAAAAATAAATCACATTTAAACCAAGGCGACAGTGACCTTGACCTTTGACCTTGTGAACCCAACATTATCGTACTGCTTCCTATCATTATAGGTAACCATGTATCCAAGATTAGTTGCAATATTACCAATCCTGAAACATAAGCTGAGAAGTTTTGCCAAACGCAGAACCGTAATGCTGACGCCGCCGCCGTATGAAAAGTGATACCTACATGTATGTCTCGCTTTCAGCTTCGCAGGCGAGACAAAACACTGAGGCAATAACAAGCCAATGGCTTCTGCCTCATAAAATGATGATGATGATGATGATCCTATGCACATCATTCACTGATTCAGTTCAGTTACAGCAGTTTGAAGCGTACATTGACATTTGTACATAGATTCATTATTAAGTCAGTCTCTGCAAGTCTTCTGGATCATCCTCATTAGTGGCTTGTCTTCACTACGTGCTCTTGTACAGTGTTTTATATGTTGAAATAAATAGTTTATTATTAACTAAATAGTCTTGAATCTTCAAACAAGGAATGTACATTTATTCATAGTGTATTTTCGAACTTATCCCTAGTTCACATAAAAAGTCTAGTCAGGGCTGGATTACTACCTAATAGCTTCTCATTATTATGTGAATTGGAACATATTTATATTAGAAAACTATTTTACAACTTACGTTGTGGTAGAAGCTTCCTCTTTAACCAGCTTCCACAACAACATTAATCAACAGTAACTGCTTTTAACTGATATTCTGAATCAGAAATGTATTTATATATAATTAATCACTCTGGTATCTGTATCTGTGAGAATACTAGGCAAAATCCTATTGGACATCACGCCTAGGTGGGGGCCTCGTGAACATGGATGGGTTGATAAAATGCAGTTTATTTACAATATGAAGTGATGATTGATCTGTACACTATTTACACATGTCTGATCAGGTATGTTAAATCGCTGTCTGTCGCATGCAGGTTTTGAACTTCTCTACATCCGGAGCAGTGATTATGTCTTTGCCCAGGTTATTCCATGTTGGTGTATGGTTTGTGGGTAAAAAGGAACCTTGGAACTGGCTGACTGATGGTTGGTACAATGTATGGCTGTAGCTTCAACGGGTGACTACGCCTGGTGGTGCCCACGTTCGCCAACCGAGGGTGATACTCTGCTCGTATGGCTACCTCACCATGTAGGATTTTATACATGAGGAAAACATTGGTCTTTCTTCGCCGTTGTTCTAGGCTTTCCCATCCCAGTTGTTCTATCATAGCAGAAAGACTAACTCTTGTGTATCGGTATTCTGGGCGGCCGTAGACAAACCTCGCAGCCTTTCGTTTTACTGCTTCTAACTGAGTTTTGAGGTCATTTGTTGGTGGATCCCACACTGTAGATGTGTATTCCAGTTTGGGTCTGACCAGTAATTGGTAGGCTCGCTCTTTGACGGATGTTGGACATGCCATTAGGTTTCTGCATAGGAAGCCAAGTATTCTACAGTATGTGCTGCTGATGTTGATTTTGATGTAGCTATGCCATTTCAGTTTATTTGTTAGCTCCGCGCCAAGGGATGGTGTTGACTTTTTGTCTTGTAGCCATTCACCTCCCATTGTGTAGTATGTGGTGAGGTTCAATTTTTGCTGGATAACCTTCATGATGTTACATTTTGACACATTGAACTTCATCTGCCACCTCTCCATCCATTCCATAAGGGTGTCTAGATCAGCTTGTAATACGTGTTGACCTTCTTGTGAGTGCATCATTCAGTATAGGAGGCAGTCATCAGCAAACAGTTGGATTGTGAAATTCAGGTTATCATAGATGTCATTGATATACATGTAGACCAGGAATAAGATTGGGCCTAGAACTGATGCTTGTGGGACTACGGATAATACTTTAGTTGTGTCTGAGCAGGAACCTTCTATGATAACATTTTGTTCTCGGTCCTCTAGGAATGATCGTATCCAGCCAAAGATGTTACCTTGTATGCCGTAATGATGTAATTTAAGGAGCAGTCGTTTGTGTGGCACTTTATCGAATGCATTTGCAAAGTCAAGTACTGCCATATCTACTTGCTGGCGTTGGCTCAAGGCTCTTGCAAGGTCATGAGTCATTAGAACGAGTTGAGTTTTGCAGGATCTATTTGTTCGAAAGCTATGTTGGTTTGGATGGAGGATGTTGTTCTCGTCCATCAGTATGCTGTGAGTCATGTGACTGTTGGTATCACATTAATTGTCAATCAGTAACATCATCTTATCATGACTACCTGCACTCACCATCAGTAGTGTGGATATGTGAAGGCTGTGGTCTCCCAAATTACTCTATCACCCTGTTTGATATATCTTCACTTGAATCAGAAAACAAATATTGCAGTCTACTGGATGCAACAAATGAGTTGATGAGCAATTGTCATGGCAGTCCAGGTCAGGGTTAGGGTTAACAAGCGATATCCTTCCCTGTCAAAAAATTTTCCAAGAAACCAGCTAAATTAGTAAGACCATTGAGAGATGTCAACATTAATTTTCAGTCAGTTAAAAACAAGATCCCTGAGTTAACAAACCTCATTGATTCATGTAAGCCAGATGTTATTATTGGAACTTAGACTTGGCTCAACCCCAATATTGACAATGGCGAAATATTTCCATCACAGTTCTACGAGGTAGTTAGGAAAGATAGAGTGGACAGATATGGTGGTATCCTTATGCCATATCAAGAGAATACATGTTTGAAGAGGCAAAAGAATTAGAAGCAGATGGTGAAATTCTTTGGATAAAGACCACCATCACAGGACAACCCACCCTTTACATAGGTGCTTTCTATAGGCCAGGCCAAAACCATTCCCATCTCAAAGCCCTACATGTAGAAACTTCTCTTCAACGAATAAGTCACTTGCCAAATAAGAAAATCGTTATCGTCGGTGACTTTAATTTGCGACACATAAATTGTGACATCCCCCGTCACATCACAGGCAAACTCAATAAGGCAGAACATGACAAGCTCATAGAGATACTATTTGATAGCCGGATGGAAAATGTCATAGAGACAAAGACGCACATAGGCGGAGGCATACTAGACCTGTTAATCACTAACAACACATCATCTATCACAAGAACAGATATACTCCCCTCATTGGGCCCATGCGACCATCATCCAGTCTTTGTCGAGATTGTCCTTGGAGCAAAAAAGGTGCTCACAACCCCGAGGAGTATACATTGTACCACTGTACAGAAAAGCGGATTGGGACTCCCTTAGACTGGAAACTAACAAATTATATGATCAAATGAGAGAAAGGATTGCCAATGGCATACATGTAGATACAGATAGCCACTGGTGCTTCTTCAAAAACAACCTACGGACAGCAATCCAGAAGCATATCCCAACGAAAGCTATCAAGAGTATAATGAAATTCCCATGGATAACGGACCAACTGAGAAGAGCAATGAAAAGAAGAGACAACAGCGCAAAAGCTAGGGCTCAAAAGCACCAGGTCCAAAAAGAAATCAGATAAGCCTTCTGGAATTATATCGAACGACTTGTATCCTTCGATGATAATGATGACTTCCAATCCGGACAGAGACTCCCTAAGCAAAAAAGACTGTTCCAATACACCAAGAGCCTTTGAAAGAACAATTCGGGCATGATATCACTAAAGTCTCAAGGGCAACTAATCACAGATTAGGCAAAGCTGACATACTGAACCCACAATATGAGTCAGTCTTCACAACTGAACCACCCGGCCTGCTCCCTGACCTAGGACCTAGCCACTACCCACTCATGGCAGATCCAATCATCACTGTTCCAGGCGTTGAAAAACTACCGCGCAAAATCAAACCAGACAACGTCACATCTAGAGTCATGAGAGAACTGGCCTGTGAATTAGCTCCTATTTTAACTATCATATTCCAACATTCTTTAGAACATGGTAACCTCCCATCAGATTACAAGCAGGCAAATGTGATACCAGTCTTTAAAAAAGGCTCAGAATATGATCCAGCTAACTATATACCAGTGTCCATGACTTGTATTGCATGCAAACTATTTAAACATATCCTTGCAAGCAATATAATGTCCCATTTTGATGTTCATACCATCTTACACAGTAACCAACATGGATTTAGAATGAAGGAAATTTAAATTTCCCTTTCTACGAGATCTAACAGTACTCACCATTCTGTTACTTCTGATATACAGCTGACTCTGACAGCTGGCTCTAGGACTATAGACTTAGAAAGCTTTACCGACTCCTTGGAATCGGGTACTCGGCTCCCAACCGCCGAGTACCCGTCTACCATAGAGCTCATATTGTTTGCATAGCCACCAAACAAGAGAAATCCATGGATTGCCTCCGTGGGGCTGGGAGGCTGGGTCCGTAACAGAATGGTGAGTATTGTTAGATCTCGGAGAAAGGGAAATTGAAATTTCCTTCATTCTCCTTCGATCAATACTCACCTTTCTGTTACTTCTGATATACACCAGATTTGGTCAGTAACCTGGTGGGAAGGGGCAAGCCATAAATGCTACTTTTGCCCCTTGGAGAAAGAGTTAGACTTAAACTTGACTAATGGAGACCTAAAAGGACCATCAAGTTAACGGAACCGAATCACATTCGCATCACTGCCCCCCCCCCCCCCCCCTTTTTCTCCTAAGAAAAGGGAGAGAACTCACGAACATGCATCTCGCCTGAAAACACAAATATGCCAAGATGGTTAACCGCTCTTTGCATATATTAGCCTGGGAATGAGCATGAATATATAAGATGAATGATCATGATATATAGACATAATACAAAACACTCTCAATCCTGAATTACCTCATGATATTTTGATTTCAGACCTAGCCTCCAACCATTCACTTGTCCGGCCATCAGTGACACAATCTGGTTGATATCCTCTCGCTCGACCATGTCTGCTTCTTAATTCTTTCTTACAAATGCCAAAAAAGGAAGAAGAGTAGTGTGGTCATATAGCTATCGTCTCAAAACAGCTAAAGCGAGTGGAATGGCGAAGTCTGACACATCCCTCATATAGTAATCCGTGAAAGAGGACTCACAGTGCCATTGTGCAACAGCCATGATGTCCTTAAACGGAACACCATTGTAAAAAGGCGGAAGAGGCGGCTATTCCTCTAACATCGTGCCCTTGCGCATTGCACTTGGTGCCCAGTCGTAATCTCACGGGTAGTCTGAATGCATTCGACTACCCAACGAGAGATAGAATCCACGGATGCGGCGCCATATGGCTCCTTATGGCAGATCCACAGATGTCTATCATTCGACCGTAACGAGTCTGTCCGTTTTGTACTTAGTCAAAGCACGGACTGGGCACCAGACACTGGCATCACGATCAAACCTACTTAGTTTCGGTATAACGATCGGTTTGCCGGGATATCTCAAAGATTGAATCTTTGACATAAACTCTGCTCTTGGCAGTAGACGCAGACCCTCTCCGGAGACAATAAATCGGTCCCTCTCTGCTGAAAGTGCATGGATCACACTGCGCCTTCTAGCTGAGGAAGCTGCCAATAGAAAGACCGCCTTTAGAGTCAAATGCTTTAGACTTGCCGAACGCAACGGTTCGAAAGGGTGCTTGGCCAGTACATTAAGCACTAAAGATAGACTCCAGGCTGGAATGACTACCGGTTGTCTCGGCCGGAGATTGCTCATTCCCTTCACCATCACACTCAACTGGGCCACCTCTGGACTATCCCTGTTGGCTAGACAAGGGATAACTGATGCCAAAGCTGACTTGTATCCAGCAATTGTGACAGGAGCTAGTCCTGAAAAGATCAGCTCACAGAGAAAGTCTGCTATTTGCTGAATAGTGGAATGAAACAATACCCTTTTCCTCACACCAGTCTGCAAATCCGTTAACCTTGTTGTTATATGACTTGAAGGTTGACCTCCCTCTCGCAGCTGCGATGAAATCTGCAGCATGTCGAGAAAAGCCCTCCGACATGGAACGTTGTTTGACAACAACCACGCAGTCAATAACATTTAGGGACGCTCGTGTAGGAAGCATCCCTTGGCCTGGGAGATTATGTTCAGAATCTCGGGTAACTGCACTGGATTTTCCACCCGCAGACCTCGAAGATCCGCGAACCACGCCCTGCTGGGCCAAATGGCGCTATAGCAGGACCAGGCATGGTTCCTCCCTGATCTTCACCAATATCTTCGGTAGAAGAATGGTGGGTGGGTACGCGTAAGCATAAATCCCTCTCCAGCTTAACGCCAGAGCGTCTGTATCGACGGCATTAGGATCTGTAATCGGCGAGATAAGTCATGATTTGAGCATTTTCCCTTGTGGCGAACAAGTCCACGTTGGGTTTGCCCCAATGCTCGAAGATCCTGTGAAGAACTGGAGGGTTGAGAGACCATTCTGTTGGCAGAATTCTCTGTCTGCGAGACAAAGCATCCACCAGAATGTTCAATCGCCCAGGAATATGAGCTGCTTTAAAAACAACCGAGTAATTCCTGCACCATTGAATCAAGTGCCACACTTAGCTACATAGTGTGGGTGACTTGGCTCGCCTTGGCGATTTCTGTATAATACTACTGTCGAGTTGTCCGCCCGTATCAATATCGCCTTGCCCTTGACTTTTGGAAGAAACCTTTTCCAATGCCAGCTCCACTGCCATCATATCCAACAGATTGATATGCAGCTGGCTCTCTTGGAGAGTCCATGTGCCCGAGACCTGGTGTTCTCCCAGGTAGGGACCCATCCCTCCAGCGATGCATCCGTGTACACGGGACAGCTGGGGGTGGGGTGGGTGCAGCGAAAAACTCCTACTAGGAGATTCTGATGCTTTTTTCCCACCATACAAGATGCGATATTATTGGCTCCAAAACTGGCACCAGTTTTGACAGGGGTTCTATTCTGTTTCCACAGAGACATCAGATACAACTGGATAGGTCTTCGCATCCGAGCAGCGTACGGGTACCATCATGCCCAGCATCTGAAGAAACCGCCTCACCTGAATGTGGTTTCCCAATCGAAACTCTTGAGGATGGCTAACAGAGACACCACTCTGGGCTCTGACGGGTAAAAAACCCCGCCCTACTCGAGATCGAATTGCATCCTTAAATAAACGAAATGTTGAGTGGTGTGTCAACTCAGATTTCTCCTTGTTGACTATCTAGCCTAGATCTGAAAGCAACTTCAGAGTCAGAGCAGTATCCACCTCTAACCTGGCTGATGATCAGCCAATCGTCTATATAGGTGTGAAGCGCCACGTTCTCTTTTCTGAGAAATGCTGTCACCACAAGGACAACTGTGGTGAAAACCCCTTGGAGCTGTCGACAGGCCGAATGGGAGGATTTAAACTCCCATACTAGATTCTGAAAACGCAACTCTCAGAAACCTGTGACAACTCCCGTTCATAGGAATGTGGGAACATGCATCTCTCAGATCGATCGATACACACCACACCACCTTCCTCAATCCTGCCATTACCGACCGCGGAGTTTCCATCTGAAACCGAGGCGTATGGATAAACCAATTCAATGGCCTGAGACTGAGTACGGGTCTCCATCCCCCTGTGCTCTTGGGGACAAGAAACATCTTTGAATAGAAGCCTGGAGTGTTCCGGTTTGCTGGTTTATTGCTCCCTTCAGAAGCAAACCTGACACTTCGTTTTTAATAGCTTCTAACTTGTCTGGTCCCGTTGAACGGGTGTCCAGACAGGTGCCAAAGACAGATTCTGTGGTGGAAAGTCCCAGCACTCCGGTATGTACCCCTGAGATAACCATCCCAGGACCAGGCTGTCTGACGTCACACCTCTCCAAACCTCGATGAAAACGCATGAGCCTTCCACCCACTATAGACGCCTCAACGCCTAATGGGGGTGTCTGGCTCGCGTATCCGCTCCCCCCCCACCCCCTTTCTTGACGAGAGAGAGAGAGACCCATATTGGTCTTGGCTTGGCCGGTCTAACTGGCACCGCTGTTCCTATCGCACAGGTGCGGTCCAGGCAGATGCGAAGGGAGCCCTCGTACCATCGGGTACGATCCGCTCCCTGCTGCCCGCCCTTTGAGGACTTACCTCTCCCCTTCCCCTTCCCGCCTCTCGGGCGATCAGGATCAATATTGGGGAGGGTAGAGGGCCCCACAACGTTCTTGGCTTTCTTCGCACTCAATAAACACTCAGAATAAAAAGTTAGGTGGCCCTACTGGGCAGGGAGTCAGAGTGCAGTCCGGCGGATGCCAGCCCCACCACCGTGCATGCGCAGACTAGCACGTCCTCTGACTAATTTATTGGCTGACACACATGCAACTATTAAGAGCCTGAAGACCGAGCCTCTGTGGGGTGGAGAGGCCGGGTCCGTATTAGGGAGGTAAGTATCAACTCTCTCGTGAAAAAAGAAATCCGTGATTTCATTTATTTCACTTCAAGAGTATACTTATCTCCCTAATACTCTTTGATATTGCCAGAATTCGTCAGGGAATTTGGCGGGAGGGAGGCGAGGTCAAAAGACCAGCTCTTCCATATACGCTTTTCCGCGTTTAAGGCACTAAAACTTCTGAAACTGTGTGAAAACACAGTCAGGATTTGAAAAAACATCGGCTAACACAAACCGATGGATGAGAGATGACCGAATGTCATATACGCTCTTCCCCCCCCCCCCCCCTCCTGGGAGGAAGACTAGAATGACCTCAATGTCCCATACGCTCTCTACGTACAAGTGCCATGTACTATAGGACAGAAACAAAAACGCGCCATTTTCGTATACTCTCAATGATGAACCACATAAACACACATACCATCACCATTTTAATAACAAAGGGTCACGTGACAATACAATTAACAATGAACAACACATAAACAAGACTGACCTTGTTGAACTTGGCTGCTGACATCATCTTCCCAGTGGTGAAGGCTGATGCAGTCCCAAAAAGTGGTTGTTCCCATTAATTAATTGTGATATATACAAGCAATGAGGAAACCTCATCAAAAAAGTACACCTGATTATCTTTTCAAAATCGACAATGCGAGAGGATTAGAGGTGTCACGGAGATAATGGTCTGTAAAACATGACTCACAGTGCCACTGAGGAACCGACATAATGTCATCCACAGTGACCCCATTAAATAGGGCAGTGGAAGTCACTACGGCCCGGACACTGTGAGCATTGGCCATGTCAACTTGCTTACCGGTGGCGGATTTATGACAAAACTGAATACATTCTACAATCCACCTGGGAATGGTGTCCTTAGACGCCCTGCCATGGGGTTCAATATATGACAACCATAACGGACTGGTCCGTCCGCCACTCCTGAGTACGTTGTTTGTACCGGATCAGCGCTCGGACGGGACACCATGCTTTAGAATTAGGATCATATCTAGTTAAAGCTGGCAAAAAAATAGGTTGACCTGGGTATTTCAGACTGACTTTTAGCCAAGAAATTAATCCTAGGTAGAAGCTTAAGGCCTTCCCCTGTAACCACAAAATGGTCTTCCTCGGCTGATAAGGCATGAATTTCACTCCTACGCCTAGCCGAGGCCGCAGCAATTAAGTTTTAAGAGTTAACATTTTCATAGAAATGGAACTAAGTGGTTCAAAAGGCTTATCACCTGAAGCACTAGAGATAAACTCCAAGATGGAATCACCGGGGGATTCCTTGGTCTTAGATTGCCCATTCCTTTAATTAATACATTTAATGTACTTACTTCCCCTATTAGCCAAGCAAGGGACAACTGTCATTAAAGCTGATTTATAACCAGAAATAGAGTTAGGCTTGAGGCTATAGGCATCATACAGGTGACAGAGGAAATCAGCTACTACCTGAATAGATGAATCCATTGGATCAATACATCTTTTTGAGCACCATTCTGCAAATCTGATTTTATAATTATATGCTCTGGAGGTTGACCCCCTCCTGGCTTTGGCCATAAACATGGCTGCTTGCTCAGAAAAGCCCTCCTTAATTCTGGATTCCTTGACAACATCCACGCAGTCAATCTGAACATTGACGGATTGTTGTGAAGGGCCTTGTCCTGGAAGATAATGTCGTCCATTAGAGGCAGAGGAACCGGATTGCAGACCAGAGGGTCCAGCAGATCCGTATACCATGATCGGCGTGGCCAATTTGGGGCGATCAGAAGCACTTGGCACTCCTCCTGTCTGATTTTCTGAAGAATTTTTGGAATCAGGATTGCTGAAGGGAATGCGTATGCATACATTCCCACCCAGCTGATAGCTAACGCATCTGTTGCGAAAGCGCTTGGATCTGGAATCGTAGAGACGTACGTCGTCATCTTCGCATTCTTCTATGTTGCTAACAAATTGATGTTGGGTTTCCCCCAATGGTCGAACCGACGATCCGCCACACATTGATTTAGTTGCCATTCCGTCGGTAAAACACTCATCCTTCGGCTCAATGAGTCTGCTAGCGGATTTAACCTTCCCGGAATATGAACTGCTTTCAAGGTAATCCTGTGATCCAGGCACCAACAAAGCAGTCTCCATGTCATCATACAGAGACTGGGTGACTTCGTTCCGCCCTGGTGGTTTATGTAAGTCACAACTGTTGAGTTGTCTGATCGAATAAGAACAATCTTGCCCTGAACTTTCTGTAAGAAATGTTTCAGGCCCAGGACTACTGCTCTTAACTCCAGTAGATTGCACCATTGCAGGTGGTGAATTAGAGGCTCCAACACTGACATGTTCGAGTCCAGTGAACCTGTATTCTGGGTCCATTGCGTCATGAGAAATAACTGGATCGGCCGCCTGCGTAAGGTGGCCTGAGGAATGACTGGTTCCAAAGAAACCATCAACCCCAGCATTCTCAAGTAAACCCGTGCCAGGACATGACGACTGTTGCACACTGACTGTATTACTGAGATGAGTATCTGAACCCTCTCCTGAGTAGGATAAACATATCCTGTATCTAGATCGAAAACAAACTTCTGGGATGGAGTCAGCTCTGATTTTTGGAAATTGATTATCCAGCCTAAGTCTGTGAGAGTCTTCAAAACAATCTCCAGATTGGCCGATAAACTTTCCTGGGTGTGTGCTTTTAACAGCCAGTCGTCCATGTACGTGTGGACTGCTATGCTTCTCCTGCGGAGGTATGCTGTAATCTCAAGAACCACTCTGGTGAAAACCCGAGGAGCCGTGGAAATTCCGAAGGGTAACACCCTGAATTCCCACCGTCTGCCCTGGAATGCAAATCTCAGGAAGCGACGGAAACTCCTCGCTATGGGGATGTGGAAATAAGCATCCTTCAAATCTATTGAAGCTGTCCACATTCCTCTCTCCAACCGTGCCAACACCGACCTCACAGTCTCCATCTTGAAACTGGGTGTCTCTATGAACTTGTTCAATGGCTTGAGGTTGAGAATTGGTCTCCACCCTCCGGTGTTTTTTGTCACCAAGAACACGGTTGAATAGAAACCCGGACACTTCTGTGCCGGCTGAATTGCTCCTTTTTGTATGAGGGAGTTTATTCCCTCCTCTATACACAACCTTTGATCTGGATCTCTCTGAATTTGAGTCCAGATTGGCACCAGAGACAGTCGCGATGGTGGGCCTGTCATCCAATTGGGATGATACCCGACTGAAAGCCATCACAAGACTAAATGGTCCTGAGTCAACCGTTCCCACTCTTGCATGTGGTTGGCCAGACGGCCTCCCACTGGTCCACCTAGAGAGAGAGAGGTGGACATAAGGAGTGCAAGAGCGGCACTGTCTCCTTTGCCAGAAACACTGGAGTGGTTCTCACCGTGGTAAACGGCCCATCAGGCACGATTACCACGACCAGATCCTCGTGCGCCACGACCAGCACCACGCGCACCTCGGTGCGCGGGTGGCTGCTTGGCTGGCTGCGCCTGAGGAGCCTGCGCCCCCCTCACTGCTGGCCGAATCGCATGCGGCCGAGGCCGACGCTGCGATGGTGGCTGGCCTCTGACATGGCCACCTCCACCTCGAGCCTGCAGGGGATGGTCTGCAGGGGGTGCAGCGCGAACTCGCTCCCTAAGGAGCACCTCAAACTGTTCGCGCAGCGCCCTCTGGTTGTTGACCAGAGTAACCCTCTCCTGAAGGTGCCTACATCCCTCACGTCCAAAGAGACAAGGACCTGCCATAGGCGTACGCAGAAGCCTATTGTACAGGTACTGGGACGGGCACAGGTTATCTAACGCAAATGTGTGCCTCGCCCGGACACTTCTGGTCACCGCCCGAGTCATACAGTCCAGAGCCAGGTTGATACCATCCTGGATGGCTCTCTGGACTGTGACCGGGCTCGGTTGGCGTGATGCGGATGCTGTTACTACCCCCTGTAACAGCTGGGAGATGTGAGACAGCACCGCAATAGACGCTCTCCCACTCTCCTCCGCATCACGCAACGCGGCATTGGCCGAACGCAGCGCGTTCGAACACAAGGCTCCCATGTCAGAACGGGAACCTGGCCGCGTATCCTCACCTAAAGCCGCGCGGTCATCCATGCTAGGCTTAGGTACCACACCGTACCTCTGGTAGTCCATGGGTATGATGCGGCAGCGCCTTGCGACCTCGCGAGGGGCCTTCGCGAGACGCCCATTCGCCTTGATGGACGTCTCCGCCGCCGAGAACAGATCAACGATATGCTCTGCTAGAGGCAGAGATGCCATGGCACTGACAGTCGACTTTCCAGCTAACCACGGCCTGTGGTCTCGCTGGCTAGCCGACTGCTCCACGGGCAGGTCTGGCCTGACACTTATCAGCCATTGACAAGCGTCAGACCAATCCTCCTCCGTGGATAACTGCGAAAGCTCTACTAGACGGGGGCCTTCGTCCTCCTCCTGAGCTAATGCAGTCGAGCATGACGTTGGATATGCTGACACTCCTGGCAAGCCAGAGAAAGCATGCGGGCCCGAAAGAGCAGGCATGTTAATCTGACTGGCTTGTCCAGGAGCAGGCGTCGTGGTAGAGCGTGGGGCAGATACCGCCACACCACGGCCCCGGCCAGCAACACTCTCGGCAAGCCGAGGTATGCGGAATAACTGACCATCAGCTCCAACCAGGGCCACCTTCTGAGCCGTGAATTCTACTCCTGCGTGAGTACAACCGTGGATCATGTCGCCTGTCTTCCCCGCGAGGGGTGCACAGACGTCAAAATCCATGGCCATGGCTTCAGAAGGGGACCCAACAGATAATCCTCTTCTTCCTGGCCAGAAAGATTAGACTCCGGGTCAGCAAAGAGAGCTAACCCGGACTGGCCAGGAAAGGTGCCATAGGAGGTACTGGCACCTGCAGCGTGCGGATACCCCTGGGCTGATAAGCAGCCAGCAGGTTCCAGCGACAAGCGTCCACGGATTCCTGGCGCGGCAAGCCTGCTGCCAAGGTCGTGGAATGCCCCCTCTAATGGGGCCACCTCTGAATCGTCGAAAACTGGTAACGGCCTAAGGAAAGTTGATTCAGAGGCGGGGATTATCTGCTCCGAAGCAGATGACGAGGACAACAAAGGATTTGGTCCAGGAAGCATGCCACGGAGCAACTCTGGTACCAAATCCTTTATTGTCCTCTTCATCTCTCCCAACATCTCACTATGGAAGGCCTCCATGTCCACTGAGGACGAGGCCTTCCTCTTACCCTTTTTACTCACAACCTCTCTTTTCAGCTTCCTCTCTTCCTCCACAACCTTGTCCTTTGCCTGTAAGCATAAAAATTCCTTCATTAGTTCGCCCCCCCCCCCAATGCTTACACACATCACAATTAAGCAATGGCCCACAGGGGCTACATTGGAAGCAAAGATGTGGTATAAACTTCTCCTTCAGGAAGCGACCACAGGACGGGCAACCAGGTCTCTGAAACAGGGCAGAAGACGAGGACAATGAGTATTTTAGTTACGGTTAGAAACTCAAAACCAAAATAAAAGAGAGGGAAACTGATCATAAAGATCACTAATCATATGAAAAACCAGCGTTGGACAAAACTTTAATTGTTAATAAAGAGCAAGGCTGATTATGACGTCATTAATTCAAGACAGAAATTAAATCGATCCGAAAACAAACATCCAGGTGTAAGGATGAATTCCTAACCAGAACATCTTCAGGATAGATATTCAGACTACACAAACATCAGATACACAATGATAATAGTGGCAATTTATAGTTTACATAATTATCATCACCTCATATCATTAACTAGAATACCTGACTCCTTGTATAGACAAACCATCCAATGTGATGAACTGGAACACTCCACCAAGACTATGACCTCTTAACTCTCTCCGCCTTAGGGGAAGGAATTGGATCAAGAGGGCAAAGTGAGAAGACCTTCTCAGAGTCACTGGACATAGACTTTTTGGTTAGATAACCTAACAGTATTAGTAGGAAATGGAACCTTGGTGGAGAGAAACAAACCCTCTGATGATGTGATGTCCCATACATATCCTGACAGATACCTGTGGAAATAAACACAAAGAGAGATTAGTATTATATAGCACCATGTTGACATAAACCAACTATACTAGGCGCTTATCACGATAAACGTGAGTCCCGGAAACACATTACACCGGGAAAAACTCGCTAAAATATAATAGGTCACCTGATGGATAGATCCTGGGCCCTCCTCTGGTGAAGTAACTCTATCTGCCATCTCTACAGGTGTTCTAAACTTCTAACAAATGCTTAAAAAGACTTGAAAAAGACTAGGAAAAGCTTTGAGCACAAAAGCATGTGTACACCCTCTGCCAATAAATTAGCAAAGAGGAAGTGCTAGTCTGCGCATGCGCGGTGGTTGGGCTGGCATCCGCCGGACTGCACTCTGACTGCAGGAAATTTCAATTTTCCTTTCTCCGAGATCTAACAATACTCACCATTCTGTTACTTCTGATATACAGCTGGCCCTGACAGCGGCTCTAGGATTATAGACTTAGAAAGCTTTACCGACTCCTGGGAACCGGGTACTCGGCTCCCAACTGCCGAGTACCCGTTTACCATAGAGCTCATATTGTTTGCATAGCCACCAAACAAGAGAAAACTATGGCTTGCCTCCGTGGGGCTGGGAGGCTGGGTCCGTAACAGAATGGTGAGTATTGTTAGATCTCGGAGAAAGGGAAATTGACATTTCCTGCATTCTCCTTCGATCAATACTCACCATTCTGTTACTTCTGATATACACCAGATTTGATCAGTAACCTGGTGGGAAAGGGCAAGCCATAAATGCTAATTTTGCCCCTTGGAGAAAGATTTTAGACTTCAAACTTGACTAACGGAGACCTAAAAGGACCGTCAAGTTCACGGAACCGAATCACATTCGCGTCACAGTAACCCCCCCTTTTTTCTCCTAAGAAAAGGGAGAGAACTAACGAACATGTATCTCGCCTGAAAACACAAATATGCCAAGAGGGTTAACTGCTCCCTGCATATTCCATGTATTAGCCTGGGAATGAGCATGAATATATAAGATGAATGAACATGATACATATCCATAATACAAAAAACTCTCACTATTGAATTACCTTATGATAATTGGACTTCAGACGTACCGCCTCCAACCATTCACCGGTTCGGCCATCAGTGACACAATCTGGTTGACATCCTCTCGCCTGACCATGCCTGCTTTAGGTTCTTTTCTTACCGAAGTGAGAAAAGGGTGAAAAGCAGTGTGGTCACTAACTATCGTTTCAAAACAGCTAAAGCGAGTGGATTGGCTGAGTCTGACACATCCCTCATATAGTAATCCGTGAATGAGGACTCACAGTGCCATTGTGCAACGGCCATGATGTCCTATAACGGAACACCATTGTAAAGGGCGGTCGAGGCGGCTATTCCTCTGACATTGTCTGCCCTTACGCCTTGCACCTGGTGCCCAGTCGCCATCTCGTGAGTAGTCTGAATGCATTCGACCACCCAACGAGAGATAGTATCCATGGATGCGGCGCCATAAGACTTTTTATGGCAGATCCACAGATGTCTATCGTTCGACCGTAACGAGTCAGTCCGTTTCTTGTACTTAGTCAAAGCACGGACCGGGCACCAGACACTGGTATCACGATCAAACCTAGTTAACTTCGGTATAATGATCGGTTTGCCGGGATATCTCAAAGATTGGTTCTTTGACATAACCTCCGCTCTTGGCAGAAGATGCAGACCTTCTCCAGAAACAATAAATCGGTTCCTCTCTGCCGAAAGCGCATGGATCTCACTGCGCCTTCTAGCTGAGGAAGCTGCCAATAGAAAGACCGCCTTTAGAGTCAAATGCTTTAGACTAGCCGAACGCAACGGTTCGAAAGGGTGCTTGGCCAGTACATTAAGCACTAAAGATAGACTCCAGGCTGGAATGACTACCGGTTGTCTCGGTCGGAGATTGCTCATTCCCTTCAACATCACATTTAACTGGGCCACCTCTGGACTATCCCTGTTGGCTAGACAAGGGATAACTGATGCCAAAGCTGACTTGTATCCAGCAACTGTGACGGGAGCTAGTCCTCAAAAGAACAGCTCACAGAGAAAGTCTGCTATTTGCTGATAGTGGATTGAAAGGTATCAATACCCTTTTCTTCACACCAATCTGCAAATCTGTTAACCTTGTTGTTATATGACTTGAAGGTTGACCTCCTTCTCGCAGCCGCGATGAAATCAGCAGCCTGTCGAGAAAAGCCTTCCGACGCGGAACGTTGTTTGATAACATCCACGCAGTCATTGAACATTTCGGGACGCTCGTGTCGGAAGCGTCCCTTGGCCTGGGAGATTATGTTCGGAATCTCGGGCAACTGCACAGGATTTTCCACCAGCAGATCTAGAAGATCCGTGAACCAGGCCCTGCTCGGCCAATACGGCGCTATTAGCAGGACCAGACACGGTTCCTCCCTGACCTTCACCAATACCTTCGGTAGAAGAATGGTGGGTGGGTACGCGTAAGCGTGCATCCCTCTCCAGCTTATCGCCAGAGCGTCTGTATCGACGGCCTTTGGATCTGTAATCGGCGAGACATATGTCATGATTTGAGCATTTTCCTTTGTGGCGAACAAGTCCACGTTGGGTTTGCCCCAATGCTCGAAGATCCGTCGCAAAACTGGAGGGTTGAGGGACCATTCTGTTGGCAGGATTCTCTGTCTGCGAGACAAAGCATCCGCCAGAATGTTCAATCGGCCAGGAATACGAGCTGCTTTCAAAACAACCGAGTAATTCCTGCACCATTGAATCAAGTGCCACACCCTGATACACAGAGTGGGCGACCTGGTCCCGCCTTGGCGATTTATATATGATACTACTGTCGAATTGACCGACCATATCAATATCACCCTGCCCCTGATCATCGGAAGGAACTCTTCCAACGCCAGTTCCACTGCCATCATTTCCAACAGATTGATATGCAGCTGACTCTCCGGGAGAGTCCATGTGCCCGAGACCTGGTTCTCCCAGGCAGGCACCCCACCCTTCCAGCGATGCATCCGTGTAGACGGACAGCTGGGGGCGGGGTAGGTGCAGCGAAACCCCTAATAGGAGATTCTGACGCTGTTTCCACCATAGAAGATGCGATATTATCGGATCCAAAACTGGCACCAGTTTTGACAGGGGTTCTGTTCTCTGTTTCCACAGAGACATCAGATACAACTGGATAGGCCTTCGCATTAGAGCATCGTACGGGATAACCTGCTCCATGGAGACCATCATACCCAGCATCTGAAGGAACCGCCTCGCCTTGAATGTGGTTTCCCACTCGAAAACTCTTGAGGATGGCTAACAGAGACACCACTCTGAGCTCTGACGGGTAAACCCTGCCCTCCTCGAGGTCGAATCGCATCCCCAAATAAACGAAACGTTGAGTGGGCGTCAACTCGGATTTCTCCTTGTTGACTATGCAGCGTAGATCTGAAAGTAACTTCAGAGTCAGAGCAGTACCCACGTTCAACCTGGCTGCCTAGTCTGCCTTGAGCAGCCAGTCGTCTATGTAGGTGTGTAGCGCCACGTTCTCTTTTCTGAGAAACGCTGTCACCGCAAGGACCACTCTTGTGAAAACCCTCGGAGCTGTCGACAGGCCAAACGGGAGACTGTAAACTCCCATACTTGATTCTGAAACGCAAATCTCAGAAACCTGTGCCAACTCCGATTCATAGGAATGTGGAAATATGCATTTTTCAGATCGATCGATACACACCACATTCCTTTCCTCAATCCCGCATTACCGACCTCGGCGTTTCCATCTGGAACCGAGGCGTATGGACAAACCAATTTAATGGCCTGAGATTGAGTATGGGTCTCCATCCCCCTGTGCTCTTGGGGACAAGGAACATGTTTGAATAGAAGCCTGGAGTGTTTCAATTTGCTGGTTTTATTGCTCCCTTCAGAAGCAAACCCGACACTTCCTTTTGAACGGCTTCTAACTTGTCTGGCTCCCTTGGTACGGGTGTCCAGACAGGTGCCAAAGACAGATTTTGTGGTGGAAAATCCCACCACTCCGGCATGTAACCCTGGGATAACCACCCAGGACCAGACTGTCTGACGTCACACCTTGACAGGCCTCCACGAAACGCAGGAGCCTTCCACCCACCATAGACGCCTCGACGTCTAACAGGGTTGTCCGGCTCGCAGTCCGCCCCCCCCCCCCTCTTTCTTAACGAGAGAGAGAGAGAGAGAGAACCATTTCGTTCTAGGCACGACGGGTATAACTGGCACCGCTGTTCCTGTCGCACAGGCGCGGTCCAGGCGGATATGAAGGGAGCTTTCGTACCCTCAGGTACGCTTCGGCCCCTTCTGTCCGCCCTTTGAGGCCTTACCCTTACCCTTCCCCTTGCCCTTCCCGCCTCTAGGGCGGTCAGGAGCAACATTGGGGAGGGTAGGCGCCTCTACAACCTTCCTGGGCTTCTTCGCCGGCGGCGGCTCTGAAAACCCAGCTGAAGCAGAAGTCGCAACAGGCGTAGCTTTCGCCTTGCCCTTATGCTTCTTCTGCTCCTTTGAAGGTTGTCCCGTTAGCGGTTTCCCCACAGGCCCTAGTGCGTGCGCTTGCCGCACTAGCTCTAGCTGTAGGTTTACCGCTAACTGATTCTGCGCGATACTGGCGGTATCCTCTAAGATGGCCCACGCTTGGCCACCGAAGATGCTAGGCCCTGTCAGGGGTGTCCCAAGGAGACGCTCCCTGACTGCCGTAGCCGGACGCATATGGTCAATGACCATTTGCCTCCTGGATTTCGTCACACGCGCTTGCACCCTTGCCAATGCGTCCATCGACAGCACCAGGCCGTCATTGACACATGAAAGCGCCACAGGTGGCACAGGGTGGCCTGCCCCGCTTCAGCCCACACCGACTGAAGGAGACGATAAGAGTGGTTGACAGCGCTCATCGCTGCCCTCACACCCTCATCGCATAGGGACAGGACTTCTTCCTGGTGTACCTGAGACTTGTCCACAAGTGCCGGACCGGGGTGACCCGCCACGGCACTCTGGACGCCCAGTACCCATCAGTCATCCTCCGTGACTGACGGGACTACACCATACCTGTCGTATTCCCCCCGCGGAATACGACATCTTGCCCGCACCTCCCTGGAGGCCGCAGGGAGCTGACCCTTGGTCATCAGTTGTTTGCTATAAATAGCATCCAACCATTCTATGAACCGTGGATCCAGTCACACTGATTGGATCCGGGCCGCGGGCAAAATCCCCGTCCTGATCGACGCAACCGACGGACGGGGCGCATCTTCATCGGCCGTGGCCGAAACCACAGACGGGTCAACCCTGGCTAGCCACGCCAGAGCATCTGACCAATCTACCCCCGATGAAGACACCCCCCCAACCACGTCACCCGTTGACGTGCTCACGGGTCTGCCAGCCACGACCTCCCAGCAAGGAGCCACGGCTGACACGCCAGGCACTCCGGTACCACACGGTTCCGCCGCCACCCCATGAAACACTCCGGTCCATGGGGTAGGTCCGCACGGAAAACCGTACGGACCCGTAGCAGTCGCGGAACCATAGCCGGACACGGGCGCCCACGGCACCCCACGTCCGACTGCCGGACCAGGCGAGATACGTGAGTACCACGCCCGGCCCGGCACACCCGTTCCCGTGACGGCTGGTGCCAAACCAAGCCGCACGGAACCGGTGCACGGTAACGGATTTGCCTCAGCCACAGGCGGAGCCGCTGACTTGGCTTGCGTCAAACCAGACAAATGGAGGCCGGTTCCGTCTAGGACGGAATCAACCTCCATATTCTCCACCTGCGGCTTCACGGGCCGCAGCAACCTCTCCTCCTCGGCCTCCTCGTCTTCAGACTCCGAAGAGTCGTCACTAGACGAGTCAACTGACGGACCGGCCACCGCTACTGGACCACCCGGAGGTGGCCGCAGAGAAACAGAAACCCGTCTGGCCGAAGCCAGACGGGACTGCCAGGGGGCCGTCGAGACGGCCCCCTCGGTAACCAGTCCAGAATCCTGTCCGAGGACAGGATCCGTACCAGGCATGGGGAGAAACTGCCCCCCAACCTTTGGTAGCAGGGACGACACCAGCGTGGTCAGAACGCTATGCAGAAAAACCCTGCAGAGCCGGACCAAACCACGCCGGCGGTGCCATCTCCGCCACCTCCAGCTGGGGACGTGGAGCACCCGCACCGGCCGAACCGGGCGCTCCACGATTTACTCTCGGACCGCCTGACCCCGCGTCAGACCCAGCCAAGTCCTTCTGGGCAAGGAACTTAACCATCGTTTCGACGGACCACACTGCACAAACATTACACCTATGATCTATATTACACAGGGCACACTTAAAACAGACATGGTCCTTGAACATTACACGGACAAACTTATGGCAGTCGTCACATGATGGCGGGGCTGGCTTGGCCTATAAAATAAGCACAAACCTACAATAAACAAGCGGAACGAGACCCGGATGGAAGACAGACAATTAATTTTCAAATAATTTGACTCATAAATTAACCGTAACCTCCCCGCACCCCACCCCGCCACGTTACAACAACGATCGCATTGATTATGACGACAAGTACGCGGCGGGCACAACACACCCATAATAGATCCTCCAGGATGTGTAACGGCTCCAGGAATCATATCGCATAGCATTCAGGGTATATTTACTAATCAATATAAATTATACTCCTAACGAACGCAGCACGATATGTGAAGAAAACAACAAAATGTATAACAAAACTGCTGTCTCACACGGTAAAACCGCAGACCACACATCTACTCAAGAATTTTGAAACCACCGATCATTGCAAACCGATCGTGATCGCACGTAAACTTGATCATTCTAAAGTTTCCGGTACCATTTTTAGTACGCAGCACCCAGAATAAGATGCGCGAATTAATGAAAAATTTTTCTTCACATAAACATCCGAGCGACCGGGTGTGACGTCACCCGCTCGGATTCTACAGAGAACGACGTCAGCCGATATTCGTGTTAGAAATACCATAGCAAACACCTATTTTCATATCTGCCGATCGCCTGTTGGGGTTTAAAGAAGGCGATCGTCTGGCATATATCGTTGTTAGCACACGTCCCAGATTCTATGGGGTCAGAAATTGGAACATGCGACACAACGAAATTTAGAGACCTAAGTCTTTTAACTATGGATAATAAAGAACAATACAACCTGGTTGTCTTGGGCGGTATTCTCCATAGTCCTTAGTTAATCCTTTCAGAACACACAAACTATCACTGATTAAAGACTTAGATTATTTTAAAACACTAAAATCCTTAATGCATAAAGCATGTATTGCTCTTGTCGCTATGCAAACAAGAATGAGCTCTATGGTAAACGGGTACTCGGCAGTTGGGAGCCGAGTACCCGGTTCCCAGGAGTCGGTAAAGCTTTCTAAGTCTATAATCCTAGAGCCGCTGTCAGGGTCAGCTGTATATCAGAAGTAACAGAATGGTGAGTATTGATCGAAGGAGAATCCCTGACCAGTAGGGGCACATAACTGTTTTTATTCTGAGTGTTTATTGAGTGCAAGCCAATATTTAGCAATATCAAAGAGTATTAGGGAGGTAAGTATACTCTTTAAGTGAAAACATCCTTTTTCAGATGAGGGCTCCACACACATACCGCATACTCTAGGTGTGGTCTCACCAGGGCCTGGAACTGCTGCTTAAACATTTCCTCATCTAGGTAGGTGAATGTTCTTCTAATTAGCACCATAATGCTGTTCACCTTGTTAACTTGGGCTTGAATGTGGCTTGAGAAGGTTAAGTTCATGTCTACTGTTACCCCAATGTCCTTTTCCTGTTGTGTGTTCTCAAGATTGACTAGTGTCCCATCTTGCTTGTAGAGGTGGTAGCTCTTCTCATCTGAGTGATTTCCTCCCTTGCTCTCTACCGTCAGTACTTTGCATTTGTTTGTGTGGAATCTCAATAGCCATGTGTTTGACCACACCTGAAGGGAGTCCAGATCCTCCCGCAACTCAATTTCACCTTTCTTGCATCTGATTTGCTGGTAGATTTTTGTGTCATCTGCGAAGAGATAACATGTAGATCTTACAGCCTCAGGAAGATCATTAATGTATATCACAAACTGGATAGGCCTAACACACTGCCTTGTGGGATTCCACTTGTTACTGGGTGGTTTTCTGAAACATGTCCGTTGACCACGACACATTGCTTTCTGTTTGAAAGAAAGTGCTGTACCCATAGTATTATACGTTCGCTTAGACCATATTTTCTCAGCTTGCTGATGAGTCACCTATGTGGGACAGTATCGAACGCCTTCATAAAGTCCATATATATGGCATCTATTTGTCCCCCTTTGTCCACCACTTTTGTCCATTCATCCAGTACCTTTAGTAGTTGCAGTGCTGTTGATCTTCCTTCCATAAAACCAAATTGTCTTTTGCTGAAGATCTTAAATGTATGTGGTGATGCCGATGGTGGTAGGATAGGCACTATGGTGGTGTTTTCCTTTGTGAACACAGATGTGACCTGTTCATTCAGGGCTGCTGCTGCTTTTCCCTCTTGATCAGTGATGATCTGTCCATGCTGTCTAATGGCACTGATTCCTATGTTGTCGTGCGGTCTACTCTTGATGTACTGGCAGCACTGCCAGAATTGGTGCTGAACAGTGTTTATGCGGACTAAAATTATAATTATATAGTGTTCATAAATTGAACTGTAGTCTACGTAACCACATCTGTTGGTGCTCCGATCAAGAGGAGGGATATAAAAACAACAACATCCCGGAAACACATTACATTATGATTATCTGCTTTTCATACTTTGACACTTTTCTGATAGGTCACACAACACGTGTAGAGCTGTGCCAACAAGTATAGGTATACGCTTTAAGAATATTTACACAGCTGATTTCGTGTTTCCATTTCAAGAGATGAAGAAATAAAACGATAGATAACTTTTTGTTTCAGATACAAAGTTTCCTGTATTGTCCCGACCGATTTGGTGTATAGACATTTCGGCGGCCAACCATTTTCGGCAGCTTAGAGTACATTTTCGGCAGCCCGTTTTCGGCAGTCTATATTAGTGTGTTTTATTATTATCCCTGTGTTACCTATATGTTACCCTATATCCATGTCGCTTTAACAGAGTCGATATAACAGTAGTATATATTTGATTTGATTTGATTTGATTTATTCTCTTGGTAAATATTACAAATTACAATATGATAACAGGGAGTCCACTTGAGGCTGTGCCTATTAGCTTGTGGACCCCTGACATAAAATAACATACAGATCATACATGATTTGACATAAGTAGACATAAGGCATTATGACAATATATTATACATAACTACAGACAAATAATATAGGATTTGACATAGAAAAAGAGAAGGAAAAAAAAGAAGAAAAAGACAAGACATTTTACAAACATGGTTCACTTGTTTTTGATTGTTCTTCATACTGTGGGTAACACATTTCACTCATTGGAATGGGCTAGGGGATGAAGGGGGTGGGGGTGGGGTGGGGTGGTGGAGTTCATCCTGTTTCTACTATTTTATTTTTTAGATATGATCAAGTTCTGGATCTGTGTGTATCTTGAGGAGTGCTGGTCCAATTTGACTCAGAATTTAACACAGAAGCTGCACACTCGCTGAATATTCAGAAAATCCACCCGACCGAGAGTTGTTGGTGGCTTAGCCAACCACAGCCCCCGGTCAAGTCCTCTTCAAAACACCCAGCAAGAGGAGCTATGTCCCTTGGGATGTGTTGTCAGTAAGACCCAGGAGCCAGACATTCACATAAAATATATTATAATAAAATTAATTAAATTAAATATGATTATGGTTAATGATATAGTAAATATAACAATGGCCAACATGATTCTAGGAACAAACTGATTTGGTTATGACGTAAGTAATCTTCTGTACACATTTGGAATAGAAGACATTGCTGCCTTATGCAGAAAATTCTCCCACGAATTCCACTAGGTCCAGAATATGCAGCAGTAACGGTACCTTTTATTTTTTGTAGACAATATGTCAAACCGGAGTGTAGAGGCAGGGCAAGAGCAGTAATATCAGTATTGTTAACAGGTGGTTCTTCATGATGAATTACTGGTAATTGCTGAGGTGTCCGGGCGCATGAAGGTGTGGTAACTAATATATGAGTGAGGTCCAATTACTCGATTTAGTACTTATTAATGAACATTTGTTTAACAATATGTTTGCAGGAATTTTGACTAATAAACCGTGTACGTGTGTTCGTGTCTGTGTTATTCCAGAGTTTTGTAGCTTGAAAGGATGGTTTTTGTTTCGAGATTTCCATTCTATTGTATTCTGTGTGAAAGTTGTGTCTAGATCTGGTGTTGTATGCGTGTATTTCAGTGTTTAGGTTAAAAGAGAGAAGACAGTGAATTTGGTAGATTACCTTTGAAAAAATCTTTTATTATTGTATATAATTGGAGATTACCAATATCTTCTAGTTTTAATAAATTTTCTGTCTTGTAAACATTTTGGGCCTCTCCTGTTTGTGCAAAAAGTTTAATGGCTTGCTTTTGAAGTGATTTTAGTCTAGCCAGTCTGATTTTATATGTATTAGTCCAAATAGTGTTGCAATAAGTAATTTGTGGGAGTATTAACGTGCAATATAGTGTTTTTAGTATGTTAGGTGGTAAGTATGATTTAAGTCGTCGCATGATCCCAATGTTCCTTGCCACTTTAGATGTTACAATCTCTATGTGTTTCTCCCAGGTTAGATCTTTATCCAGGTAGACACCTAAGAATTTAGCAAACTCAGCCTCCTGTATTTCCTGATTATCAATGTACAATTTTGGCAAGTCATTTTTCTTTAGTTTTCTAGATTTTGTAAAGAGCATGTAATTAGTTTTCCCAACATTCAGTGATAATTTGTTTACTTTAAACCAATATATTACTTTTTCCATTTCTTCATTTACATTTTTATATAGTGTTTCTATATTCTTGTTGTGGCAAAAAGCATTGGTGTCATCTGCAAACAGTATTAATGAAAGCTGCTGACAAACATTGGGTAAATCATTCATATATATTAAAAACAGGAGAGGTCCAAGTACTGATCCCTGCGGGACACCACAAACTAGGTTTTCATTGCTAGGGCAAGCTCCATTGTATTGTATGCACTGTACTCTGTTTGATAAATAACTTGTTATCCAATTTAGGGCACTTCCCCTCACTCCATAATAAGATAGTTTTTTTTATTAGAATCTTATGATCAATTGTGTCAAAAGCCTTAGAAAGATCAAGAAATATGCCAAGAATATGTTCTTTGTTTTCTAGAGAATTTGTTATTTTTTCCAACATATCTATCAGAGCCAGCATTGTGGAGTGATTTTGTCTAAAACCATATTGCGCTTTATAGAGAATAGAATATTTATTTAAGAAATTTATCAGTCTATTGTAGAAAAGTCTTTCTAGAAGTTTAGAAAATAGTGGAAGTACTGAGACAGGCCGGTAATTATTGAAGTCAGAAGAGTCCTTGGCTTTATATATTGGTGTCACCCGTGCTACTTTTAGTCGAGATGGGAAGATACCCTGCACCAGGGAAAGATTACAAATGTGGTTCAATGGGATTAATATTTGTGACAGACAGTTTTTAAAAATGTTCCATTTAAAATTATCAATGCCTGCACTTTTGTTCAGGTTGATTTGCATTAAGATTTTTGAGATTTCATCTGTGTTAGTAGGATTTAGAAACACTGAGGATTGATAGCTGCCTGTCAGATAATCTTCTATATTTGTATTAGAGGTATTCCTAATTTTTTTCGATAGGCTGGGTCCAATGTTGATAAAATATTCATTAAATTTATTTGCTATATCTTGGTTGTTGGTTAAAACTTTGTCATTATATATAAATCTTGATGTCTCTGATTTCTTGTTTTGTTTATTCAGTAGAGACTTTATTAACTTCCACGTTTCTTTGATATTGTCTTTCTGATTGATGAATTTATTATGGTAATGATTGATTTTGGCTCTCCGGATTACTTGGTTTAGTCTGTTGCGATATTTTTTATATTGAGATTCATTGTACTTTGTAGTATACTAATACTATACGTGTGTATTATATAGTAATAGTATATATTTCTGTTATATGGACTCAAATAGACTGAAATCCATATCTAATTACCACTAATTGGTAGTTGACGAATTTTATTATGTTTGTTTTTCAGCCATGCCGACTCTAAGAGCAAAAGGAACTAAGAGCCAGTTGCTGCGATGAAAGTCAAGTGCCGTGACGAAGATTAGGCATACTGTTGTGACGCTGTGAAATATAATTTCATATTATTTTGAAATAAAGACGTAGGCCTATATCGATCATTCTTTAATAAAGTGGTTGGCCTCTAATTATTACAAATTTCAGTTCAATTGCAATGCAAAAAATTTTAAAAGAAAATTCTAGAATATTTAAGGCTTAACATAATATTTGAAAAGCAGCGTCAATTTGGAAAATCTATGTGTCATGTAATTCATGTATCACATGAAAATGATAATTTTGAAAATAATTTTTCGGGTTGAGACTTGGAGTAGATTTCCTCCAATTTTCGTTACGATCTACCTAATACCTATTGTTTGAAGCAAATTTTGAAATGCTCATTAGAAAATATAAATAATTCCGAAAATCCGCAAGAAACTCTTATAATGCTACGTCAGTAATGGTCGAAAGATTAATACAGACTGACTAACAATCTGAATCACAAGTACGACCAGCAATTGCACGTGCATTTTGATTTGTTGACGTTACTGAAAGCTCACTCTATTGTATTTGTAATCCGTGTCTGTGTGTATTCCGACCATTGTAATGGTTTCCTGCAATTAAAGCCCATGCTAGCTAGACTCGGCGGGTGATCTTCTTCTTTTCTTCTTCTTTTCGTTCGCTGATCATACCGCCAGTCCTGTAAGTGACTATCGACATGATCATAAGCGTTAAGTGCGTTGATCCATGGTTTATTAGAGTGCACTGTGTGGCCTGGAACCTCCGTCTTCAGCACTCGAGGTTTCTGTGAGGGTTACCTCACCCTTACCTCCTTTGTCGCCTCTTACGACACGCAGAGGATACGGAAGGTGTATTCGAAGCCCCACCTACAGGGCAGTAATCAAAGCATCCATTTCTTGGTTTGTCATAGCAAATACTTTGGAAAAATGCATGTTTCACAAAATAAACCGAAAGTTCTTACAGAAGTCTAATTTTGTAAACAGTGACTAGTAAGGAAGCACCAAACTCCCTTTCTTTGGGAGGATGAAGTAACCTCTAAAACCTTCTCAGGCATTGCCTTAGAGATGTCTAGTAGCTGACGAGGCCCTTGCCATTGCTCCACAATTTAGCATCTACTGCTGATGTAATGTTAGTTTATATATGTTTTGAAACTCATTATTCATTATAAATTATTATATTCGACACTGAGTTTCACATTGATTTACTTAGACTGTAACTTTGAAGAACTTTATTTTTAACCTGATGTTAATCTTGCGTCACGTCTGCTGTGCTCTTTCGGTTTTCATCCGTTATGTTTTCGTTTCGAATGTTTTTCCTTAGTCAATACAAACAACTCATCTTTCTCTATTCAGCATCTGAAGCTGTAATAACAATATAATGATTTTGCTACCTAGCAACAACAATCAGTCAAATTAATTTCAAAATATTCAAAAGAATCTTCATTAAATTGTAAGCCCACAAAGATAAACAATTGATACTCTTGACAAATTTTCCGACGTTCGCGACGGAGCTAGATGTGTCATTATCATTATGATGTCAGCTAACTTGATCTAATTGATTATGACTCCAGATAACTGAGTAACAGATCAGATCTTTCTATTAAGACCTTACCTAAGTTTAACAAGATGAACTTAATGATGATTCTATGGACATTTACAATGATAATCTAATGCATATTCCATAAGAATATTTGCAATGACAATCTAGTGTCGTTCTATTATACCTTCGGACGTGTATAGCATATATATGATGCTCTCCAGGCATTACTATGTACGAGCAGATCGAATCTTGCAGTTATTTATTAATATATAATACTATATTATTAATGTGTTCTTATTCTATACTTATTAATTGATTATTAATGTAACTCAATTGCTGCAAGCGTCAAATCACCTGAACGACTCACTTCCTCATGCATACGCGCTAGCGTATTGGGGTGGTACTATGTTAGGCACTGGACTGGCTAGAGACTGGAAGAGGCCAGCCTAGACTTAAGCCCGTGCTGATTACGAATATTTTGTATATAGTTTAAACACGTGCATCCGGGCGATCTCAGGCCACGCCCTTAAATCTCATTGCACCTGAACAATATCTTTGTATTCGTCCAATCTTCTAGTTTTCCGAAGATGTTTCAAGATTTTGATACGCTAAGCAATAGCAAAAGAATTCCAGAATTCAGACATTTAATTCGTTAGAAGTTTCAAAACCAGGCCTTAGAAGTTACCTCGCAATTTGATTCGCTAAGAGAAAAGAGAATGGTAACGTGACCCCCTTTTGATCCTGGAATCAAGAACTTGATAGACGCCAATTTAACCAATAACTTCGTCTCCACACTTGATTCTTTAGGAGGCGTCGGTTTTGGTGTGGTGGCCCTTGAGTAGATATGGGCGGTGATGAATTGTGATTACTGCAATGCTTGTCCACTGTTTTGGGTTTTTTCTATTTGTTTATGTTAATGATATGTTATCATATCAGCAGTACCATCAATATGCAGCTATTGTAGGGGGAACTTTTTCGGGAATTTCTTCCACCCATGTCTCGGTAGCAGTATGCAGTAGGGCAGTTGAGTTTAACTAGAGGGTATGACATAATGTTATTTTGAGCGGCTTCAGGTGTCAGAATTTAAAATGAAATCCGAACCTTTAGGATGAACTTTTGATAAAAAAATAATATCCGGATAACGTTATATCTTCTAAAAACTAAATTAGGATTTTATTTGGACATTGCTTTGAAATATTCAACCAGGATTTCGGAAATACTGTGAAGGGCTGTGTTATGGGATGGCATTATAAGATTTAGCGGGAAAGCAATTTATAATCACACACCCACCCACCCACCCACCCAATCAATCAATCAATCAATCAATCAATCAATCAATTAATTAATCAATCAATCAATCAGCGGGAAAGCAATTTATAATCATGAGGGAGTTTTATATTTCGTATTTATTCATTTGCCTAGCAGTTGGTAGAAGGTAATTTAAAGTTATTGGATATTTAAGTAACTTGTAAAAATGTTCCTATTCTGCCAGTACCAGTATTGTCATTGTTGATAGTGCTTTGATGGCAAAATCATGTGGCCTCCCTCCATCCCTCCCTCACTCGCTCGCTCTCTCTCACTCGCTCGCTAACTTAACTAACTAACTAACTAACTAGCTAACTAACTAACTAACTAACTAACTAACTAACTAACTAACTAACTAACCCACCCACCCACCCACCCACCCACCAACCCACCCACCCACCCACCCACCCATCCACCCACCCACCCACCCACACACTCAATCAACCAATCAATCAATGTTGCAACCAGTGGACTCTGATGAAGGGATGGTGTTGGTGGAGCACGATATAGAGATTCTTTGAAACAGCTGCATGGCGTTTCGACAACACATCTTACAGGACCTCGATCGGCTGTCACCAGTATCACGTGGCTTCTGCAGTCTACTTTCTCTTCACCGCAAGTATGAACTGGAAGTTTTGATGATTATCTTAGAATATACAAATATTTCTTTAGCCATTGGGACTCGAGAACTTTAATCAGTGTGGACTTCTCCGCGCGCTCCTCTGATATCTCAGTTATTTGGGCCTGTCATGGCACCTACTATATTGAATTTGCGAGTGTGCGGTTGACCAGGGTGGTTTGACTATGGACATTTCCATTTTATCCATCAATCATATGATATCATAATCAACTACGTGACGTGTAGGATGACGTCATAATCGCTTACGTCATGAATGACGTAGCTGTAGCAAAGTTCGGCACGAACGCTTAATTGATGACTGACTAAGCGATGTTGTACGAATTTTCCATCTCTACTATTTAATAAACACATTGTTGAATATTGTGAAACCAATTTGCCTCCACTCAAATCAGTTTCAAAATATTCCACAGCTTACCTGTAAAGTTCTTTTTAATTGATGGTTCGAATTTTGCGTTCGTTGATGATAGACGCGTTTTAGATCAGTGTAAATTGCGTCCATTATTGCGTTTGCGACAAAATTATATTGCTTAAGTGAGACTAGAGTTTAAAGAACAGTGTTATTTGATAATTCTTTTCTTTAAACTATTTTAAACATTTTCCGTTTGAGGTTCGTTCGCGTGCATCAAGCACTAGCTTTTCCGCCAGTAAAATCGTTGTTCTTGTCGGCCATTAGTGTTGTCTTGTTCGTTTTTATTTGGCGCCAATTTTCGAAAACAAAGCTTTTTATTTTTACGTTTATTTGCTGTGCTCCCGAGTCGGAACTATAAGGTATTGTTATTAAATTATTTTAATAGATTTCGTAATTTTAAAACCAGTTTAAACCTATTTGATCAATTTTCTTTTGGATGTTCGTTTGCGTGCTTTAAAACACTAGATTTTTCGCCATTCAAACAGCCGCATTTTTGCCATTAGCCTTGATCGGTTTCGACACCAATTTTCGAAAAAAAAAAAAAAAGAGAAAATTTTTGAAATTTTCCTTTCAGTTTGCTTAGTTGGAATTTTCGCGAATTTTACCGAAGGGGATGACACAGCGCTGTTATACTGGTAACGTTTACTAGGCCTATTCTACCTCTTCTCTTTATACTTCCGCCTTTCACAACCTACTCTACTCATCTCCTTCACACACTAATCCTACTGCATTCTATCCTATCTCTCATACTGTACCTACTAAGTTTTCCTACTACATACTACCTTATAAATAATCCACACCGTTGGGTAAGCAACATGGAGGAAGCTGACTTCCTCAAACAGCTTCCTGAAGTGGCGCATGATACTGGTGGTAGTCAACTGGCGTCAGCCAACTCAGCGCCAAATGGTGGCAAAGACAGGGACGCAAGCGCCACCAAGCAGGGAGCCACTGGTGGTCCATGCAGGGGTGGGGAGGGAATGTCCTGGGAGGGAGCGAGTGAGGGCGTTAGCGTCACTACTCACCTGGTGGGGGTGTAGGGGCTGGTAAGGCGGACCTACATGAATTGGCAATGGAAGAGTTCACCCACGAACAAGTGGCCCAGCAAGTGGTGATTCTGGAGAGCAATCTCCAGAACACACCACAAAGCACCCCTAAGAAGGGTGGTGATACACCAGGCCCCAAAAGGAAAAGGGGGGTCGGGGTGTTAGAGGAGGGGGAGGAAGTGGGAGGAAGGGAAGGCACTCCCAGCAAGAGGTCTCGGGACAAGGGGGCTTCCCCCAGCGGGAGGGAGAGTCCCAACCAGCGTGCAGAGTGGGGGTTCCCCGGGTGGTGCGTCCAGTAGTGAAGGGAGGGAGGTGGGCCAAAAGGGAGGGGGGCAGAGAGATGGTACCCAGGGAAGGAGGGTCAGGGTCAAGGGACTCGCAGGCGATGGTTTAGCGGGGTTAACCCGCATGGTAATCTATAGGTTACTGTATGCCATGGTGGGCATGCTGGCAGGCCTAGACAAAAGGGACGGGGAGGTTCTGGTAACCTCCACCAGTGAAGGCAGTTCCAAAAGCTGCTGAAAATCACACCGATAGGCAGCCACGTGGTGTCTATTGAAGAATACACCACCAAAAACACCAGACAAAGCAAAGCGGTAGGTGCCATATCGGGAGTCCCAAGGGACTTCACGAATGACGACATAAAGGAAGAAATGAACAACCAGGGGGAACACAAAGTGGACTGGGTGGGTCGGATTGGTGGAACAGCCAGACCGACTTATGCAGTGAAACTGGTGTTCAACTCGGATGCACTGCCAAGTAAGGTTAAACTGGGATGGATGACCTTCAAAGTCAAACCATACATCCCAGAGCCCGTCAGATGCTACAGATGCCACCCGCTGGGTCACGTGGCAAAGCACTGTAGAACCAAAGCCAGCACATGCGTCAACTGTGGAGGGAACCACAAACGTGAGGACTGCCAGCAGACCCCCCACTGTAGAAATTGCAAGGGAAGCCACAGTGCTGCATATCGCGGATGCCCGGCTTTGCAAAAAGCCAAGGACATCCTCAAGGTTAAAACAACAGATCAGGTCTCATACTGGGAGGCCAAGAAGAGGGTCACCCAGCAAACAGGCAGGGGGACTGAACAGCCAGCTGGAATACCAGTACCTGGACCAGCCACACCTCTTGAAAGAACAGCATGGCAGAAAAGGGCGGAATCCGTAAGGAGGAAGCTGGCCACCCCCGGGATGGACTGCTCAGTGATGAGACATCTGGAAAAAGGGGAGGAGGCTCCTACTGAGCCACCCACGATAGAGACGGCCACGCCCACCCTCCCGCTTGGGAGTCCGGCCAGCAAAGCCTGTAAACAGGCCAAAAGGCAAACAAAAATGCCAAAAAAACCGCCTGCAAAGGGCCTAATGTCATAGGCAGTAGCAGGGCCCGAAACCAAAGGGCTGAACCAATCGGCACATTGGAGGTAACTCTAGTGGAAAACAGGCTATCAAACCTGTGATCCCCACTAGCAGTACTAGCAGCTGCAGTGACCTGCCGGCCGATATCACCAGAGGGACACCAACGAGCGAGGTAAGACCCACCCCGATTGTTGGAGAGCATAAAATTGTTTTAAATGTCCAAACTTTCAGACTGATCATAGAGACGATCATATCATCAGTTTTCATTGGCAACGAGGCAGCAAGAACAAGGTTGATGTCGATGGTCTCGTTGCGAAATTCGTAGAACTGTGCTCCTCTTCAAACTAATCATGGGGGTCAAAATTCTTCAATGGAACGTTCGAGGCACCCGGTCTAATACCAACCTTGACGAATTGTGGAACACATTCCACAACGAAAATGACCACCCAGACATTATATGTCTACAGGAAACCCGTCTGAAACCCAACCAGGATATCAAAAGGTACAACTACAATGTCGAAAGACAAGACCATACCACAGAATCTGCAACCACCTCTAGGGGTGAAGGCAGCGGCGGCATAGCGACCCTCATTAAAAGTAATCTTTCCTACAAAAGATTGCCACAACGTGAGAGTAGCGTAGAGCACCTTACGATAGAAATAGAAATCAATCACGAAACTATTAATATTGTAAACGTCTATAGTCCCAGGTTGCACTCTTCCTCGGACTATGACAAGCTCCTTGAAGGCCTAGAAGGTGAAACAATACTTCTGGGCGACTTCAACGCCCACCACGCCCTATGGGGGAGCAAAACCACGAACTCCAAAGGCCGAATACTAGAACAGGTTATTGACAACTACAACCTGTGCCTACTAAATGACCATAGACCCACCAGATATAACTCTAGTGATGGGGAATTGTCGGTCTTGGACCTTTGCCTCATAACACCTGGCTTTCGACCAACCCCCAGCTGGGACATCCAAGACCAGCTCCTCGGCAGCGACCACATCCCTATCAAAATACAGATAGGAAGCCTACAGAGCAAGAACGAGGCGCCACTGCACAGGAACAATTGGAATCTGAAAAAGGCCAACTGGACCGAATACAAGCACATAATGGCCATGGAGCTGGAGACACCAATCACTAGTACCAGCACCGAGGAATATTATGAGCAATGCATGGGGATTCTCTACAAGGCTGCCAACTCAGCCATCCCCCAATCAAGGCCAGACAGTAACCCCAAACACAAACGCGTGCCTTGGTGGAACTGCGAGTGCCAAGAAGCAGTAAAGCTCAAGAAAACAGCCTGGAATAGACTAAAGAGAAACTTCAGCATTGAACGCCTAGTTGAATACAAGAGACTCCAGGCCAAGGTAACAAGGCGACAATACTGCTCTGAAATCACTCGGTTCACACCCTCGAGCCAAATATGGCGCAAAGCGAAAGCTATTGCCAGCAAAAAAAACAAGTCCAAAAACCCCTTACCCACCCTCATAGCAAATGGGGTAAAGCACGCTAATGACAAGGAAAAAGCTGAAGTGCTTGCCACAGTCTTCATTGCAACCAGTAGCAATGATAACCATGACCAGGACTTTGTAGCAACCAAAACAAAGGTCGATGAGCATATCAATCACCTGTTCAGCTCAGGGAAATGCGAGGATCTTAATGACCGAGACATCAACAAAACCTTCAACAGAATGGAGCTTGAGCAAGCCCTTGGCAGAGGCAAAAGCTCCTCACCAGGTGAGGATGGCCTGAAATACGACATGCTTCGTAATATGCCAGAGGAGGGTAAACAAATGTTACTCAATCTCTACAACCTCGTATGGAGCTCTGGAAAAATGCCCCCAGTTTGGAAAACTGGGATCGTAGTTCCTATACCAAAACAAGGGAAGGACAAAACTGACCCAAGACCATACCGGCCAATCTCCCTGACGAGCTGTCTATGCAAAGTCATGGAGAGGATGATTAAAAACCGACTAGAACATGAGTTCGAACATAACGGTCTACTCCACCCTTGGCAGAGTGGCTTCAGAAAGGGCAGACGCACTACGGACCACCTAGTCAGACTGACTGAGGCAGCCAAGAAAGCCCTAGATGCGGGAAGAGGAAACACAACAATCAGAGTTTTCTTAGACGTTGAGAAAGCCTTTGATATGATGTGGCGAAATGGAGTCCTAAAAAAGGTCTATGACTTTGGTTACCGTGGCCGCATCCTATTCTGGATACGAGATTTTCTCGATAACAGAAGGATTAGCGTCCGCGTTAATGGACAAATGTCTAGGGAACAAACATTGGAAAACGGCACCCCGCAGGGTGGTGTAATAAGTCCCCTACTGTTCAATATCATGATGAGTGATCTACCCAAAGACATTGAAAAAGACCATGCACTGGGTCCCAACGCAATAGGCGGGTCTATTTTTGCTGATGACACAGCATTGTGGAACAAATATGCGAAGATAGACCGTGCACGTAAGACCATGCAGAAAGTTCTGGACATAGTCTCACGGTGGTGCAAAAAAATGGTTTCAAACTGTCTGTGGAAAAAACAGTTCAAATCAATTTTACCAATGTTAAATACATAGGCCATGATGCAAATCTGTACCTCAATGGACAGAAAGTCAAAACATGTGCTGAAGCCAAATTCCTGGGACTAACATTTGACAGAAAGCTCACGTGGAACTCCCATATCAAGAGTCTGAGGGAGAGATGCTTCAAGCAATTAAATCTCCTTCGCTCATTAACAAAGCACACCTGGGGTGCAGACCTGCCGAGCATGCTTATGCTATACCGCGGCCTAATCCTGTCAAGGATAGACTATGGATGCCAAGCATACACCACGGCGAGAAAGTCACTGTTAGAAACCATTGACACCCTCCAAACAAAATGCCTGCGCATTTGCTGTGGTGCCTCACAGAGTAGCCCTCGAGATGCAATCAACGTAGAGTGTGGAGTAATCCCACTAGATCTGCGAAGAGAGGAACGGCTTCTCAAATTCTAGACATACCTACAAAGCTCTGCACTCACCCACCCTACCAGGGAGGTATGTCTTCCATGCAAGGAGCACCTAAGACACAAGGTACTGCCCAAAATGACCAAAAAGACCAAACCACCAGGCCTGTTAATGACAGAGCTCGCCAGTGCCACTGAACTGGTAAACGTCGAAATAGAAAGCTCAAGGCCGGCTCCTGACCTGCCATGGCTACTTCCGCAGATCAAGGCGCATGACAGCCTATCCTCACAGATAAGCAAGAAAGACCCACAAGCGCTAATCAAGAGCTATGCTCTGGAAAACATCGACAACAGATGGAAGGAGCACAGGAAAATCTATACCGACGCCTCCAAAATGCCCAACTCCGGCGAATGCGGAGCAGGAATAGTCATAGGCGACCAGGAAGAAGTCCTCAAGTACAAGCTTCCGAATCACCTGTCAATATTCACAGCCGAACTGGTGGCAATTAAAAAGGCTCTAGAATGGATTAAAACAGCAAATCCAGGCAAATACGTCATACTCACAGACTCACTAAGCTCGGTGAAAAGCTTCAAATCTAGCAGCAGCAAGAGCAGGGACAACCTAATCAAGGAAATCCGGCAGCTGTATGCAACTGTGGCGACTGACAACAAAACCGTGGACATCGACTGGGTCCCAAGCCATGTTGACATTAAAGGGAATGAACAGGCGGACGAGGCAGCCAAGCAAGTGCTCAAAGATGGAACTATGTCCAGCATAGGACTCAAAGTCCGAAGCGAACGCCCTGGTCAAAAGGCACATCAACAGCAAATGGCAAAGACAATGGGACGAAAGCACAACCGGCAGATTCCTGTTCAGAATCGTCCCAGGAGTCAAACGCAAATACCAAAACCACATCCCAGGACGCCAAGGCGACATTGTATTATACCACATCAGCATGGGTCGGATCAGCGTTAACCAGATACGAAAAAAAATCAACCTGTCAGACACAGACCAATATGAGGCATGCAAGGAGACTGAAACTCTAGACCACTTCTTCCTACGGTGCACTGAATATGCAGCCATTAGAAAGGAACTCAGTAATACGCTGAGAAAGGGACACTTCAATCTTGACCCTATAGAAGACATTATAGCGATGCGTGACCGACAGATCAACCACGAATTAATCAAGTTCGTGCTTGCATCGGACAAACACATCACATAATCAGAACACATTTTGTTTAACATTCATTAGGCCACATCAGTCTTATTCCTGCGTGTTGATAAGCTGTGGTCGCAATGAATAATCTCACAAACTCGGCCAGTAAACGTTAGCATTAAACCACGCCACGTCAGTCTTATTCAAGCGTGTCGATAAGCTGTGGTTGTAAATGTTCAAACAAGCTTGCAAACACTTAAACAAAATATAATTAATATATTAGTTAGAGCTAAACTACGCCACATCAGTCTTATTCCTGAGTGTTGACAAGCTGTGGTCGTAAACATTCAAACGAGCTTGCAAACACATTCAGACAAAATATAATCAATATACACATGCATGCATGAATAAAGTATGTTTATAAACATTTGCATTGAATGTTTAGCATTCATTAGGCCACATCAGTCTTATTCCTGCGTGTTGATAAGCTGTGGTCGCAATGAATAATCGTACAAACTCGGCCAGTAAACGTTAGCATTAAACCACGCCACATCAGTCTTATTCAAGCGTGTCGATAAGCTGTGGTCGCAAACGTTCAAACAAGCATGCAATCACTCATAAACAAAATATAAGTAACATACTCGTGCATGCCTGTGTCATGAAATGATGACCCAGAGTACGTGAGTACATGCCCCAAAACACCTGTCCACACTGTCTGTTTTCTCCTTCTTTTTCTTTCAGCATTGTTCCCCTCTTTTTCTTTCAGAGCCAGAGCTGGAGCTAAATTGCAGCAACGAACACAACAATGACAGACGGGCAGAAAGACAGATGGAGGACTGGAACGGACAACAAAACAACAGATGGGCCTGCCTGTGTGAACGTGAGCTAGGGTTAGGTAGGCAAGAAATTTCGGCATAATCAAAGTAAACCGGATGCTGAATGGATTCGTCCTCGGATGGAACCACGCAACATACGGATTACAAAATCAAAACAAAATTGCTAGAATTAGAATCTTTCGGACTTTTCGAAGGGACTATGGAGGGATGCAACCCGGATGACTGATCGAGTTCGTCCTCGGACGGACGCAGTCACCATACGGGCTGCCTAATCAATCAAAATCAAACAAGTGCGCGCTGGTGCCTGCTCGGATGATGGCCAGAAGAGCAAATGGGTCCCAGGACCCGAAAGACCCCACACCCCACTCCCCCAAAGGGGCTGGGAGGTCTCTGACCTAAAGCCCCCCACCCCCTTGGGTACATCAGGTCATAAGACCGCACGCACCTACTCCCCCCCCCCGATCCCAGCACCTACCCCATCCCAACCCCACCCCCGTTAGGTCCAGGTTAGGCCCTCCCCATCCCCCACGCCCAAGCATGAGGAGCAACAGAAAAGCCATGGACAAGAACAGCAACATGAGACAAAATCGAGAGACAACGATCAACACACACCCAGAGAGACACAAGCTAATGCACAAACCGACGTCACAAGAATTCACAAGAATTCAACAGAAACCATAAAGGCCAGGCGTGAGTCTAGACCCTAGCATTGGGAACTAGCATATAAACGCCTTAAATATTACAACACACCCACACACGTTTATTAGAGTGCGCCGTGCGGCCTGGAACCACCGTCTTCAGCACTCGAGGTTTCTGTCAGGGTTACCTCACCCTTACCTCCTTTAGTCGCCTCTTACGACACGCAGAGGATACGGAAGGTATATTCTAAGCCCCACCTACAGGGCACAATTGGTGATAACAATGTCCTCAGTTTATAATCCCTGCTGTTATCTTAACGCCAAAAATGTTAAGATGCGATCTCTTGCGTGAATGAACAACAAATTCTACTTTCAGTATGACGTACATACCTAGTAAGCAAATAACTTTTAACAGACAAATTCATTTCAAAGTATTCAACATTTTAATTAATTGTAACACAATTTAATTTCACGCACCTTGTACGCGCGGTCACTCCGTACGCGACCACATATATAAATCCAAAGGAATTGTGGATATTTGTGAAAATAATTTGACTGGAACCTGTTGCTGGTATTGGCAGCAACAGCGTCTGGTCAAAATATTTACACAAATATTCAACCTATCCCAACAAATCGACTTAGTCAATAAGTGAACAGCTTATCTAAAGAAAAGAAAATCTATTTGACAAATGTAAATCCTGCTAGATTTTTAGGAAATAATTTGACTGGAACCGGTATTCAACACTCTGGCGAAAATTCTGGAGTGAATGTGACCTTTAATACAAGTTTACACACACGCTACTTATTAACAAGGAATTTACTTTCAAAATATTCAAATATAACATATTTCATGATATTACAAGTGCAACATATTTCACCATATTACATGGCGACGAACGTGTACGCACGTAGACACTCGACGTATTCATTAAATGACCACCTATCTAAATAAAGTTTCTGGATATATATTTTGAAAACAATTTGACTGGAACCTATTGTGGACATTTGCATCAACAGCTTCTGTTTAAAAATAACTACACAAATATTCACCAGATCCTGACAAATGCATACTCATTAACCCCTCGGGCTGGACTGTATTAAAAAAAATGTATTTGAGAAAATAAATAAATGTTGATTCTGTTTGCAGCAACGTCTACGCAAAAAAATATTTACAGATATTCAACAGGTGCCCTTTCGTGCAGGTTTTAAATATGTATATAAGGTAGCGCCAGTTTCCAGTCAAATTGGTTTCAAAATATTCACAAACTTAACTATAATATAAGCGTGAATGTGAGTGAAATATTGCTTTTGAGCTGTTACAAAATAATATATTCGCTACGTATGTGTCAATGTCTGTTGAGTATTTTGAAACTAAATTGACGGGAAGCTGTTGCTGCCTAAGGTAGCGCCAAAAACCGTAGGCCTACTGTATAATTTGAAGCCGTAGCATGTGCACGCCTACACAGGCTATAACCGCCAATAATGTTTTGGGAGATTTATTATAAATGATAGCAAAAATATACAAGAACCTACTGAGGCGCATACCTCAGCAACATATTTAACCATATTACTAAACTCATCATTACCATTGCCATAAATCACACAAATAAAAACAGAGAAAGAATACTGTTGTGAAAGTCACGTTCCGAGTTCTAATTAACAAGGGAGGTAAATCGTATCGGTAATTACCTAACAATAGCCTCACGCAGTTACTTCCCTTGAGCAATATAAAATGAACGCGCGGGTTCGAATGTATTTTTATTTTAGGAATTTTCTGGTAATAATTTTGTTAGATGTTTGTTGGGCACACGCAATTTATTCACCTTATTTTTTTAATTCACAGATGTAGACCAGGTGTATGCAAATGTTGCAGAGGCACCATCAATTAAAATGAGGTCTATGAATTTCAGATCTATGGTTCCTTAATCACGGTATTAATCTGAAAAAAGGAAATCTTATTAGATAGAGACAGACTTATATAGATCGCCGGTAAAACAATTTTAATAACATTCATAACATTACAATATTTTACAACAATATAACGATGTTGAACATGCTGCCGGAAATGTAATAATGTGAGAGGCTGCCGAAAATGTATGTTTTTATGCACCATATTTGCGTCTCGGTAGGCTGTCGAAAACGAATTAATATTTGCAGCTGCCGAAATTACATGGCTGCCGAAAGCGCCTGAGACCCTTGATTTGACCGGAAGTTTAAAATGTCACTGTGTCAAGCTTATCAAAATAACTCACATAGTTTGCCAGCTCCAGCATAACTCATTATTGTGTTTCTACACACTAGATACCGGAACGCACAGCACAGAGAAAACTGCGGCGTATCTTCAGTTGCTTCATAGAAGTTAGAAAAGAACACGTTACTAGTTTTCGTTTAAGATTAATGTTTAACAATAATATGAAATTGATCAAGATTCAGCATTCAAGATTATTTCTTTCGTGCTTAATATACAATATACAGACATGACAATTGGGCAGTCTATCAAAGGCAGCGCCTATGAGTCGATGGACCCACTACACACAAAACATAACATTGCAATATATAGTTTTAAGTTAATTATACAAACATCAGTAAGTAAACACAGGATGGCACATCTATTTTTTTTACCATATTTTCATGATTATTCTACATGTAGCGTATTCTACATATAAAGGGTCTTAGATTCTAGCTAGGATTTTTGATTGTGGAGACCGGTTTTTTTTTAATATGGTACATCAGGAAGGGGATGGGGTATGCTCAACAAAGTCAGAGTAGTATTTGGGTGAGAAGTTGTTAGTATGTGTGACTTAGATAAATATTTTATACAAAATGCATGAGCCATCCACCCACTATAGACGCATTGACGCCTAATGCGGGTGTCGGGCTCGCGATCCGCTCCCCCCCCCCCCCCCCTCTCTTGATGAGAGAGAGAGAACTATTTTGGTCTTGGCTTGGCCGATCTAACTGGCACCGCTGTTCCTGTCGCACAGGTGCGGTCCAGACAGATATGAAGGGAGCCCTCATACCCTCAGGTACGATCTGGTCTCCCTTCTTTCTGCCCTTAGAGGACTTACCCTTCCGCTTCCCGCCTCTTGGGCGATCAGGAGCAACATCGGGGAGGGTAGGGGCCTCCACAACCTTCTTGGCCTTCTTCGCCGGAGGCAGCTGAAAAGACCCAGTAGAAGCAGAAGCAGCACTAGGCTTAGCTTTTGCCTCGCTTTTGTGCTTCTTCTGTTTCTTAGAAGGTTGCCCGGTTAGCGGCTTGGCTACAGCCCCTAGTGCGTGCGCCTGCCACACTAGCTCTAGCTGCAGATTAACTGCCAACCGATTCTGCGCGATGTTGGCCGTGTCTTCTAAGATGGCCCGTGCTTGGCCACCAAAGATGCTAGGGCCAGTAAGGGGGCGTCCCAAGAAGACGCTCCCTAATGGCAGTAGCCGGACGCATATGGTCAAGGACCATCTGCCTCCTAGACTTCGTCACATGCGCTTGCACCCTTGCCAATGCGTCCATAGACAGCACCAAGCCGCCATTAACACATGAAAGCGCCACAGGTGGCACAGGGTGGCCTGCCCCCGCTTCAGCCCACAGCGACTGAAGAAGGCGATAAGAATGGTTGAAAGCACTCATTGCTGCCCTCAGCCCCTCATCGCATAGGGACAGGACTTCGTCTTGGTGTACCTGAGACTTGTCCACCAGCACTGGGGCGGGGCCACCCGCTCCAGCACTCTGGACACCCAGCACCCAGCGGTCATCCTCGGTGACCATTGGGACAACACCATACCTGTCATATTCCACCCGTGGAATACGACACCTCTCCCGCACCTCTCTGGAGGCTGCAGGAAGCTGGCCCTTGGTCAGGAGTTGTTTGCTATAAATAGCATCCAATAACGCCATAAACCTTGGATCCAGTCCAATAGACTGGATCTGGGCTGCCGGCAAGATCCCCGTCCTAAGCAATGCCACCGATGGACGGGGTGCATCCTCCTCGGCCGTGGTCGAAACCACAGACAGGTCTACCCTGGCTAGCCAAGCCAGGGCCTCTGACCAATCTGTCTCCGAAGAAGACACTCCCGTGAACTCGTCACCCGCTAGGAGCCATTGCTGATATGCCAGGAACTCCGGTACCGTACGGTTCCGCCGCCACCCCATGAAAAACACCAGTCCATGGAGTAGGTCCGCACGGTTGAAGAACCGTGGCCAAACACGGGCGCCAACGGCACCCCATGCCTGACCGCTGGACCAGGCGAGATAGGTGAGTACCACGCCTGGCCAGCCACACCCGTCACTGTGTCGGTTGATGGCAAACCAACCATCACGGGACTGGTGCCCGGTACCGGAGTGGCCTCAACCATGGACAGATGGAGGACGGTTCCGTCCAGGACGGAATCGACCTCCATGCTCTCCACCCGCGGCATCTCAGGCCGCAGCAATCTCCTCCTCGGCTTCCTCATCTTCAGACCCCGAAGAGTCATCAGTAGACGAGGAAACCGTGGAGCCTGGCGGACGGCTCCCATGCCTGACGGACCGGCCACCGCTACTGGACCACCCAGAGGTGGCCGCAGAGAGACAGAGCCCATCAGGCCAGAGCCCGACGGGACTGCCAGGGGGCCATATGAGATAGCTCCCTCGGTGGCCAGTCCAGAACCCTGTCCAAGGACAGGGTCTGAATCAAACATGGGGAGAGACTGCCCTACAACTTTTGGCAGCAGGGACGACACCAGCGTGGGCAGAACGCTATGCAAGAAGCCTTGCATAGCAGGACCAAACCACACCGGCGGTGCCATCTCCGCCACCTCCGTTCTGGAATGGCCCCAAGGGCCGAAACGGACGCTCCACGATTTTCCTTCAGACCGCCTGACCCAGCATCAGACCCTGCCAAGTCCTTCTGGACAAGGAACTTAACCATCATGTCGGACGACCACACTGCACAAACGTTACACCTACTGTCAAGATTACATTTTGTACAACGGAAACAGACATGGTCCTTGAATAGAACCCTCACAAATTTATGGCACTCGTCACATGATGGCGGGGCTGGCTTGGCCTATAAATAAGCACAAACCTACAATAAGCAAGCGGAACGAAACAGGAATGGAAGGCAGACAATTAATTTTCAAATATTTTGATCATAAATTAACTGTTAACCCTCCCGCACCCCACCCCACAACGTTACAGCAAAGATCGCATTGATTATGACGACAAGAACGAAGCGGGCAATAATACACCCATACACTGATCCTCAAGGATGTATAACGGAACCAGGAATCATATCGCATAGCATTCGGGTTATATTTACTAATCAATATAAATTATACTCCTAATGAAGGCCAAAACGATATGTGAAGAAACAACAAAATGTAAACACACTGCTGTAGCACATGGTAAAACCGCAGACCACACATCTAAATCAAGAATTTTGAAACCACCGATCATTGCAAACAGATCGTGATAACACGCAAAACTTGAAAATTCCAAAATTTTTCTGGTACCAATAAAGTACGCAGCACCCAGAATCAGATGCGCGAATTAATGAAACATTTTCTTCACATAAAAATCTGAGAACACGGGTGTGACGTCACCTGCTCGGATCTTACGGAGAACGATGTCAGCCGATTTTCGTGTTAAAACACCGTAAAGCCAACACCTTATTTCATATCTGTCGTTCGCCTGTTGGGGTTAAAGGAAGGTGATCAATCTGGCATATTTCGTTGTTAACACACGTCCCGGATTCTTTGGGGTTAGAAATTGGAACATGCGACACAGACGAAATTTTGAAGACCTAAGCCTTTTAATTATGGAATAACATGGAATTATACAACCTGGTTATCATCGGCTACATCCATGGTAATCCAATGTAATCCTTAGAGAGCGCACAAAGCTATCACAATTACACAGAAAAATACTTAGATTAACTCAAGACTCCAACTGCACAAAAATGCGTGTATCTCTTGTTGCTATGCAAACAAGAATGAGCTTCATGGCAAACGGGTACTCGGCAGTTGGGAGCCTAGTACCCGGTTCCAGGAGTCGGGAAAGCTTACTAAGTCTATAGTCCTATGGCCAGCTATCCAGGTTAGCTTGTATCAGAAGTAATAGAATGGTGAGTATTGTTAGATCTTGGAGAAAGGGAAATTGAAATTTCCTTCATTCTTTGGTTCAAGTAAGAATATTTTACATTTTCACATTGATAGTACCAGAATCATTTAGAAGCGTAGCAATTTTATATCGCCCAACGTTAGATGATCCCAACTTTGCTCGGCGTCGCGGTAAAATATTATTACTGCCCGACAGCTCTCTCATCTCGCGAGGTCTCTTATGTTGGCGCGTTATCGAGTGAAAATAATGAGAATTCCTCCTGTTGCTATGGCGATCATTTAGAAGCGTAGCAATTTTTTTGTCGCCCAATGTTAGATGATCCCGACTTTGCGCTGAGTCATGGTAAAATATTATTGACTGCCCGACAGCTCTTTCGTATCCCGAGGCCTCTTATGTTGCCGCATTACCAAGTGAAAATAATGAGGATTCCTGTTGCTATGGCAATATGATCAGCTATGGTAAATTTAAAATAAATTAGTGTATGTGTATATGTGCAGGGTTTAACGTGTTATCTAAAGGTGGGGGTGGTGGGGTGGGGGTGGCCCTCAACAAATAAATGTGGGTGTCTCAAGCTCAACTTTGCATGATAGCTGTTGAATATTTTGAAAATAATTTGACTGGAAACTATTGCTGCAACAGTTTCCAGTCAAATTATTTTCAAAATATTCAACAAAAAATATGCTACCGTAATGAAATTCATATCCGTGTGTGCGCGCGCTGTGCTTTGATATTCTTGTGACAATTATTTATATATGCAGTTTGTTATTGTCCTCGGGTCGTCCACTACTGCGGTTGCTTCAGTTCCACAGGCATAGGTGCGCACGCTGTGTTTTGATATTCTTGTTTTATAATGTTTGATAAAGTTTATATATGATAATATGATGAACTTAGTAACTGTTTTTTGTCTGATTGAAAGTCCCAAAATGAGGTCTGGAAAATTTGAAATTGATTCTGGAAAAGGTATGGAATTTAATTCTGCTGAAGGTGTATGAACCCTGGAGATATATACAATATGTAGAATGTATCAATAATGCGTTTCCTGATTGGTAAGACCGACCCTCCTTGTCAATTTACTTGGGGGTCTGTGACAGTTACGATTGCAGTTTGGCGTATTCATCCAGATTAATATGTGTGGAGATATATACGATATGTTGTCTGGTACCTGGTACTAAAACATAGGACTTAAATACAGCAAGAACTCACCTAGCGACCTGTTGGGGCTGGTAAGGCTGACTCGCATAATTAGCTTAAATGGTAGGACATACCCACCTTAGCAGTACGTTTACATAATTACAATAGTTGTTTATGTGCTTGTGGGGCTGGTAGGACAAGCCCACCTGACCTGGCTTGTTGCGAATGAGAGTATTACATTATAGGCTGGCTGTGGACTAGTAATAGAACATGGACCAGGAACAGCATTGCAGTTTTAGGTGGTGGGGTGGATCCGCCTCATTAATATATTTCGTGATTGGTAGAACCAACCCACCTTGTCAATTTACTTGGAGGACTGAGACAGTTACAATTTTCAGTTCAGTGTATTCTTTCATAATTGGTAGCGCTGACCCACCATGTCGATATACTTGGGAAGTTAGGCACTTATGTTTATCAGTGTGCCTGGAATAACATTCCCTTGAAGGTATTAAATAGTACCAAGTTCCTCTGAATCACATTCTAGTTGGTGCTGGCTTGTGAGAACTTGAGGGAGGTCGACTGTATAGAGATATTGGGACCAGTGTTTATCTAGCCAGTGCTTGAAGCAGTTAAGGGAGGGTGCCACCACCACTTCCTCAGCATGACAGTTCCAGTTGTTGATAACTCTATTGCTGAATGTGTGTGCAAGCAGTGATTTATTTGAGTGGTGCTTCCTAAGCTTGGAGCTGTGTCCACGTGTTGTGGTCGACGTTTACAGAACCAATCCATGTAGCTCTATAGTGTATTTATTGTTGAGGAATGTGTAGGTCTCGATCATGTCACCTCAAATTCTACGGTATGCAAGAGTCGGACGCTTTAGTTGTTACGGTAGTATAGTTTGGTTGCCCTCCTCTGGGTCAAGGATTTTTTCACCAACAGGCTCCAAAGAATAATCCTTAATGGAGAATCATCCAACTCAACAGAGGTACTGTACTGTCTGGTGTTCTACACGGTTCAGTGTTAGGACCGATTCACTTCTTAGTCCTCATTAATGATATCGCGACGACATAAGTTCAACAATCAGACTCTTCGCAGGCGACTGTCTTCTCTACCGCACCATTGAATCCAGTGAAGACCAACAGATTCTGCAAAATGACCAGGACACACTTATGTCATGGACTGGCAAATGGAGTTCAACGTAGCAAAGTGCAACATCCTGAAAGTCACCCAGCGTAGATCCAGCTACAGTACCCACTACACAATGCAAAATCAGATCCTAAAAGATACCATATCAAACCCATACATGTACCTCAGGGTGGAGTTGGCCACATAACCTAAAATGGAACAAACATGTCTCCAACTTCACAAGCTCAGCTCACAGAGTTCTTGGATTCCTCAACAGAAACCTTCATGGGTGCCCTCAATCAGTAAAGAAGTGGGTTTACCAGATACTAGTCGGGCCAGAACTAGAATACGGCTCTACAGTTTGGGACCCACCAACAAAAGATCTAACCCAATCCATCGAGGCTGGCCAGAGGAAAGCAGCAAGATTTGTGCTAGCTCGACCTGTCTATAAATATCCAAGACAGAGTGTTACCGGCATGCTAACAAGCCTAGGATGGGAGTCACTCACACAGAGAAGAAAAACAAATGTGACATGGCCATGTAGCAATACCATCCGAATACCATCCTCAGAAAGCGTCGATATCAACCACCAGGCGCAGTCACTCACAAAAGCTACAAAAAATCCAGACTAGCATCCAACAATACCAGAGTTCTTTTATTCCAAGAACTGTGCCGATCTGGAATGGTCTGGCTGACAGCATCATCTCAGCACCGAATGTAGACACGTTCAAGAGCTACATCCTGGAGGTGACCATCTAAGCCTCCACAAATCACTGTAAATATGTATATAAACTGCTTTTATTCCTGAGACTGAGCGGCCATCTTTATCCAGACTCACACCTGGGCGTGATGTTCAGTATAAATTTTGCCCAGTATTAGTACAGATACAATATGATTCTTGCTCCTTGCCATCAGAAAGAATCCATTTCCCCCCTACATACATGTACATTTATACAATGCAACCTGTGTATCCTTGATGCTGTATAACTGTAACAGCTGGGCAGCATCAAAGACAGCTCTAGATACACTTGACGCATGTCACCACAAACATCTATGCACCATCACTGGACACCGATGGCCAGAAACACTATACAAGTTGTGTAATACATGTACGTCGCCGCTGCCTATAAAACCCGCCAAGAAGTTCCATGTTTGGCCATGGGCCAAGGTAGCTGCGAAACATAGCCCCGCGCTATTCCGCTTACGACGTTACGCTAAGCCTGGGCTATGATGCCAACCATATAAAAAAACTGAAATTAAATCAAATTTTTGTCTCGCTGCTTTGAGTTTTGCACTTACATCGCCCAAATTTCACACATGTGTACCGTACATGTATTTAGCTGGTTATCAGATGATATAACACTTTATTGCTAAATATTTCATATATTTTTATACACTGCCCAATACATTCACGGCTGATCGAATCCTGCACCAGTTCTAGTGCACCAGCCATTTTGTCCTACAGTAGTTACCACTACGAATCATGGGAAATACACTGCCTTATTTATCAGGTGAGGTCAAACCTACCATATATGGGCAAGTGGGCAAGGTGGCCTGATTGAGATTCGCACTCGCTTGTCGTCTCTTTGTGTATGTAAATTCACGCGAGAATCAGGCTGCTCTACCCACTTGCCCATATACATGTATGGTACGTTTGACCTTGTCTGCTAAATAAGGCAGTGGGTCTCCCATAATTCATAGCAGTAACTAGCTAAAGATCTATTTTGTCAGAGGACAAGGCAGTGGGCAAAAACTAAGAAGGACTGATTGCAGCTGTAATATGTTTTTACTACTACAGCCGCAGAGTACAGCAATCATACATACATACATTAAGTTGGTATCTATCATGTCCTGTTACCATTCAAAAACCATGACCTCTAATCTTGTTAGGTATTCATAAAAGGACTAGTCTATTATACTATATTATAGTCACCCCGGTCTGGTGCCCATACAAACAGAAAGACATTGATGCAATAGAAAGTGTCCAGCGGCGAACAACAAAACAACCTGGCCTGAGAGAATTGTCATATAAAAATATGTGGGAAATTACATTTGGGCTTGTCCACACTAAACTGTATTTGATGAACGATTTCGGGTCTACATTTGAATTGTTAATTTCGATGATAAAGACCCAATTAATTTTCCTGTTCTTATCATTTCCAAGTTGAAGGTATCTCAGAGAGATAATTACAGATAAAAAAAGTTAAATGAGTGCAGAATAAAATTATTTTCATTCAACTAACAGCCACAAATATGAGTGAAATTAGAGCGGGTAAGTGTGACATGAGAATGAGCCAATTTTCAGAGTGCTAAAGAAGCATTTTAAATGAGTTATTTTGGATTTCAGCCTAAACATTTTAAAGAAAAAGACATTGCTTTCTATGAATATGCTCATTTTTGTCATGATTTACAGGAGAAAAACTTTTTATTTCACTTCAAAGTTGTGTGTTATGGTCGTGATGCATTCCGTCAAAAATTAGTATAAATCTCACTTTAGCTTAGTTGCTATTCCTTACCTGTATGGCTGTACTTTTCTATCCAAATACTATCTCTTATATCTTTTGTTCATTCACTGCCACTTGGATAGATTTGATTATTGCTAGATTATGTTTAAATTATGATAAAAAATTAAGTGGTCAACTTTCTGTCAATAAATCACAACCGTAACAGCGGACAAGAAATCCATAAATTTATAGCACAGCTCCAGGAAATAAGAAGCAAGCATCACGTGATGGTGTAAAACCTGTCATGTGACACGCCGAGCCTTTTGTTTTTACGGTGATGAGAAAACAATGGCGCCAAAGCTAAGGTAAATGTTCTGTCAACTTTCTGTCAATAAATCACAACCGTAACAGCGGACAAGAAATCCATAAATTTATAGCACGGCTCCAGGAAATAAGAAGCAAGCATCACGTGATGGTGTAAAACCGGTCATGTGACACGCCGAGCCTTTTGTTTTTACGGTGATGAGAAAACAATGGCGCCAAAGCTAAGGTAAGAAATGTTCTGTCAACATTTTTTACTCCATGTGACGACCAAAACAATCGTCACGACCACGCAAACTATGCTTCCTTTAATGAATAGTTCCTATATATATATTTTAAATCCACAGTAGAAATCGATAACCTCACGATTTTATGTCCATATTTAACTCTTGAGCATAGGTCACCGAGTTCGAGACATCAACTACCGTCGCAAATGTAACCTTGACCTTGGTGGTCGTGACGCTTGACGCGCAGTTTTCTCAATCAAAAATCATGACCACAACTCAGAATTGTGTCATGAATAACGGCCATACCGTCGGACGATATATTTCTTTATTTCTCAGAATTTATTGTGTTTATCGCCCTCAAAGCTATATGAAATGAGGATACTAGTTAAAGTTTGCATTATTCAAATCTGCACAGGTTTTATAAGGTTGTTATAGTTTCATCCATAATGTTATTGGGCCCATGCAGTCTGTTTTGGACTCATCAGCACGTTAACAGACCACCTGAACTTGGACCAACAGGAACGGTTTTTAACAGTTCAAGATATGGTTTGAAAGTTCATTGTACATCTAATCGGTTTAAAAAAAATAGAAAATGTCCTCTTCTTTATATCGTAAAAAACTTAGGCAGCAAGCTATTTCTAAAATCAAAGAGCTGTATTTAGAATGACAAACAAAATGTGTTGCTTCATTCAGCTTAACCCCTTCAGTGATGAATTTCCTTTACCATCATCTTTACATGAAAGGTGCTGTTAGGAATATAATTTGACTGGAAGCCATTGCTGTACATGTACAACTTCATGCATGATATATTGTGACAGTCAATGGCGATATTGTGCAACCCTAGTGGAAGGGATGCTTCCTTGGAAAACCATTCTGCCAATTGTTTCAGTTGTAGAATAAATTACTCTTTGTATGAATTCCAAACCACATAATCACGCATAATATGTTAGTACAAAACAGCAATGTTAAAAACAATTGCAAATTTGAACAAAAGGCAGTAAAGAACAGTATTAAAATTCAAGCAAAGCAAGCTGATAACATACTGAAGTCGCAACGGGAACATTCTTCCATACTGTTTTCTATAATTTTGATCATGCTTGCCATTTATTTATATTAGCATGGCTTCTGTTGTTAGTTCTTTCAAAAGAATGATTTACTGATTGATAGATGCGCCAACTTTACTCTATATTCTTATCCTGTTAACGAAATCGTTCTGTCAGTGTCAAACATCGCAACCGTAATGACCTTCTTTCGTCAAATGTCAACATCGCAACCGTAACAAAAATTATCAATTCCTGTATTAATTCCTTCTTGTTGTGTTTGCAATCGATTCCCTGCATAATAAGAAGCTATTCAGTTTTCTCGAAGAGACTTTTCTTGTGTGCAAGATTGATAATTGAATAAAAGAATAGAAGTTTATCAAAAATATGAACATCACAACCGTAACCCCCCTCAATTTGTCCTGCAAAGCTTTGCAAAATTACTCAAAAGTTAAATTTAATGCCTTAATCTTATTCCATGGTATGTAACTTTTGTTTTGTAGCATAAAGGGTTACTTTGGTCGCTTTTCAAAAGATAGTCTCTCATTTTTCATTGTCAAAATCACAACCGTAACTTTCTGACAGCATCTGATATTCTGTTGATTTTTACGCTTAATCCACAAATTACTATCTTCTTTTGATTTTTTTCAGTAGATAAAGTCATTTTCCTTAGCAGAAAACATGTTTAACTTTATTCATACCCATTTCTAAAATCTGACTTTCATGTCACACTTTTGGTCACTTTCGTGTGGACAAGCCCATTTACCAACATTAACGTACAGAAGACATCAAGCAGATATGATTGAAGTCCAGATACGTATTAAAGAACACATCAGAGATACCAAAAATAGGAAAGACACACCAGTCGCCCTACATTTTAACTTGCCGGGCCATGATACATGTACGAGCTGTATCAAATATAGGATCATTGAAGTCTTCCGCCACGATCTTGACAGTGAGGGAGCCACAGCTCTATGCAAGCACCTCAAATCTTACTGGATCCACCAACTACATACTATGGATCCTGCAGGCATTAATCACGCAGATTGGTAGCCCCTACACCCTGTGGGTGAGGAACCATATGGTTGTAATAGTGTGTTTGGTGTGGTGTATGTATGTGTTCATGGTGTGCGGGTGAATATGCGTGCGTGTGTCCGTGCATGTACATGTATATTGGTGTGTAGGTGGGGTGAGTGTTGGTGCGTGTGGCTGGGTGACTGGGTAGCTTATGTTGTATGTTTAAATGGATAGTATAAGGTTAATGGTGAGAGGTTTTAATTAGTCTTTCGATATCTTTTCTTTAAGTGTATAGGGACCCAGTGTTCATTCTAGGAGGGGTCATAGTCCCCTGTTATTTTGAAATGACCCACATTTTTTTCCATTAGGGGTCAAATGTCCCCATATTTTTATGGATATTCAACTGTAAGATAACACAACTCTCAAACTTATACACGTATCAGCCATGACAAATTTTTGGCATTGTAAGAAAATTTTGTTGAATATTTTGAAACTAGTTTGAATGGAAGCTGTTGCTACCAGTATGGATGATTTGAAATTGCGATACTAAGATGTAAATGATGAGTGTTAATCAGATTGGTCTGACTTGTAAGAAAGCATCAAATGTGGATATATATTTCTCTAACAGTCCTCTATTTCTGCTAAGTTATGGGTTCATTCAGAGCCTCTGTCCCTCATATTATTCTAATGTCCCAACCCTTTTGCTGGGTAAGGTCCTTGGGCCCCACTATTCAAGATATTAGAATGAATGCTGTAGGGAGACTGTGTACATGTATGTTGAGGAATCAAATGAATAATTCAACAGATAATTTATCTTATTGCATATGCAAATGGTCATTAGAGCTGGCTTTTAAGATAATGGTTATAAAGGTGTATGATGCAATAGGGGAACAGGTCATGTACATGTAGTCAGCCATTGTGTGTGTAACTTTTTGGAAACCCTTTTTGGTCTCTGGTCTGGGGCTTTTCCAGGCACCACCTCTGTGGCTGCAGGTTTGTCTCTGGTCCTTTTGCACCAGATTCATAAAGTACACACTGATATAAAAAAGCCAAAACATGACCATATTGGGTACATGTACCGGTAGTACAATTTTGAACACGGTGTAAGAAATGTTTTGTTGAATATTTTGAACGTAATTCGATTAGAAGATATTTCTGCCCTAGACGCCAGTGTCTTCCAATCAAATTAAGTCCAAAATATTCAACAGTACATTTTATTGTCGAGCCCTACAGTACAGCTCAGAATTAAGCTAACATGATCTGAGAACAAAAATGCATCAGGCAACAACAGAAACACGCCAAGAAGAAAACATAAATGTGACACGAAGAAAATAAAAACGCATCAGGACGAAAACAACAAATATATGTATTAGTGAAATTTTTTTTAGCGTGCCATAAAGTAGCAGAAAGAGTTCGAAAACAAAATACATGTATGAAGAGGGCTAGAGAGCATGACATGTCTTCAAAATACCCAGTGCATTTGTGGAAAACATAGGTGCATTTACACACGCTTAGTAAATTGAAATGCCTGTGGACTTTGGCTCATTAGAAGTCACAACCATAATATTCGTGATGTAGGTTTTACCCATTCGAGTTGTCAGTTCTTGCTGTTCGCGAACAGCTTTAACAAGAACCCTGCGATTCCACAATAGCACTTAAACTGTGTTCCCGAACAAAATTGCCACTTTCCATCAAACGAGGAGTGGTAATCTCATTCATGATCGTGAAACATGCTAAACTGTTCTCGCTGTGGCAGTCTAGAGCAGTCTCAGAATGTTGTTCACGAACGGCGAGAAAGGACAACACATATTTTCACGATGTAATATTGTTCTATTAATTAGTGTCGTATCGGGAATAAAACAGAATTGTGAAGGTTATTTGTTGAAATGAATGTTTGCGACAAGATTTTGCAATGGCTTACACAATGTACTTATGCACAAATGTATTCACATTGTTAGTGAATTGTGAATAAAACCTTGCAATGAAGACAAACGGATGCGCAAGAAACGTCCACAGTTGATCGTGATACATCTACATGTATTTCGTAGTTTTGTCTGACATTTTACCGGAAATATTAGTCCCGCAAATCTTCCCAGTGTTCTCATTCGGTTGCTTTCGCATTTACTTTTTAAAAACATCAAGCGCAGTGGAACATGTTGGCTTGCAGGATTTGACATAGATAATTTTTTGCAATAGACAAATATACGCGTAGAACTGCCAGAGATTTTAGCACTTATTTTCATTTCAATCCCTGTCTACATTATATATCAAGAATACTATTATCGGTGAGCCAGAGAAAAACACGACTGCATTTTAGAAAAACAATCTTGCCGGAAAGAGTTTTGGCGCGTTTAGGCGTAACCTGTTCGTAATTAATTCAAGTATGTCCCGGAAAAAGTTACCTGGCATTTCGACCTCGTCATGTTTGTGTTTTTCATTTGGGGCACAATGTTTTTAATTTTGCACGTTTGTGTTTTTAATTTGTCACGAAATGTTTTGCTTTTTGCACGTATATGTTTTGCTGCTTTCACGGTTTTTGTTAACTTAATTCTGAGCTGTACTGTAGGTGAAGCATAAGATGGCTCGACTCAGCAATGGCATGCAGCATGTATATAAATGTTAAAGTTTTTGAATGTACATTTAGTTCATTAAGGGCTTATCCAATTTCAATAAAACCTTGCAGATTTCTTCTACATTGTATACATGTACTATCATTGCATCCCGTCTGTATTATAAGGGACGTACATGTAATTGGCGAGCCTGTAGCAATGCAGACAATCTCAACATACATGTAGTGATCCAAATGACATTCAGCATGTGTGAAGAATTACATACATGTACATGTAGTTAGGCTTGCATGATTACCTGATTAAATCGATTATTTTTTAAATCGTGAATTTACATGTATATGATTAAGAATTAAATAATTGAATCGTGAATTTATGTGATTAAAAATTAAATAATCGAATAATCGTGAATAATTCTCCAGCATAAAATATTTCAAAACCTACCTTTTAATTACTCTTTAATGCGATTGGTCATGGAAATTTACATTTTGCTCAGCGAATGCATGTTCATTTGCAGGCCAAGAGAAGACTATTTTTGAAAATGTATCACTGGCTTGATGCATGAGCCGGGCATTCCAGTGATACATTTTCAAAAATAGTCCTCTTGGCCTGCAAATTGACTTTTCTCAACACCATTACAGCTGCCATCATTGATATGCTTTTTTATGTTTTAACTCGATAATTTGTACTCAAGCTGGTTAATCAAGTAATCATGATTATTATTAAATAATCGATCATGAAAGGAATAATCGTGCAGGCCTACATTCACAGTTAAATGTAGTTAAATGTTACAGTTTTTCAATGGACATGTAACTCATCAAGGACTTAATAAAATATCACAGATTTGGTCTATACAATCATTGCATCTAGTCTGCATCAGAAGTGAAATAATTTTCAAATTTTTCCATAGTTTTACCAGGCCATGAAATTTGGAAAATCTGCATAACCTAATAATAGGTTACAGGTAATTCTTTCACATAACCAATAGTTCATATACATGTGTAGGTGCCGGTCATTTGCATAAACTCATTGGTTGGCTACATGTACCTAATATTTACTTTCAGAGACTAATATATACAGCAAAATGATTTTCCAGGTTATTATATGCCTTGTTAGTCCATGATGCAAACTGAACATGAGTTTGACAATTTTTCCACTTGAAAATAAATCAAGAGCTAATTTTCACGTAACCTGATTTTCGCTCTGCACTTTGCGATTTGCGTAACCAACGCGTGAACTATTGGTTTGGTTATGCCAAACTTTGATGCCTATTTACGGAGTTTGGACTTAGCTTATTTTGCACAAGCATACCAAGTACTGTATGAGGTAAATGTTAATGTTTTTCAATGGACACTTAATTCATCAAGGACTCACAATTGTAATTCGACTTTAGAGAGCTGATTTATAGTGTCATTGTATCTAGTCGCCATCACAATTGAAGTGATTGTAAAATTGTTTACATATTTTTAAATCGGTTGTACTTAGTGTATTTGTCCTTTGATCAATACATGCACTTACATTTTTACTGTTACATTACTTATTGATAACAACCACCTTGGTGATTGTGCCCTAAGAGTCTTGGACTTTAACAGAACTCTTGCCGGTTCCTGGAACTGGGTACCCGTAACGATGAACGCCACTCTTGTTTGCATAGCTAGGGCAAACATGACTGATACATGGCTCGCCTCCGTGGGGCTGGAGGCAGGGTCCGTAATGTAATGGTAACTATTCTTAGATCTCGGAGAAAGGGAAACTGAAATTTCCTTCATCCTCCCTCGATCACTACTTACATGTACCATTACATTACTTATTGATAACACCAGATTTGGTCAGTAACCCAGTGGGAAGGGACAAGCCACATGACTTAAGTGCCCGTAGAGAAAGATTGAGACAAAACTTATTACAGGGTCCTATTCAAAGGGGACCAACAAGCATTCTGACCGACTCACATTCACATTGAAATTTCCTTCATTCTGGTTGCATATGTCTCCTTTTCAAGAATTAGATTTTCTGTGGAGATTTGATTCATCAAGGGGATATATTATTTTCATAAATCTTTATTATGCGACACTGCCACACATGATGCGGGATCGGTTTGGGTCGGCTTCGTCATAAAATGGTTAATATACTAAATAACTGAATACTCAGTATTATGGATTCAAGGGAGATAACTGTTGAAAATTATATTTTGAGTCATTTCTTCCCTGGACATATCCAGTGAGTTAATGGAAACTTGTTCATATTAATGTATATATGTAATATAAAAATGTGTGAGTGAGTGAGTGAGTCATGAGTGAGTGAGTGAGTGAATGAAGGAGTGAGTGACTGACTGAGTCAGTGTGCGCGTATGTGTATAAGTGCATTTATGAGTGTGTTTGTATGTATGTGTTTGCTGCTTATTTAACTGTATATAGTTTATTGTGTTTGGGAGGGCCTCAGGAAGATCAGTTTACTGATGATATACCCTCGATAAATAAAGATTATTATTATTATTATTATTATTATTATTATATGCGGAAACACTACATGTAAAAGTCACGACATGTGGGGCGCAGTCCATCTAACTTTGTTTTGGTACATGTACTGTGCATTATAAATCCCAGGGGTAGAAAGTAACTTTTTTATTGTGATCAATACAGATCAGTACACCAGAAAATTTGCAGATCCTTGTAATTTTGAACTAATCTGTACTGTTATGACTAGTACTAGCAGAATATAAAATTAATTAAATGTTCTGAATGCACAATTTACACCATATTATTAGGATACAAATGTAGTTAAATAATCATTTAATCGTCATGTCAAAACGTTTGCTTACATAAATTCATAATATCCATTTGCGGGCCATTGGAATGACTGGCTCGTTTATCGAGCCAGTCATTCCAGTTGTATATTTTCAAAAATAGTATTCTCTTGACCTGCAAATGGATATTCCTGAAGACCAAGTGCTATAAAGGCTCTTTCTGGTCGGTTTGACGACTAAAAGGTTAACCCTTGCCACTCTGATGTCAATATTCTATCTTTTATTGTGTCAATATCACAGAAACTGGTGTACATTTTTCAACAATTTTGCTGGAAGATGTTGCTGTCTACGACAGCACCATCTTCCACCAAATTTGTTGGAAAATGTACACCAGTTCATCTTTTAAATTTAATTTGAAAATTTAAGGTTTTAACACCAGAGTGGTACACGTTAAGAAACCACAGATTATAAACACTAAGTAGTTGATAAATTGTGTCATAAAACTACATGTACTCCTGCTAAAACAGACTAATCCAGCCGAATCAGTTACTGTCCTAAAGCCGTGATCCGTTACTGATCTATATTGTATATGCGAAAATGGCCTATAAATGATAATGGATCACGGGATCAGTGGTTCATTTTTAGCCCTAGAGTAGAGAAGTTGTTCTATGTGTCAGTGACAGACCCATGTATACGTAACTGTGCTAACCCTTATCACACTGATATCAATATTCCGTCTTTTATTGTGTCACTATCAAAGAGACTGGTGTACATTTTTCAACAATTTTGCTGGAAGATGTTGCGGATTGTGTCACTATCAAAGAGACTGGTGTACATTTTTCAACAATTTTGCTGGAAGATGTTACTGTCTACGACAGCACCATCTCCCACCAAATTTGTTGAAAAATGAACACCAATTCATCTTTTAATTTAATTTGAAAATTACCAATTTTAACATCAGAGTGGTACGGGTAAATGCTTCCATGAATGCACGACTGTGTTACATGTATTTCTTGTTCTTTGCAGATCTTTGCATTGGTGCAGGAGTACTGGAAGTGGAAGCTAATGTAATGTTTTTACAGATCTATTATTTCGGTAAGTACAGGGTATAATTTAGAATTTGATATTTGCGTATCATGTATTGCTATGCAAATTATAAATTGTACAGTTGGCGGCAAAAATGTATAGCAACTAACTCTTTCACGGAGAAATTCCTTGTATCTCAATCTCAGAGCAAACAAACAGGAAAGCTGTTGAATATTTTGAAATTAATATCAAGTGCTGGAAGCCATTGCTGCCTATGGCAACAATGGCTTCCAGTCATATTAATTTCAAAATATTCAACAGAATATACTATGCATATACATAGTAAAGAATTTACTTTTTCAGGGATTTGTCATTGAAAGGGTTAATAATGGAACGTAAGAAAATCAATAATAAATTGCAATCCTGTACAAATTTTGCATAGCAGATACAGCTATACATGTTGCAGAATGTATAGCAAATGCCTAAATATGTGTAGCAAATTGAGATGTGATACCAGATAAATTATGCCCTGAAAGCATACATTTATATCATCGCTGATTTCAATGATTTCATATGCATGTACATTGTATATATGACTATTGTAGGGCTGGGCAGTTTGGCCTAAAAGAAAACCGGTAACGGTATCACTAATTAAACCAGCTTAACCAAAATACTGGTTTACGGGGTTAGAATGATCGAAAATAATTTGAAATATGAAAATATGCCATTTTCATTAGCTACAGTACGTGTATTTTGTGATTTGACAACTGACGTAAATTGCCATGAAATTAGAACGATATGTATGACTGTTCACTTTGAAGCTATCTATCTCAAAATAGTAGTTAAAATAAATAAAATAAATAAAGTCTGGTTCACGCTTAAGTAGAAACCCAGATATGAGAGTGAGTTTAGGCTCCTAGTAGAGTAGCACTGATACGGTTAGAGTTCATATAACCACCTACAGTATGATCTAATCAAGTAAGTCATGTGTTTGTATTCGAGTACTCAGTACATGTACAGTATTTAGTAATACTCCTCAATAAACTGTTGATCACGCAGGAGAATGTCATTCAGCATGTAACTGAGAGCATACTGTATGTCATAATAAAGAGATTATGATAATTTGTCAACATAAACGCAATGATTCACGTGAATCTAACTTAAATCAACACTTCGTGGTCTGGAAGATATATGAAGATGAAAAAGACGGGGCAAAACAAAATGATGTGATTCTAACTCTATCGACCAGAAAAGTCACGTGTTAAAAAATACTATAATTTACAGGAATTTCATTCATAAAATCAGTACGTGTAGTAGTGAATATCCTGGCAGAAGAATTCGTTAACAACCAATCACATTATGCCTGCTTGTATTTTAGAGGATAAGAGGTTTATTTTACTTGTAACTTATCCAGAAAAGTCACGTGTTAAAAAATACTATAATTTACAGGAATTTCATTCATAAAATCAGTACGTGTAGTAGTGAATATCCTGGCAGAAGAATTCGTTAACAACCAATCACATTATGCCTGCTTGTATTTTAGAGGATAAGAGGTTTATTTTACTTGTAACTTATCCACCAACGTAAGAAGCGACTTAATAGTTTTCATTTCTCTGGCATTCAAGCAAATTGTCTCATATGTCTTATTCCGTGCTGGATCATTTTATGTTTGTCAAAACCTAAGGGAAATAATGACATGTTTGGATTGAAAGTTCATTGGATAGCGTCGCTGTTTTCGTAGCGCGTTTCTTGAATTTTGTTGTATCGTGTCACGTTTGGAATCCTAATTGAACATACATGTAGTACAAACTCGAATTGACAAAAGGATTATTTGTTACAAAGAAGAAATTTAGATTTTCAAATTATTCAATCTTGCCTTGAACTCGCAGAGCTTACATGATGTAAAATTCACTGCTGGCAAATAAAATCATATTTGCGGAGTGTCATCCTCGGCCGATTTGTTGGGATTTCACCAACACCCATGCTTTCCCACGACTAATAGTTATAGATGAGTGTATTTTATGGCCACTAGCAAATGGTTACCCACTAGATGATATTAAACTCAAGTCAAGAACAAACTACATGTACATGTAGTTTAGGACAGTCGACAGATTTTTACGCAATGGCGATCTTACGGATGTTTTTTTTTAAATGTTCATAATGCTTTTTACACCGTCACCATAAAAAAACGTGACGCCGATGTGAAACCGCCCATCCCTAGTTCATACTGATCATACTGATCATACTGAAGAAATAATCTGTTGAATATTTTGAAACTAATTTTGGCTAGATGGCTTCTATGGTGCTAAGGTCTAGAACTTCTATTGAGAGTTTTTATTGATCATATTTTTGGGTGAAAATCTTAGATTTTATGAAAAAAAATACCAGAAATGGTCAAAATGCTACTCCTCCTTAGCTGCTTAACATATTTCAACCATATTTGGCTAGATGGATTCTATCATGGTAAGCTCTAGAAACCTCTATTCAGAATTTTGATTGATCAATCTTTTGGGTGAAAATCTTAGATTTTATGAAAAATCTACCGGAAATGGTCAAAATGCTACTCTTCCATAGCTGCTTGACATATTTCAACCGAATTTGGCTAGATGGCTTCTATCATGGTAAACTCTAGAATTTCTATTCAGAATTTTGACTGATCAATTCTTTGTCTGAAAATCTGAGATATGAAAAATGAACCGGAAATTGTCAAATTGCTTCTTTTCCTTACCATTCTGAGCGATTTCATCCAAATTTGGCTGAAAGGACCCTATTGTGGTAGGCTCCAGATCATCCATTCAGAATTTTGATTCATAAATGTTTTTGGTGAAAATCTTAGATTTTGTGAAAAATATACCGGAAATTGTCAAAATGCTGCTCCTCCATAGCTGCTTGACATATTTAAAACAAATTTGGTTAGATGTATTCTATGGTGATAGGCTCCATAACTTTCATTCAGAATTTTGATTCGTAAATTTTTCCGTTGACCATCTTATTTAAAGTAAAGAATCGTCACTTTGTGTATATTTAAATGCAAATGTTTCAAATGCTAATGGTGCAGGTGAGCGCCACATGCCCCTGGGCCTCTTGTTATAATGAGTGATTATCTATTAACAATATATTATTTTGGATTAAAACATAAATCACTGAAAGACACTGTGAATTTAAAAAATTTAATCATGGGTTCGAAAAAATTTATTGATGTAACATCCGTCACATTTTTTGCAAAATGTTTGAATAATTGTCTAATGGCTCCGAGAATTGTAAATTGCTCTTGAATCCTCTAAATAGACATCTAATACCAAATCAATGCTGGGCCATTACCATGAAGATTCTGCCACAAAAAATTTCTATGCCATTTTATAAACTTGTAACACCCATCACAAAATGTGTGACGGGTGTTACAGATATCCTATAATTCAATAATAATAGTAATAGCAACAATAATAATGATAGTAATAATAATTATTATTATCAGGCCAGGAAATAACTTTTTCAGCAGTGTCCAACACTTTGTCAGGCACCAGCTACTTAGTACCAGACATCCACAATTTGCTGCCTGTCAACACTATTCTACCTCACAGTGTTCTTTCCTTGAACTTACATGTATTAGAAACATGTCAAAAAACAGCTAATCATGTGTCATAATGATCATGATACACCTTAGATAGAAGATAGAAGAATATTTTATGGCTTTGTCAACACTTGTACGCAGACTCTTTTGCTGCACACTGCAACTACAGGATCGGTTTAAATATGTACCTGACAAAATGTCAGGAACCAGCAAGACTGTGCCTGACATTTGATAGTTTGGTGCCTGACAATGTCCTTGACAGGCACCTTATTTCCAGGCTTTATTATTATTATTATTATTATTATTGTTGCTGTTGTTATTGAATTATAAAATATTTGTAACACCTGTCATACATTGAAAATTACATAGTAGGCGATTTCTGATTGGCTACCATGTAGCCAATCAAATAAACTGTTGTAAAGAAGAAACAAAAGCACATGGTACTATCATGCTGTTAGACATCATCACAAATCTGGACAACTTCTCTGTGGCAAAGGTGAGTAGTATTTTAGCTGCATGTATTCTTAATTATATTATTTTTAAAGGAAGGAAAATATTATTCTTTCATATTAAATATAATAAAATCTAGTGAATGTATATAATTGTAGTTTTAGGCATTTCAGAAAGGTTTGAAATCTGGTGTCATCAATTTAAAATTATGATTGAAGGAAAAGTGGACAATTAGCTGGGTTTACAAAAAGGCTAAAACAAGTATTTTTATGTACACACACAAAAATGTATTTAAAAGTACACCTGCTTAAAATATCATAGCACCTAACATCTTTCAAGCGATGTTGTATTAAATGGATTTCTGCTACAACGTAACAAATTGTCTTTGAAAATAGTAAGGGAGATAACTCTTACTGCATGCAACGTTAAGACTGGTTTCCAATACATTTACCACAACTATTAACTAGCCTACATTTGCCCCCTACCACTCTGATGTCAATATTTAGATTTTTGCTGTGTCAATAGCATACAAAGTGGTGTACATTTTTCAACAATTTTGGTGGACGATGTTGCTGTCTACGACAGCACCATCGTCCACCAAACTTGTTGAAAAAGAACACCAGTTCAACTTTTAATTTAATGTGAAATTTTCAAATTTTGACACCATCCATCTGTCAACCTTTCGTATAACTTTTGAATGGACAAAATTTGGTCAAGAAATTTAAGTTTTTCTCATCTCAACGTCCATGTTCAGGCCAAGAGGAGAATATTCTAGGAAATTTACCACTGGAATGATTACAGAAGACATTTTGGTCTGACTTGTCCAAATGCTTTAAATTTAATCCTTTAGTGACGATACCGGTCAAAGCCGGCGTCCTTAGTTGTCTGGAGGAAGGCCCATTTGCAGACCAAGAGAAGACTAATTTTGAGAATTTTCAAGTGGAATGACTGGCCTGATAACCATGGCAGTCATTCCAGTGGTAAATTTTCAAAAATAGTCTTCTCTTGGCTTGTAAATGGACATTTAAAAAGCAAATATTTTAATTTTCAGGAACAAATTTAGACTCTAAAGGGTTAAAGGCTACTGTGCATTAACCAAGTCACTAGTGTGGGCAAATTTAAACTTTCTTGTTTGGCTGAACAAATTCTATTGTCCTATGCTTTCCAAATTACTATATACATGTACAGAAATCAGATTAGTTTCTTTTTCCATCAAACATTTTGTTCAAACAACTTATATTGTTTAGTTTGGTCAGTAGTAAAAAATGACAGGTGAGCGAAGGATGTTACATGTACATGTCTATATGTTTATCACTATCAAAAGGAGTGTTATCATTCTTCTTTCCAGATAAGAACAGCCACTGAAAGGGAGAAACTCTCTCTCGAGTCAAACTAATGGCTGACCACGAGAAGTACCATACAAGCGCATCTTGCTAAGGACCACCAGCGAGACATGTTGAGACGACAAGATGTGCTGTTCCCTGCTCAGCTGAGTGACCGGAGAAAGAAAATCTGAGACAGAGTTCGAAAATGCAGAGAAATGAAGAAATCTCTTAATCTTGCCAATACACCCCCCCCCCCCCCCCCCCATACATCTATCTGCATCATCACCAGTAGCATACAGGACATCACAGTCATTAGGGAAGGCTGTAAACCGCGTGCAGAGGACTCTGCCATACAGTCCCAATTTAAAAGGAAGACGATTGTTAGGAAACTGGCCCTCATAGAAAAAGTTTCTGTCACCAAATCAAAAAAACTCAGCAAAAACACACTCCAGAAACTAGAGATCTTGTTAAAAGATTCTGTGAATGTGACGACATTTCACGACAGGCTCCAGGGATGAAAGATTCAGTGATTGTCCGAACTGAGACAGGAAATCATACATTCAAAAACGGAACCTTTTTATGTCAGTAATCGAAGCTTATCTATAGATTGTTTAAAGAAGAGTATCTACGGGCTAAGATTAGAAAGTCAAAATTTGTGGAACTAAGACCAGTACATGTGTTGATGAGGGCATCAGAGACTCCGAGAGCTGTGTGTCTTTGTGAGAAACATGAAAATATAGGTCTTCTTCTACAGTGTCTCCACAGTGTTAGCCCATATACATTTCCACTCTATAACAGTGAATTTGTGTGTGCTTTGTGATGTTGATTCAGAAGCATGCATGCTTGGAAAATGTAGTGAATGCGTGGACAGGTTTTCTACAATCACAAGTGCTATTGAGGAGGAAATACTGCAACGGAATGTCTCCTATGCCCAGTGGGGTATGGATGATAGAAGGATGTGTAAAATCATTGCATCGGTCAGTGCACAGAACGCAATAGATACTCTAGCAGAGCATCTCCCTAAGTTTGTGCATCATGTTCATATGAAGAGAAACCAAAGTATGGCATTCGAGAAGGCAAAGCAGTACGTTGATGACGAGAATGTAGTCCTTCAGATCGACTGTTCAGAAAACTTTGCATTATCCTACCAAGATGAAGTACAGTCCGCCCATTGGCACCAGCAGCAGGTTTCTCTTTTCACAGCAGTGACATGGAATACAACATGGCTTACATCATACTGTATTGTGAGTGGCAATCTTCACCATGAAAAACAAGCAGTTTGTGCATTTTTGGCCACATTAATTGAAAAGATTAAGACGAAACATCCATCAGCTAAGGTCATCAAGATCTTTAGTGACGGATCAGGATCGCAGTTTAAAAAGAACTACATTTTCTCTATTCTAAATACCTATGACATCAACTATGGCATTCAGTTCAGTGGAACTACATGTATTTCACAACATCGCATGGCAAAGGGGCTATTGATGGTGTAGGAGGGGCTGTGAAGAGGGTCGTGGCCACTGCTATTCTCACAAGGAAAGTGGTGGTATCAAATGCAACTACTTTTGCCGAGGAAGCAGCAAAGGCCTGCCCGAGAATAAAGACAATAATGATTACTTACAAGGCCATACATGTGTAGATAATCATACAAAGGAAATGAAATTGGAAGAGTTATGGGATGGCATTCTGCAAGTCAAAGGAACACTTGGTACCCATAGTATCAAGGCTTTGACTAGCATAAAGGTCATCACCAAAACATACACCAATGCACAATTAGGCGAAACACATTCAGTTCGTACCATAGAAGAAGTCATGTGTGTCCAGACCAGGCCCACACCTCATTCCACAGTTCCTACCACTATCAATGACTCTTCTGTTCTGTCTGTAGATCGCAATCTTACTACTGGTGAATTTGTCATTGTCAAGTATAAAACCTGGGGGCGTCATTGTAGGTGTCTCGGACAAGTAACTGAAGTCGAAGGAGACTTATTGTCAATCAGTTTCCTTTGTCGACAGAGTCCATCTATTTACATCTGTCCCAATATACCAGACATTGACAAAGTCACCAGGAATATGGTTTGCCAGCATCTCAGCCAACCTAATATCGATAATAGACAGCGTTATCATTTTTCTGATGTCCTTGATGCTGAGTAAATCCATGTTCAAGCTAGGCACCTGAACTGGAACAGTTACTGTTATAGTTTAATTTAAAGTTTAATGTTTAGAATTCAGCTACCTTAGCTGGAACAGTTATAGTTTAGTTTAAAGTTTAGAATTCAGAGTTATATATTTAACTTCAACTTTAAGCAGAAAGCAATCAGTTAAATATTATATTCAATTTAAACGGTATGATTGTTAATTTTAAGTGTACAGTAGTTAGCTCTCTGGGATGTCGAGTTTGCTTCAACAGCTTTTGGGACTGCAACGGTCCCAAAAACTCTGTTGAAGCAAACTCGACATCCCAGAGAGATATCTACACTTTTTTTATTATGAATAATCCTGGGATTGGAACCAACATCTTTGGAAGTACTATGATTGTTGTTGAAATACAAGTGTGTCACATTACATGTATCTGAAACTATTAGTGTTCAGCTAAGTAATTTAACACAAAATGCTCAAACAGATATTTCAGAAGAAGATATGTACAGTGATGAGTTAAAATAGTGGTAATAGACCTACAAATGTAACTATATTGTGTGAAACAAAACCATATTAGATTTGTTGACTTTCTGAAATAATTGCTTGCTTATCTTGTGTTGAACTACCAGTGATTGTTCGTATTTCCAGACACTGTAACACCCAGCACAATATTGTAACACCCGTCACAATGATTCAGATGAATATAACACTTAATTGACTGACTCCTGCTCTTAGCTGAAGCCATATTTAATTGTGTTACTATCCATACTAACTATTGATAGTGGAAAGGTATTCATGTTCATTGAAATACAAGTGTGTTACTGTACATGTATCTGAAGGTATTAGAAAGTCTGGCTAAGTAATTTAATACAAGATGGGCAAACAAATATTTCAGAAGAAGATATGTACAGTGACAAGTTAAAATAGTGGTAATAGACCTAGCTATATTGTGTGAAACAAAAGCATATTAGATGTCTTGACTTTCGGAAATAAATGCTTGCTTATCTTGCGTTGAACTACCTGTGATTGTTCGTAATTCCAGACACCGTAACACCCGTCACGCCATTGTAACATCCGTTACAGTGATTCAGATGAATGTAGCATTTAATTGACTGGGTCCTGCTCTTACATTTTGTGTACATGTACATGTAGATGAAGCCATTTTTAATTGCATTAAAAGCTATACTAACTACTGATAATGGAAAGTTATTTATTAATTTTTTTCAACTCACAGACTTTTGACTATGTTCGTTACCAGTTGGAAATGATGTCTTTTTTCATGTAACACCTGTCATATGAGTTTGGGGTAATAAAATTCAACTTTCCACATTAAACATCAGAATTTTAAAGTAATAATCTTATACCCCACAGAAAGATATACAGTTACTATCATAAATAATTAATCCATCAGATGTTTTACTTTCATGGTGATTTTGTTTCATATTGCAAAATGTCTCTGAGATGTAGCACCCATCACGTGGAATTGCATAATTTATGGCCATCTCTCATGACCACTGCAGAAGGCATTTTTGGCTGATATGAGTGTTAATGAGATAATACAAAATGTATATATGAATGTCAGAGCATTGTGAGTCTGGATGTACATGTATATATGAATGTCAGAGCATTGTGAGTCTGGATGTACATGTATATTTGAATGTCAGAGCATTGTGAGTCTGGATGTACATGTATATATGAATGTCAGAGCATTGTGAGTCTGGATGTACATGTATATATGAATGTCAGCATTGTGAGTCTGGATGTACATGTATATATGAATGTCAGAGCATTGTGAGTCTGGATGTACATGTATATATGAATGTCAGAGCATTGTGGGTCTGGATGTACATGTATATATGAATGTCAGAGCATTGTGAGTCTGGATGTACATGTATATATGAATGTCAGAGCATTGTGAGTCTGGATGTACATGTATATATGAATGTCAGAGGATTGTAAGTCTGGATGTACATGTATATATGAATGTCAGAGCATTGTGGGTCTGGATGTACATGTATATATGAATGTCAGAGCATTGTGAGTCTGGATGTACATGTATATATGAATGTCAGAGCATTGTGAGTCTGGATGTACATGTATATATGAATGTCAGAGCATTGTGAGTCTGGATGTACATGTATATATGAATGTCAGAGCATTGTGAGTCTGGATGTACATGTATATATGAATGTCAGAGGATTGTAAGTCTGGATGTACATGTATATATGAATGTCAGAGCATTGTAAGTCTGGATGTACATGTATATATGAATGTCAGAGGATTGTGAGTCTGGATGTACATGTATATATGAATGTCAGAGCATTGTGAGTCTGGATGTACATGTATATATGAATGTCAGAGCATTGTGAGTCTGGATGTACATGTATATATGAATGTCAGAGCATTGTGAGTCTGGATGTACATGTATATATGAATGTCAGAGCATTGTGAGTCTGGATGTACATGTATATATGAATGTCAGAGCATTGTGGCTCTGGATGTACATGTATATATGAATGTCAGAGGATTGTGAGTCTGGATGTACATGTATATATGAATGTCAGAGCATTGTGAGTCTGGATGTACATGTATATATGAATGTCAGAGCATTGTGAGTCTGGATGTACATGTATATATGAATGTCAGAGGATTGTGAGTCTGGATGTACATGTATATATGAATGTCAGAGCATTGTGAGTCTGGATGTATTACGTTTTTCTTCTCAAATTCCAGTGCTGCTTGGAGGAGTAATGTTAACGGTCACTGATGGACAAAATATTTATACAAATACTCGGGTGGTAGAGGGAAATGAAGGGACCCAAATTGTTCTTCATTGCGACTATGACGGTACAGACCAGATCCCCATCACATGGAAGAAGAAACAATCACAAACCAAATCTGTGCGCATCCTCCAGTACTTGCAGAAATCAACGGAACGTTCCTGGGATGAGACAGAGTACGGAATATTAGGGAAAGCATCGCTGGTGATTAAGAAGCTATCTTATGATCGTGATCAGGGAATATTTGTTTGTCACAGGCTGAGAGATTGGGAAATTACAGTGAATGTTCTAGGTGAGTGGATAATTACTGTTTAACCTGTTACCACTCAGGACAGCAAAGAAAACAGCTTCTGCACTTGTCCTGGAAAATGTCCATTTGATTTGCAAAAGAAGACTATTTTTGAAAATTTACTATTGAACTGACTGACTCGATAAATGTTTAACCCTTTAATGGTTAACCCGGCCAGAACCGGCCTCTGCAGTCATCTTAAAGAATGTGCATTTGCAGGCCAAGAGAAGACTATTTTTGAAAATTTACTACAGGAATGCCTGGCTCGATAACCGAGCTAGTCATTCCAGTTGTAAATTTTAAAATATGTGTATATCTCTTTACCTGCAAATGGACATTCAATAAGGGAATATTTAGATTTTCTTGATAATAGCCAGTCATTTCCAGTGGTAAATTTTCAAAAATAGTCTTCTCTTGGTCTGCAAATGGACATTTTCTTCATGAAAATTGAAATTTTCTTGGAACAGAATTAAGGGTTAAAGCATTAACCTGTCTATTGCAGCCACCTGTCTTTGGGGCCAATGGATGGTAGTTCTTTAGCCCTATGCTTTTCAAGCCGGCCCAAACCTGTTTGCAAATTGATCTTGAGGCATATGTACAATGTACAATGTATGTCCATTTGCAGGTCAAGAGAGTTTATAAATATTCAAAATTTTACCACTGGAGTGATTGGTTCGATAACCAAGCCAGTCATTCCAGTGATAAATTTTCAAAAATAACCTGTAAATGTCCATGTATACTGTGCAAAAATTTCAATTTTCGAGTGAAATTTTAACCGTTAAATGGTTAAGTGGATTGACGCATTCATGTATCTGACTCCTGAGACGTTTTATTTTGCTTCTGTCACGTTTTTATTTCATTTCTCTTCTGGAAACCTATTTAACAAAGCTATCACAGCAGCAGAACACAGATTAGGAGTGTGCAATTATTACTTTGAGTGATTGCGAATGATTAATTGAGAATAATCGTGATTTCTTGATTGATCGGCCTGGTTACAAATTACACTGACATACACATTTAACAACAAAGGCATGTCAATGACGAAGGCTGCAATGGTGTTTAGAAATGTCCATTTGCAGGCCAAGAGAAGACTATTTTTGAAAATGAATCGCTAGAATGCCTGTCTCGAGCATCAAGCCAGGCATTCCAATGATACATTTTCAAAAATAGTCTTCTCTCAGCCTGCAAATGGACATGCATTCGCTGAGCAAAATGTAACTTTTCATGACCGATCGCATTAAAGAATAATTAAAAGGTACATGTACATTTTGAAATATTTTATGCGGTAGAATTATTCACGATTATTCGATTATTATTTTTTATTTAATCACATAATCGCGCGAGTCTAACACAGATACGTGTACAATGTACCGGTTTATATCGATACCACAATGTTACAGCTGTTGGTTAGTATTCAATTGTATTTTAACCAGGCCAGGAAAATTACACATTCCTTCGGTCCAGGGCAACCGCTTTTTAATGCTGGCAACCAAATTTTAATGCAGAGGTTACCCTGGTGGCAATGGAGAAGATAACCTGGGCAACCTAGATAATTTGTTATTTTCAGGGCTTGTATATGTACTCATGGTGACTAATTATTTTGTTTAGTCTTATTCTTTAAGACTCAAATCTTGTCAAGAAATTTCAATTTTGTGGTAGAAAATGTCCATTTGCAGACCAAGAGAAGACTGTTTTTGAAAATTTACCACTGGAAGGACTGGCTCGGTTATCGAGCCAGTCATTCAAGTTCTAAATTTTCAAAACTCTTCTCTTGGTCTGCAAATGAACATTTCTCAAGACCACTGCAGAAGCTGTTTTTGGTTGATATGATGGATAAAGGGTTAATATATGAGTTGGTATTTACAAGGATTCTGTAGTCTGGATACCTTACATCAATACATATTTTCAACAGAATTTACAGAAATGGGGCAACCCGGAAGTACAGTCGGGCAACCTAATTTAAATGGCATACTTGGGGGCAACACAATATTTTTCAAATTTGTTAGCCCTGTTTTAACACCACATGTCAGCTTTAACTTAACACTAGACAGTCAAATCTCTCCACAGTGCCGCCAAAAGGACTCGGATTTGAAGGAATACCGAGGAAGAACTACATTGTGTACGAGAATGTCCCTACAGACATCACATGTAAAGTGGATTCTGCGAACCCGCCGCCACACTTCTCTTGGACCTTTGAGGACAACATCGTTAAATACGAATCCGTGAAAATGAGGGACAAGTTAAAAAGTCAAATTAATTTCATTCCGGAGCGGAGTTTGAATAATAAGAAGTTGCTTTGCTTAGTCAAAACGTCAAGCGGGATCACTCACACAGCGTATCTTGTGCTTACTGTCTATTGTGAGTATAGTACATACTTTGTACACGATCTGTCTATAATTACCCTTTAACTGTCTGCCTGCTGAATTTCCATGGGGATTATATCTGGATATGTTAAATATTTTGAAAGAAATGTAACTGAACATTGTTGGTGGCTCAACCACCAACAACTTTCAGTCAAATTGCTTTCAAAATATTCAGTATGTCCAGCGTTATTGCTCATTGAAATTACTGACTGCTGGCTTGAAACAGCTACATTGTAGATAGGTAATGGATAAATTTAGTCAAGAAAATCTAAATATTTGCTTATTGAATATCCATTTGAACCGAACACATTTTGAAAATTTACCATGATGATTATCCAGCTAGTCATTCTAGTGGTAAATTTTCAAAAAAATAGTATTCTTTTCTCAGGCAAATTGGCATTACTCGAGACAACTATTGAGCTTGATTTTGTCCGACTTCATCATAAAATGGTTAATTATTGTCTCTAGACATGGCAGCGCTTAGCGATGGAAATTCTAGTGTCTAAAATTTGAGACACTGGCATACTAGGAAAGCTGTTACATATACATGTATTCAAAGAAATTTGACTGGAAGCTGTTGCTGCAGCAATAGGTTCCAGCCAAATTAATTTCAAAATATTTAACCTAATTTTTCATTAGAACTTGTCAATTACTTTTTGTAAAGGTAAACAGGTTAACCCTTTAATGGTCACAATGTGTCAAAAATTGTTAAAATATTTTCTTATTGAATATCCATTTACAGGCCGACAGAATACCATTTTTTTTTCATTTATCGCTGGAATGACTGGCTCGGTTATTGAGGCAGTCATTTAAGTGGTAAATTTTCAAAAATTGTTTTGTCTTGGCCTGTAAATGGACATTTGACAAGACCATAGCAAAGGCCAGTAAAGGGTTAAAGGAAATACAGTACTCATTGTATTCTACGTGTAGCTATCCCAGGGCCTAGTACTCATTGTATTCTACGTGTAGCTATCCCGGGGCCTGGTACTCATTGTATACTACATGTAGCTATCCCGGGGCCTGGTACTCATTGTATACTACATGTAGCTATCCCGGGGCCTGGTACTCATTGTATACTACATGTAGCTATCCCGGGGCCTGGTACTCATTGTATACTACATGTAGCTATCCCGGGGCCTGGTACTCATTGTATACTACATGTAGCTATCCCGGGGCCTACTTGTAGTACTCATTGTATTCTACGTGTAGCTATCCTGGGGCCTGGTACTCATTGTATACTACATGTAGCTATCCCGGGGCCTGGTACTCATTGTATACTACATGTAGCTATCCCGGGGCCTACTTGTAGTACTCATTGTATACTATGTGTAGCTATCCTGGGGCCTGGTACTCATTGTATACTATGTGTAGCTATCCCGGGGCCTACTTGTAGTACTCATTGTATACTATGTGTAGCTATCCCGGGGCACGGTACTCATTGTATACTATGTGTAGCTATCCCGGGGCCTGGTACTCATTGTATACTACATGTAGCTATCCCGGGGCCTACTTGTAGTACTCATTGTATACTATGTGTAGCTATCCTGGGGCCTGGTACTCATTGTATACTATGTGTAGCTATCCCGGGGCCTACTTGTAGTACTCATTGTATACTATGTGTAGCTATCCTGGGGCCTGGTACTCATTATATACTATGTGTAGCTATCCCGGGGCCTACTTGTAGTACTCATTGTATACTATGTGTAGCTATCCTGGGGCCTGGTACTCATTGTATACTATGTGTAGCTATCCCGGGCCTAGTACTCATTGTATACTATGTGTAGCTATCCCGGGGCCTGGTACTCATTGTATACTACATGTAGTTATCCTGGGGCCTGGTACTCATTGTATACTACATGTAGCTATCCCGGGGCCTGGTACTAATTGTATACTATGTGTAGCTATCCTGGGGCCTGGTACTCATTGTATACTACGTGTAGCTATCCCGGGGCACGGTACTCATTGTATACTATGTGTAGCTATCCCGGGGCCTGGTACTCATTGTATACTACATGTAGCTATCCCGGGACCTGGTACTCATTGTATACTATGTGTAGCTATCCCGGGGCACGGTACTCATTGTATACTATGTGTAGCTATCGTGGGGCCTGGTACTCATTGTATCATACATGTAGCTATCCCGGGGCCTGGTACTCATTGTATACTGTGTGTAGCTATCCCATGGCCTGGTACTCATTGTATACTACATGTAGCTATCCCGGGACCTGGTACTCATTGTATACTACATGTAGCTATCCCGGGACCTGGTACTCATTGTATACTATGTGTAGCTATCCCGGGGCACGGTACTCATTGTATACTACGTGTAGCTATCCCGGGGCCTGGTACTGATTGTATACTATGTGTAGCTATCCCGGGGCGTTGTACTCATTGTATACTACGTGTAGCTATCCCGGGGCCTGGTACTCATTGTATACTATGTGTAGCTATCCCGGGGCCTGGTACTTATTGTATACTACATGTAGTTATCCTGGGGCCTGGTACTCATTGTATACTAAATGTAGCTATCCAGGGGCCTGGTACTAATTGTATACTACGTGTAGCTATCCTGGGGCCTGGTACTCATTGTATACTACGTGTAGCTATCCCGGGGCACGGTACTTATTGTATACTATGTGTAGCTATCCCGGGGCCTGGTACTCATTGTATACTACATGTAGCTATCCCGGGACCTGGTACTCATTGTATACTATGTGTAGCTATCCCGGGGCACGGTACTCATTGTATACTACGTGTAGCTATCGTGGGGCCTGGTACTCATTGTATCATACATGTAGCTATCCCGGGGCCTGGTACTCATTGTATACTATGTGTAGCTATCCCATGGCCTGGTACTCATTGTATACTACATGTAGCTATCCCGGGACCTGGTACTCATTGTATACTACATGTAGCTATCCCGGGACCTGGTACTCATTGTATACTATGTGTAGCTATCCCGGGGCATGGTACTCATTGTATACTACATGTAGCTATCCCGGGGCCTGGTACTGATTGTATACTATGTGTAGCTATCCCGGGGCGTTGTACTCATTGTATACTACGTGTAGCTATCCCGGGGCCTGGTACTCATTGTATACTATGTGTAGCTATCCCATGGCCTGGTACTCATTGTATACTACATGTAGCTATCCCGGGCCTGGTACTCATTGTATACTATGTGTAGCTATCCCGGGGACTGGTACTCATTGTATACTATGTGTAGCTATCCCGGGGCCTGGTACTCATTGTATACTACATGTAGCTATCCTGGGGCCTGGTACTCATTGTATACTATGTGTAGCTATCCTGGGGCCTGGTACTCATTGTATACTACATGTAGCTATCCCGGGGCCTGGTACTCATTGTATACTACAGGTAGCTATCCCGGGGCCTGGTACTCATTGTATACTACGTGTAGCTATCTCGGGGGCTGGTACTCATTGTATACTACGTGTACCTATCCCGGGGCCTGGTACTCATTGTATACTACATGTAGCTATCCCGGGGCCTGGTACTGATTGTATACTATGTGTAGCTATCCCGGGGCATTGTACTCATTGTATACTACATGTAGCTATCCTGGGGCCTGGTACTCATTGTATACTACATGTAGCTATCCCGGGGCCTGGTACTCAATGTATACTATGTGTAGCTATCCCAGGGCCTGGTACTCATTGTTTACTAAGTGTAACTATCCTGGGGCCTGGTACTCATTGTATACTATGTGTAGCTATCCCGGGCCTGGTCCTCATTGTATACTACATGTAGCTATCCCGGGCCTGGTACTCATTGTATACTATGTGTAGCTACCCCAGGGCCTGGTACTCATTGTATACTACGTGTACCTAGCTACCCCAGGGCCTGGTACTCATTGTATACTACGTGTACCTATCCCGGGTCCTGGTACTCATTGTATACTACGTGTAGCTATCCCGGGGCCTGTTACTCATTGTATACTACGTGTAGCTATCCCGAGGCCTAGTAGACCATAAAGGCATTAGTTGGTCAGTTGTAAAACCTGGCATCTATGACCACCTAGTACATGGTGACACATTCTACATTTGTATCTTAACCATGCATTTACCGTTGAATCTGAAATATCAACTACGAAAATTAACACTTAAAGTAAGGAATAATGCTATTAGATATTTTGAAAGTAAATTACCTGTAAGCTGCTGCTGCCTATCACAACAGCAAGCCCCTATCAATTTCAAATAATATTTTGAACCCAATTTGACTCGGAGCTATTGCTGCCGTCAAATTAGTTTCAAAATATGGAACAGCTAACGTGTATGGTTGTCTTAAAATTTATAGTATGCGACTTCAGGGTTCATTCGGTTAATACTGTTGACTTACATGTACATACAGTATGTACTGTTATGGGGCTATAACGAACATTCATTGGTTTGGAAAATCTCAAACTATGGGAAGACAAACCATGGTTCGGTTCGCTTGCATGGGATTTGTGTGGTTCATGAACAATACATAAGCTAACCAGTCAGATTAATTCCAAAATATTCAGCAGAATAAGTTTTATATCATAAAGAATTTACTTTTTCAAGGATTTGGCTGTGAAAGGGCTAATAGACAAGCAATCTCTTCTGAGTGGTGGTTTACGAATATGACCATGAATGGAACTTACGTAGCTGGTTATGAATCTTATATTATTTTCTAACATTTGTTGTCAGAATTGTTATTTGTGTTTTCTACATGTACCATTTAGTCAGTAAAGCCACCTGCCTTTAAATGTTATTTTCGGTTAGGAGTAATTTCTCGCATACAATAGCATACTAAAAAGGTTTATGAACAAGTTTGTGGTTCGGACATCTGTATTGTGAACCGGTTTGGTTCGTGATAATCCTTACGAACCTCAGCCCTAACTGTTAGATATGGTATTCCTGGTCAAACAACTGATGTTATGTAAATGTACTGTAGCTGATCAAATAGAATAGATTTTACGACCAACCAGTTAATGCCTTTGTGATGCACTATGCCCCGGGTGAGCGAATTATGGTAGATATGCAATTGTAAGCGCTACATAGCGTTGCCAGATTGTTTTTATACCTCACCTGCAAAATAATATTCACGTTTTAATGTGTACATGTACATTGTACATGTAAATGTCAGTGCAGTTCTACACGTATGTTCTATAAATGCTGGCATTCATTCACATTTCCTGAGTATTCATCCGTCATCTGACCTCGTATGATGTCATAATCAGCGCAGCACGTGTATGATGACGTCACAATCATTACGTCACAAAGGGTTCCATATAGATCGTGATCAGATCTCAAATAGTCCGACACATTGTATGAATTGTATGTCATTGTAATTCTTTGCTATTTAATAAACATACTGTTGAATATTTTGAAACTAATTTGACTGGGCGCTGTTGCTGCCTTAAGCAGCAACAGCACCCAGTCAAAATAAGTTTCAAAATATTCAACAGCTAGCTAAGCTCCACCTACACTCTGCACGTGTTGGAATCGATTGATCCCTGAACTCCCTGACTATCAATTTCCACAAAATTATACAGGTAAGCTGTTGAATATTTTGAAAACTACAGTAATTTGAATGGGTGCTGTTGACTATGGCAGCAACAGTGCCCAGTAAAATTTGTTTCGAAATATTCAACAGCATGTGTTTTAAATAGTAAAAACATACAAATCGTACAACAACACCTAGTCCGTCAGCAATTATGCATTCGTGAAGTACTTACATTTATCTACGTCGTTGATTATGACATCATCCTACATGTCATGTAGTTGATTATGATGTCATACATGTACATGTGTGATTGATGGATAAACTGGAATGGTCTATTTTCTTTACTCCCTGTGGCCTCTCTGCAGCCAAGAGTATAAATGTTGAAGTTATCCATAATAGACTGAAATACATGTACAAACCAGTATAGATATGGCGTGAATTAGACCTGGAAATCAGGGACTCAATAGGTGCCAACCAAACCAATAACCTCTTGGCACTACTGTGAGGGGACAGTGGCTGGTCAGTGGTTAGGGTACTGGTCCTCCTGCCCACTGAACCTGGGTCGTGTCTCTGTGGCTGCTAATAGAGGGATCCTATCTGTCACTCAATTATCTGATGTCATAATCAAATACATGTACAGTATATGTACCTTGTATGTCACAATTAAATACATATAAGTCACATGTTAACTAACATCGCAATTCAAGATGGCGTACATGTAGCTCCAGAATGAAAATCATACTGTCTACATCACAAAAGGGTGCATATTGTACATGTATGTCTTTGATGAATTTACAATTTAAAAGAAATGGCATTTGAAATTCTACCACTGGAATGACTGGCTCGATAATAAAGCCAGTCCCTCAAATTTGTTCAAGAAAATTAAAATTTTCTCAGCAACTGTCCATTTGCAGACTATGAGAAGAATATTTTTGAAATTTTACAACTGGAATGACTGGCTCCATTATCGAAATAATAGTCTCCTCTTGGTCCGCAAATGGACATTTCTCAAGAAGCCATTTTCTTGCTTAAACATTCGCTTGAATATTCTGTAAGTAAGATGACTGGGAGCTGTTCCAGAAACAGCCCTCAGTCAAATTACTTTTCAAATATTCAATGGCATGCCTGTATACATATATATAGTTACCTTGAAATTGGGATTCTGCTTATTCAGGGGTCAAACTGATAAAATCAATTCAAATAAGCATACATGTACAAAGTTGGTGGAGCTTACATGTATCTAGAAAGTGTGGGTCATAGGTAGAAATGGGCCTCTCGGTTGTGGGCAGGCAGGACAATGGACCTTTCGGGTTTTAGCTTTGCCCCGCCCATCTATAGCTAAGCTCCACCCACACCTCGCTCGTGCTTGGATCAATCGATCTCTGAACATCATGACTATCAATTTCCAAAAAACTACACAAGTAGGCTGTTGAATATTTTGAAACTAATTTGCCTGGGTGCGGTTGCTGCCTAAGGCAGCAACAGCGCCCAGTCAAATTAGTTTCAGAATATTCAACAGCATGTTTACTAGTTAGCAAATAATTACAAAGACATACAATTCATACAACCTGTCAGGCAATTTGAAATTTGATGACGGTCTATATGGAACCCTTTGTGATGTAATGATTGTGATGTCATCATACATGCGCTGAGCTGATTATGACATCATACTCTGGAAAGATCCATTGGAGGAATCCAGCTTTAGCTATGCCCACTTTATAGATACCTGTAAGCTTCACCCACATTGTACAATGTATGCTCATTTAACACAGGGGAGATGATTGGCCGTTGAGTTAGCGTGGTTGACTGGCAATCAGCTGGGTGGGGTTCAAATCCCGCTAAACAGCCAGGCGACCAGGTGGCTGACGAGCAATCGGTGGAAACCTAGGCAATCTCCTTCACTCCCCTTTGCCTGTCTCCACCCAGGAGTATAAATGGGTGCCAGTGTAAAAACTGGGGAAGTAACCAATTAGATTGAAATAAAACCAGCCTGGATATGGTGTGAATGGGACTCAATGGACGCCAATCAGACCAATAACTTCTATGCTCATTTAAATTAATTACAATATCACAAAATCTTCCAGTCCAATGGACCTTTCCAATTTTAGCTATTCCCTCCACCCATCTCTAGCTAAGCTCCGCCCACACTTCGCCGTGTTAGGATCGATCCATCCCTGAATTCCCTAACTATCAATTTCCTGAAAACTGTACAGTTAAGCTGTTGAATATTTTGAAACTAATTTGACTTGGTGCTGTGATACCACCTCTGGCAGCAGCAGTATCCAATCAAATTAGTTTCAAAATATTCAACAGCACATTTATTAAATAGGAACGACAGACAATTCGAACAACACCGCTTTCTCCGTCATCAATTAAGCGTTCGTGACGAACTTAGATGTACATACAAACAACACATGTATATGTAGCTAATTGATTATGACATCATTCTACATGTCACATCGCTGATTATGACGTCAATCGATGGATAAACTGGAATTGTCCATTGAGGTCATCCTGTGGTACACCCTTATGTTTAGTTCTATACTGTACAATGTCATGTATTTCTTCTTTACAGTAGGCATGTGCGATTATTGCTTTGAGTGATTGCGATCGATTATTAAAAAATAATCGTGATTACTCGATTAATCAGCTTGGATACAAATTACCAAGACATAACAACAAAAGAATATCAATGATGAAAATTGCAATGGTGTTTAGAAAACTCTGCAGAAAAAATTTGGTGTTTAGAAAAAATTTGCAGGCCAAGAGAAGACTATTTTTGAAGATGTATCACTGGAATGCCTGTCTCGATTCTCCAGCCAGGCGTTCCAGTAATACATTTTCAAAAAGAGTCTACTCTTAAATGTACCCTGCACATGGACATACATTCACAAAACAAAATGGCATTTTTCATGAGAAGGGGGCCGATAGGTATCTCACCCCCACCCCACTCCTACCAACATATATGTAAGGGAAGCAAAAGACTTTAAACTGAGTAGTCAGGAGCACTACAGGGATGTCCAAAAAGGCTCCCCATAGCTCAGCACTTTACTTTCCCAAGACTTATGCAGGGGAAACAGTGACCCTTCAAAGTGAGGATTCAGGAGAAATACCTAACCTTAGGATGGAGCATGCTTCTTACTGCATTACTCAGGTTCTAAGAGGGGACCCATGTGCAAGCATAAACACTCCAATCAGGAGATGAAAAAGAAGCATACAGGATATATAATCCCCACACCATGCATTCTCTAGGCACTAGCCACATGGTTAAAGAGCCATTAGCCAGTAGGCTGTCCCCCTAAACCCCTCTGTCCCCCCATCCGACGTTATAAATTCTTCAACAAAGCTCTTTTTCTAGCACACACCAACCACGTCACTGAATGACGTATCTGCAAATTCGAACGACGTCACACTCTTGGACATCAGGGCTAACTCTGGCATTAGCCTACCTACATGTATGCATGTCTGCCCCGACATTTGAAAAATATACATGTATCACCTAAAAGCATTATGGTGTCTACTGTATCTGTAAACCCCTACATGCAAACATGTATATAAATCCTCTGATGAACTTCCTACATGGAGCGAAACGCCATAAAATCAGATCTCAGAATGGGTTTTGAAACTCCTCTCCCACTGCCCTACTATTTTTCATAAGAACCACTCATCCCTACCACTAATTCCCTGTTTATATCAAAAGGGAACACACTGTGTATGCACAAACATGTGCAAAACAATGGCACACCCAAGCCATTTACCCTTCAAATGCTGACCCTCATCAGTGGTAGGGACACTACATACAGGGTCTAGCTAAGAACAATCAGGGAGCATGTGCACACACATGCCCAGTAGCAGGGACCCTGAATCAAGTGTCCCTAGCTAATCAAGGGTCCCAGCTAATCAAGGGTCCCCAAGTAAGAACAATCAGTGAGCATGTGCGGGCACATGCTCAGGGGTAGGGACCCTTGCCGGGGTTCCGTGGCCTATAAATAGGAGGCACTGCACCAGTGTCAGGCATCTAACTTTCGTCCTCCAACCGAAGACAAGTGTCAGGTATACTTCAGCAACGTGGCTTATCACATTTTACCAATCTCGTAAATGTAAGTTAACAGGTTCCCAATCCTCCAGTCTAATAGACCTTTCCACTTTATCCATCCATCACATGACGTCATAATTAACTACATGACGTGTAGCATGACATCATAATCAATGAATGACGTACATGTAGACAAGTACATCACGAATGCATAATTGAAGATGGACTATGTGTTGTTGTACAAATTGTATTTCTCCTATCAATACTCACCATTCTATTACTTCTGATACAAGCTATCCTGGAAAGCTGGCCCTAGTACTATAGACTTAGTAAGCTTTACCGGCTCCTGGAACCGGGTACTTGGCTCCCAACTGCCGAGTACCCATTTGCCATGAAGCTCATTCTTGTTTGCATAGCAACAAGAGCTACATGCTTTTTTGCAGTTGGAAGTCTTAAAGTTTTCTAAGTCTTTTTCTGCAATTGTGATAGCTTTGTGTTCGCTCTCTAAGGATTATTTGGATTACCATGGATGGAGCCGATGATAACCAGGTTGTATATTTCCATGTTATTCCATAGTTAAAAGACTTAGGTCAAAATTTTGTCTGTGTCGCATGTTCCAATTTCTGACCCAGAATCTGGGATGTGTGTTAACAACGAAATATGCCAGATTGATCGCCTTCCTTTAACCCCAACAGGCGATCAGCAGATATGAAATAACGTGTTGTCTATACGGTGTTTAACACGAATATTGGCTGACGTCGTTCTCCGTATGATCCTAGCGGGTTACGTCACACCCGAGTTGTCTCAGATTTTTATGTGAAGAAAATGTTTCATTAATTCGCGCATCTGATTCTAGGTGCTGCGTAGTGTTTTAGTACCAGAAAAATTAAAGTTTTGTGTGTTATCACGATCTGTTTGCAATGATCGGTGGTTTCAAAATTCTTGATTTAGATGTGTGGTCTGCAGTTTTACCGTGTTCTACAGCAGTTTGTTTACATTTTGTTATTTCTTCACATATCGTTTTGGCCTTCGTTAGGAGTATAATTTATATTGATTAGTAAATATACCCAGAATGCTATGCGATATGGTTCCTGATTCCGTTTATACATCCTTGAGGATCAGTTTATGGGTGTATCTTGCCCGCTTCGTTCTTCTCGTCATAATCAATGCGATCTGTGCTGTACGGTTGCGGGAGGGTTAATATTTAATTTAGGGTCAAATTATTTGAAAATTATTTGCCTGCCTTCCATTCCTGTTTTGTTCCGCTTGCTTATTGTAGGTTTGTGCTTATTTAAAGGCCAAGCCAGCCCCGCCATCATGTGACGAGTGCCATAAATTTGTGAGGGATCTGTTTAAGGACCATGTCTGCTTTAGATGTACAAATTGTAAACTTGATAATAGGTGTAACATTTGTGCAGTGTGGTCGTCCGATATGATGGTCAAATTTCTTGCCCAGAAGGACTTGGCAGGGTCTGACGCGGGGTTAGGCGGTCCGAAAGTAAATCGTGGATCATCCGTTTCGGCCCCTGGTGGAGATGGCACCTCCGGGGTGGTTTGGACCTGCTATGCACGGCTTCTTGCATAGCGTCCTGCCTAGGCTGGTGTCGTCCCTGCTTCCGAAAGTTGTAGGGCAGTCTCTTCCCGTGCTTGGTACGGACCCTGTCCTTGGACAGGGTTCTGGACTGGCCACCGAGGGAGCCGTCTCGTACGGCTTCCTGGCAGTCCCGTCGGGCTCCGGCCTGATGGGTTCTGTCTGCGGCCACCTCCGGGTGGTCCAGTAGCGTTGACCGGTCCGCCAGGCATGGGAGCCATCCGCCAGGATGGCTCGCCAGGATGGCTCGAGTGTTTTCTCATCTGGTGATGACTTCGTGGTCTGAAGACGAGAAGGCCGAGGAGGAGAGATTGCTGCGGCCTGAGATGCCGCGGGTGGAGAGCATGTAGGTCGATTCCGTCATGGACGGAATGGCCTTCCATCTGTCTGGCTTGGCGTAAGCCAGGACAGTGGCTCCGCTCGTGGTTGAGGCCACTCCGGTACCGGACACCGGTCCCGTGCTGGTTGGTTTGCCACCAACCGACACGGTGACAGGTGTGACTGGCCAGGCGTGGTATACACCTATCTCGTCTGGTCCAGCGGTCAGGCATGGGGTGCCGTTGGCGCCTGTGCTTGGCCACGGTTCCTCAACCGTTACGGGTCCGCACGGTTTTCCATGCGGGCCTACTCCATGGACTGGTGTTTTCCATGGGGTGGCGGCGGAACCGTACGGTACCGGAGTTCCTGGCATATCAGCAATGGCTCCTAGCCGGGAGGCCGTTGCTGGTAGGGCCGTGAGCACGTCAACAGGTGACGTGTTCACGGGCATGTCCTCTTTGGAGACAAACTGGTCGGAGGCTCTGGCTTGGCTAGCCAGGGTGGACCCGTCTGTGGTTTCGACCACGGGCGAAGAGGATGCATCCCGTCCATCGGTGGCATCGATTAGGACGGGGATCTTGCCCGCAGCCCGGATCCAGTCTATTGGACTGGATCCACGGTTCATAGAGCTGCTAGAGGCTATTTATAGTAAGCAGCTTATGACCAAGGGCCAGCTCCCTGCGGCTTCCAGGGAGGTGCGGGCGAGGTGTCGTATCCCGGGGGTGGGGGGGGGGGGGTGGGGTGGGGGGTGGGGGGGGGGAGGGAAATACGACAAATATGGTGTTGTTCCAGCAGTCACTGAGGATGATCGCTGGGTGTCCAGAGTGCTGGAGCGGGTGGCTCCGCCCCGCCCCGGCATTGGTGGACAAGTCCCAGGCGCACCATGATGAAGTCCTGTCCCTATGCGATGAGGGTGTGAGGGCAGCAATGAGTCCTGTCAATCACTCTTATCGCCTTCTTCAGTCGGTGTGGTCTGAAGCGGAGGCAGGCCACCCTGTGGCGCTATCGTGTGTCAATGACGGCCTGGTGCTGTCCATGGACGCATTGGCAAGGGTGCAAGCACGAGTGGCGAAGTCTAGGAGGCAGATGGTCCTTGACCATATGCGTCCAGCTACTGCCGTTAGGGAGCGTATTCTTGGGACGCCCCTTACTAGCCCTAGCATCTTTGGTGGCCAAGCACGGGCCATCTTAGAAGACACTGCCAGCATCGCGCAGAATCGCTTAGCGGTGAATCTGCAGCTGGAACTAGTGTGACAGGCGCACGCACTAGGGGCTGTAGCCAAGCCACTAACCGGGCAACCTTCTAAGAAGCAGAAGAAGCATAAAAGCAAGGCGAAAGCCAAGCCTAGTGCTCCTTCTGCTTCTACTCGGTCTTCTCAGCCGCCTCCGGCAAAGAGGGCCAAGAAGGTTGTGGAGGCTCCTACCCACCCCAATGTTGCCACTGACCGCCCGAGAGGCGGGAAGGGCAAGGAGAAGGCTAAGTCCTCGAAGGGCAGAAAGAAGGGAGCGGATCGTACCTGAGGGTACGAGGGCTCCCTTCGTATCTGCCTGGACCGCACCTGTGCGACGGGAACAGCGTTGGCAGTTAGACCGGTCAAGCCAAGACCAAAATGGTTCTCTCTCTCTCTCTCTCTCGTCAAGAGAAGGGGGGGGGGGAGTGGATCGCGAGCCAGACACCCGCATTAGGCGTCAGTGCGTCTATAGTGGGTGGAAGGCTCATGCATTTCGTCGAGGCTTGGTGAGGTGTGACGTCAGACAGTCTGGTCCTGGGATGGTTTTCCCAGGGGTACATGCCGGAGTGGTGGGATTTTCCACCACAAAATCTGTCTTTGGCACCTGTCTGGACACCCGTAACAAGGGAACCAGACAAGTTAGAAGCCATTCAAAACGAAGTGTCAGGTTTGCTTCTGAAGGGAGCAATAAAACCTGCAAACCAGAACACTCCAGGCTTCTATTCAAACATGTTCCTTGTCCCCAAGAGCACAGGTGGGTGGAGACCCGTACTCAATCTCAGGCCATTAAATTGGTTTATCCATACGCCTCGGTTTCAGATGGAAACTCTGAGGTCGGTAATGGCAGGATTGAGGAAGGGAATGTGGTGTGTATCGATCGATCTGAAAGATGCATATTTCCACATTCCAATGAACAGGAGTTGTCACAGGTTTCTGAGATTTGCATTTCAGAATCAAGTGTGGGAGTTTGTAGTCCTCCCATATGGCCTGTCGACAGCTCCACGGGTTTTCACCAGAGTGGTCCTTGCGGTGACAGCGTTTCTCAGAAGAGAGAACGTGGCGCTTCACACCTACATAGACGATTGGCTTATCAAGGCAGACATGCCAGCCAAGTTAGAGGTGGATACTGCTCTGACTCTGAAGTTGCTTTCAGATCTAAGCTGGATAGTCAACAAGGAGAAATCCGAGTTGACACCCACTCAACAGTTCGTTTATTTAGGGATGCGATTCGATCTCGAGGAGGGCAGGGTTTACTCGTCATAGCCCAGAGTGGTGTCTGTTAGCCATCCTCAAGAGTTTTCGATTGGGAAACCACATTCAGGCGAGGCGGTTTCTTCAGATGCTGGGTAATCCCGTACACTGCTCTGATGCGAAGACCTATCCAGTTGTATCTGATGTCTCTGTGGAAACAGAGAACAGAACCACTGTCAAAGCTGGTGCCAGTTTGTCAAAGCTGGTGCCAGTTTTGGAGCCATTAATGTCACATCTTGTATGGTGGAAAAAGCATCAGAATCTCCTAGCAGGAGTTTAACTGCACCTACCCAACCCCCAGCTGTCCGTGTACACGGATGCATCGCTGGAGGGATGGGGGGGGGGGGCCTGCCTGGGAGAACACCAGGTCTCGGGAGCCAGCTGTATATCAATCTGTTGGAAATGATGGCAGTGGAACTGGCGTTGGAAAAGTTTCTTCCAAAAGTCAGGGGCAAGGCGATATTGATACGGTCGGACAACTCGACAGTATTATCATACATAAGTCGCCAAGGTGGGACCAAGTCACCCACACAGAAGTGTGTATAAAAGTGTGGCACTTGATTCAATGGTGCAGGAATTACTCGGTTGTTTTGAAAGCACACACATTCCTGGGCGATTGAACATTCTGGCGGATGCTTTGTCTCGGAGACAGAGGATTCTGCCAACAGAATGGTCTCTCAACCCTCCAGTTCTTCACAGGATCTTCGAGCATTGGAGCAAACCCAACGTGGACTTGTTCGCCACAAAGGAAAATGCTCAAATCATGACTTATGTCTCGCCGATTCCAGATCCAGATGCCGTCGATACAGACGCTCGGGCGATAAGCTGGAGAAGGATGCACGCTTACGCATACCCACCCACCATTCTTCTGCCGAAGATATTGGTGAAGATCAGGGAGGAACCGTGCCTGGTCCTGCTAATAGCGCCATATTGGCCCAGCAGGTCGTGGTTCACAGATCTTCTAGATCTGCTGGTGGACAATCCAGTGCAGTTACCCGAGATTCCGAACATAATCTCCCAGGCCAAGGGACTCTTCCTACACGAGCGTCCCGAAATGTTCAAATTGACTGCGTGGATGTTATCAAACAACGTTCCACGTCGGAAGGTTTTTCTCGACAAGCTGCGAAATTCATCGCAGCTGCGAGAAGGAGGTCAACATGCAAGTCATATAACAACAAGGTTAACAGATTTGCAGACTGGTGTTAAGAAAAGGGTATTGATACCTTTCAATCCACTATTCAGCAAATAGCAGACGTTCTCTGAGAGCTGTTCTTTTCAGGACTAGCTCCTGTCACAATTGCTGGATACAAGTCAGCTTTGGCATCAGTTATCCCTTGTCTAGCCAAAAGGGATAGCCCAGTTAAATGTGATGGTGAAGGGAATGAGCAATCTCCGACCAAGACATCCGGTAGTCATTCCAGCCTGGAGTCTATCTTTAGTGCTTAATGTACTGGCCAAGCACCCTTTCGAACCATTGCGTTCGGCCAGTCTAAAGCATTTGGCTCTAAAGACGGTCTTTCTATTGGCAGCTTCCTCAGCTAGAAGGCGCAGTGAGATCCATGCACTTTCAGCAGAGAGGGACTGATTTATTGTCTCCGGAGAGGGTCTGTGTCTACTGCCAAGAACAGATTTTATGTCAAAGAATCAATCTTTGAAATATCCCGGCAAACCGATCATTATACCGAAACTAACTAGGTTTGATCGTGATGCAAGTGCCTGGTGCCCAGTCCGTGCTTTGACTAAGTACAAAAAACGGACAGACTCGTTACGGTCGAATGATAGACATCTGTGGATCTGCCATAAGAAGCCATATGGCGCCGCATCCATGGATTCTATCTCTCGTTGGGTAGTCGAATGCATTCAGACTACCCATGAGATTGCGACTGGGCACCAGGTGCAATGCGCAAGGGCACACAATGTTAGAGGAATAGCCGCCTCGACCACCCTTTACAATGGTGTTCCCCTATATGAGGGATGTGTCAGACTCCGCCAATCCACTCGCTTTAACTGTTTTGAAATGATAGTTAAACGACCACACTGCTCTTCTCCCTTTTTTGGCATTTGTAAGAAAGAATTAAGAAGCAGACATGGTCAAGCGAGAGGATGTCAACCAGATTGTGTCACTGATGGCCGGACAAGTGAATGGTTGGAGGCTCCACATCTGGAAACCAAATATCATGAGGTAATTCAAGATTGAGAGTTTTTTGTATTATGTCTATATATCATGTTCATTCATCTTATATATTCCTGCTCATTCCCAGGCTGATATATGCAAAGAGCAGTTAACCCGCTTGGCATATTTGTGTTTCAGGTGAGATGCATGTTCGTGAGTTCTCTCCCTTTTCTTAGGAGAAAGGGGGGGGGGGGGGGGCAGTAATGCGAATGTGATTCGGTCCCTTTTAACTTGATGGTCCTTTTTAGGTCTCCATTTGTCAAGTTTAAGTCTAAGCGCTCTTTCTCCAAAGGGCAAAAGTAGCAATTGATGGCTTGCCCCTTCCCACCAGGTTACTGTCTAAATCTTATGTATATCAGAAGTAATAGAATGGTGAGTATTGATCGAAGGAGAATGAAGGAAATTTCAATTTCCCTTTCTCCGAGATCTAACAATACTCACCATTCTATTATGGACCCTGCCTCTCAGCCCCACGGAGGCAAGCCATGGGTATCTCTTGCTTGGTGGCTATGCAAACAATATGAGCTTCATGGCAAATGGGTACTCGGCAGTTGGGAGCCAAGTACCCGGTTCCAGGAGCCGGTAAAGCTTACTAAGTCTATAGGCCTAGGCCCAGCTATCCAGGATGGGCCTAGGCCCAGCTATCCAGGATAGCTTGTATCAGAAGTCATAGAATGGTGAGTATTGTTAGATCTCAGAGAAAGGGAAATTGAAATTTCCTTGTCTTTACTACTTAATAAATATGCTGTTGAATATTTTGAAACTAATTTGACTGGGCACTGCAACAGCACCCAGTCAAATTAGTTTCAACATATTTAACAGCTTATCTGTATAGTTTTCTGGAAATTTATAGTCAGGGAGTTCAGGGATCAATCGATCCCATCATGAGGGAGTCATGGGTGGAGGTTAGCTAGAGGTGGGCGGGGCATAGCAAAAACTGGTAAGATCCATTATCTTCAAAATATTCAGCAATACATTTATTTTCTTTTGGACACATTTTGAGTTATTTCTAAGCTATACTGTATTATTCTGTTTATTGGCAGACGGGCCTGACCTGACAATAACCAAGTCACCCAAACGGAATCTTATCGAGGGACGGCATCTTCTATTGCTGTGCAATGCCGTTGCTAATCCTCGAATCACAAAATTTCGCTGGCAGTATAAGTCACATGACTCTTACTGGGAGGATAAAAGCGAGACGCGGATTTCGTACGCGATAGATGAAGTTCAGCGGACAGATGCTGGTTCGTACCGTTGTTTAGCACAAAACTCATGGGACAAAAGATGGGTGAAGTCGCGGGCAGCTAATGTTGAAGTTAATTGTGAGTACAGTAGATGGTTTGTGTTTGTACTCAATAGTGATGTGATTTCTGCTGGATATTTAGTTGTTAGACTTAGGCTTGTGCGATTACTGCTTTGAGTGATCATGATTGATTATTTAAGGATAAAGTATGTGATTACTCGATTAATCAGCTTTCAGAGTACAAATTACCCACTTATAACACCAAAACAGCATATCAATTATGAAAGCTGTAGTGGTGTTGAGAAAAGTCCATTTGCAGGCCAAGAGAAGAGTATTTTTGAAAATGTATCACTGGAATGCCTGGCTCAAGCATTGAGCCAGTCATTCCAGTGGTACATTTAAAAAAATTACTTTTCTCTTGGCCTGCAAATGAACGTACATTGTACATTCACTGAATAAAATGTCCCTTTTCATGACCGATTCATTAAAAAGTAATTAAAAGTTTGGAATTGAAATATTTTATACAGTCGAAATTATTCACTATTAATTGAAAATTTAATTTTTAATCATATAAATTCACGTTTTAAAAAATAATCACGATTTTCGATGTTATCACTTAATCGTGCAAGCTTAATTACACTGCAGTTTCTTGTTCTGTTGTCATGTCATTAGGTAGTGAATTACTTTGATTACAGAACTTTCCAGATGCCCGCACCTCCGCACCCCCTCCAAGAAATTAAATAACGTTGCAAATAAAATCAAGCATGACAAGCTTCAAGTACACGTATGTTGCATGTTTCACTGTAGATGAGTTGAGGAGTCCAGTTTCTCAGTCAATCATATGGCATCATAATCAACTACATCATATGTAGGCTGATGTCATAATCAATTATGGCATGAATGACGCGATATAGTCTGTCACACATGCTTAATAGTCCAAGAAGTTGTACGAATTGTACGTCTTTATTATTTAATAAATTATATCTGCTGAATATTTTGAGAGTAATTTGACTGGGCACCCAGTCAAATTACTCTCAAGTATATTCATCAGCTTACCTGTATAGTTTTCGGGAAATTGAGATGCGTGGATGGAGCTTACATGTAGCTAGAGATGGGCGTGGCTAAAACTGGATTCCTAAATTAATTAGTCACAAATGTCAATGAATGTGGTTGATAGACAGGACCACTTAAACTCATTGAGAGTTCCAGCTAATAAGAAGCGACTCTTGATGCGCTACAGCATGTACATGTATATTATGTTGAATTTAAGCAGATATTTTATATGAGTTACCCAGACTATGACTGCAAGATGACATTTACATACGGCTTCACCCCGGGTGTGGGGTGGAAGGCAGAATGTCAAAGTTGGCGTAATCCAATCAAGTTTGTTATGGCACATAGCAATATGATTGCGGAATAGATGGGTGGGGGTTACTAAGAATATCAAAGTTTGCAGAATTCAGCCCTTTATTATGTTCGTTATCTATCTGATAGGGTGATGATGTAGTTAATGGTGCTCTCCCCCCCCCCCCCTCCCAGTGGTGATGGGGTGGGGTGAGGGGGGTGGGGATGTTGAGTTGAGGCACCATTAACTACATGTTTTCATTTTGCATTATGCAATGACATTAATGATAATAGTACATGTAGCTTTGACCCGGCTGAACATTTCATATCTTAGGCCATCCTTAAAAGATTTTTTGGTTGTCCTCTCCCAATGCTGATGGTTGGGGTAGGGTGTAGGTGTTTATGGAATTTTTTTTTTTACCTGCTGAAATATAACATTACAAAATTTAAGTTAAAGAACAAAAGTCTTTTGTTTGAACTTGAAACAAGAAAATATAAAGCAAATAGTTTGTCAAAGTTACATTTTGACGAATGGAGTCGATTAAATCTCCCAATGAACTTACATGTAAAAATTCTTCACAGTAAACTACAAAAAAGATTTTGAGTCGGCGAGTTTTATTTAGGGTCAGTCGAGAGAGGACAACCTAACTACTATAATTTAAGGATGGCTCTACTTATTATAAACAGATGCAATGTACCTCTGCATTAATGAACTTGAATTATGTAAATAATTGTTGTCTACCCGATTCTGTTATTCATCTGTGAATAAATTGGAGTAACTTTTTCCCCATTGCATTAACCAACAATGTATTTAATGTGTTGTTGTTGTTGTTGTAAGAATATTGTTGCTTTGTTTATTTTAGTAAATCTGTGTTTTTATTTTTATGATTTTGTTACTTGATTGCCATTTGCCATTGTGTGTGCTGTGTTGTGATTGGCTGCATTTAGATCAACCGAGTGTGAGAATTAAACGTCAAGATAGGTCAGACTCCGTCGAATTGACCTGTGAAGCTGATGGGAGTCCTAGCGTGTACACATTCTCTGATTGGCAGCACAAGGTAACGTTCACTACTACCTAGGCTTGAGCGATTATTGCTTTGATTGATCACGATCAATTATTTAGGAATAATCGTTATTACTCGAATCAGCTTGAGTACAAGTTACCCAGACATAACAGCAAAAGCAGTTTGCGTTTTTTAGAGATGTTCATTTGGAGGTTAAAAGAAGATGGTTTATTAAAAATGTATCACTGGAATGGCTGGCTCGATGCTCGAGCCAGTCATTCCAGTGATACATTTTCAAAAATAACCTTTTCTTGTTAATTTTTGTGACTGATTGCATTAAAGAGTAATTAAAAGGTAGGTTTGGAAATATTTTATGCAGTATAATTATTCACGATTTTTCAGTTATTTAATTTTTATAGGAAGGCAAAAAATTTAGCGAGGTATTATGTGGTGGCGTGGTTCGGTCGGGCGGGCGGCAGAGTGGTTTCCGGATGATAACTCTGTTACCGTTTGTCGGATCACTTTGAAACTTCAAAGGGTGGTTGGACTCGGTCTGGGGAAGAATCCTACATGTATCGAAATCGACAATGTTCTGAAATCTAAGATGGCCACCGGCGGCCTTCTTCAAAATACATTTCTGGATGATACCTCCGTTACCGTTTATCGGATCACGTTGAAACTTCATAGCGAGGTTGGACTAGGTCTGAGGAAGAAACATGTCAAAATTGACAATGATCTGAAATACAAGATAGTCACCAGCCATCTGTGGCCATCTTGAAAATTTGTTAGATGATCAGACCTGGGGTCAAATACTTCCAAAAGTATTTAAATGCGAATGCAATTACTACTTCACATGGGTTCAAATGCAAATGCCAGTGCAAATACTTTCAACTTTGTTCAAATACAAGTGCAAATGCAAATACATGTACTTTTCTAAAAAGTATTTCAAATACTTCAAATACTTTCAAATGCTTTTCATTACTAGCCATATCAGATATAACTCTCATGATTTCTGAGAGGAAATGAGTTAAACAGTTGTATTATAACATGCACATTGTTGTACCAGCAGCAGCATCTTTCAGTTAAATTAATTTCCAACTGTTCAAAAGTGACATATGAATGTATATCCATTTAGAGTCAAACCGGTGGATGGAATTCAAACAAATATTGTAGGTTACTATGGAGTGCAAGAGGCCAATTTTATCTCAACTACGAAGTAAAACGAGCTATTGTGATACCCTGCACGTCGCCCGGTGGCGTCCAATATGCGTTTAGCTCAACTTTTCTGATTATATCTCATGTTTGGTTAATCATACTGGTCCCAAACTTGGACACATGCCTTCTTAAAATGGCACGGCATCACACAATAATGTTCTGGCCAAAAGGTCAAAATCAGTGATACGTATGGAAACCATCTGCTGTCCGCCGTCCATCCGTCAACTTATGTTTAAAAACATAAGTTGACGGATGGACGGCGGACAGCAAATGGTTGCCATGCATATCAGTGATTTTGACCTTTTGGCCAGAACATCATTGGGTGATGCCGTGTCTCATACATACATTAACAGCTTGGCGGATTTCAAACTAATTTGGCTGCAAGGACCCTAATGCGTTGGGCTTCCGAACATGCAAACAGGATTTTGATCGGTCAATTTTTTTGTGAAAATCTTTGATTTCATGAAAAATTTAGCAGAAATTGTCAAAACGCTACTCATTAACTGCTTGACAGATTGCAACCCTAGTTGGCTGGACATAAATTGCCAAAATGGATATTCTCCATAACCGCTTGGTGGATTATATCCAAATTGGGCTGCAAGGATTCTGTAGTAGTTGGCTCTAGAACTTTCACATCAAGAGTATACTTACCTCCCTAATACTTTTGATATTGCTAAATATCGGCTTTCACTCAATAAACACTCAGATTAAAACAGTTAGGTGCCCCTACTGGGCAGGGAGTCAGAGTGTAGTCTGGCGGATGCCAGCCCCACTACCGCGCATGTGCAGACTAGCACTTCCTCTTTGCTAATTTATTGGCAGAGAGTCTACACATGTTTTTGTGCTAGAGCTTTTCTTGACTCAATTCTTAGTCTTTTTGTGTGAATTTGGAAGTGTTTATCCCTGATAAAGATGGCAGAAAGGATGACTTCGCCAGAGGAGGGCCCAGGACCTTTAAATCAGGTGACTTCTAGTAAAATTAGCAAGTTTTGTCCCCGGTGTAATGTGTTTCCGGGACTCGCGGTTACCGTGATAAGCGCCTTGTTTAGTTGGTTTATTTCAACTAGGTGCTATATAATACTAATCTCTCTTTGTGTTTATGTCCGCAGGTCTGTGTGACGATATGTAATGGACATCACATCAGCAGAGGGTTTGTTTCTCTCCACCATGGTTCCATTTCCTACTAATACTGTTAGGTTATCTAACCAAAAATTTTATGTCCAGTGAGTCGGAGGCCTAGTATAAAGGTCTTCTCACTTTGCCCTCTTGATCCAATTCCTTCCCCTAGAGGTGGAGAGAGTTAAGAGGCGTTCAGTTGGTGGAGTGCTCCAGTTCATCACGTTGGATGGTTTGTCTATACAAAGTGTCAGGTATCTAGTTATTGATATGAGGTGATGTTAATTATTTAGAGAGGAAAGGGAGATAATTAACAGTATTTGCCATTGTTATCAGTATATATCTGATGGTTGTGTAGTTGAAATGTCCATTCTGCACATGTTCTGGTTAGAGATACAATTCTTCCTTGCACTTGGATGTTTGTTGGGGATCGATTTTTTCCTGTCATAGGATTAATGACGTCATAATCAGCCTTGCTCTTTATTAACAATTAAAGTTTGTCCGAAGCTGGTTTTCTGATGAATATTGATCTTTATGATCATTTCCTTCTCTTGAGTTGGTGAGTTTCTGAGCTTAACTAGATTGCTCATACTCCTCGTCCTTTGCCCTGTTTCAGAGACCTGGTCGTGCGTCCTGTGGATGGTTTTTGAAGGACAAGTTTGTGCCTCATCTCTGTTATCAGTGTAGCCCCTGTGGTCCCTTGCTTAATTGCGAGATATGTAAGCACTGGGGGGGGCGAGCTAATGTCCGAATTCTTGTGCTTGCAGGCGAAGGACAAGGTGGTGGAGGAGGAGAAGAAGAAGCAGAAAAGAGAGGGTGTGAGTAAGAAGGGTAAGAGGAAGGCCTCGTCCGCGGTGGACATGGAGGCCTTCCGGACCGAGATGTTGGGAGAGATGAGGAGGACAATAAAGGATTTGGTTCCAGAGTTGCTTCGTGGCATGCTTCCTGGACCAAATCCTTTGCTGTCTTCATCATCTGCTTCGGAGCAGGTAATCCCCACCTCTGAATCACCTTTCCTTAGTACGCTTCCGTTGTTCGAAGATTCAGAGGTGGCCCCATTAGAGGGGGCGTTCCACGACCCTGGCAGCAGGCTTAGTGCCGCGCCGAGGGGCCGTGGACGGTTGTCGCTGGAACCCACGGGCTGCTTATCAGTCCAGGGGTATCCGCACGCCGCGGGTGCCAGTACCTCCTATGGCACCTTCCCTGGCCAGTCCGGATTAGCTCTCTTTGCTGACCCGGAGTCTAATCTGTCTGGCCAGGAGGATGAGGATTACCTGTTGGGGTCGCCGTCTGAGGACGTGGCCATGGATTATGACGTCTGTGCACCCCTCGCGGGGAATACAGGCGACTTATTCCACGGTTCTACTCACGCAGGGGTAGAATCCACGGTTCAGACTGTGGCACTGGGCGCTAAGGGCCAGCGTTACCGCATACCTCGGCTTGCCGAGAGTGTCGCTGGTGCTGGCCGGGGCCGTGGTGGGGCGGTATGTGCCCTGCGCTCTACCACGGCGCCTGCTCCTGGTCAAGCCAGTGAGATTAGCATGCCGGTGTTGTCAGGCCCGCATGCTCTCCCTGGCTTGCCAAGGATATCAGCGTATCCGCCGTCAAGCTCTGTTGCTTGCGCTCAGGAGGAAGACGAAGGCCCCCGTCTTGTAGAGCACTCGCAGCTAGCCACGGAGGAGGATTGGTCTGACGCTTGCCAGTGGTTGGTGAGTGTTAGACCAGATCTGCCCATGGAGCAGTCGGCTAGCCAGCGTGACCACAGGCCGTGGTTAGCTGGTAAGCCTACTGCTAACGCTATGCCTTCTCTGCCGCTGGCAGAGCATGTCGTTGACATGTTCGAGGCGGCGGAGACGTCCATTAAGTCGAGTGGACGTCTCGCGAAGGCCCCGCGCGAGGTGGCCAGGCGTTGCCGCATCGTGCCCCTGGATTACCAGCGGTACGGTGTGGTACCTAAGCCGAGCGTGGATGACCGGGCGGCTTTGGGTGAGGATGCGCGGCCAGGCTCCCGTTCTGACACGGGAGTCTTGTGTTCGAACGCGTTGCGTTCAGCAAATACCGCGTTGCGTGATGCGGAGGAGAGTGGGAGGGCTTCGATTGCCGCTCTGTCCCACGTCTCCCAGCTGTTACAAGGGGTAGTAACAGCATCCGCATCGCGCCAGCCAAGTCCGGTCACAGTCCAGCGAGCCATCCAGGATGGTATCAACCTGACTCTGGACTGTATGACGCGGGCGGTGACCAGAGGAGTGTCCGGGCAAGGCGCACATTTGCCTTGGACAATCTGTGCCCGTCCTAGGACCTGTACAATAGGCTACTGCGTACGCCTATGACAGGTCCTGGTCTCTTTGGAGGTGAGGGATGTGCGTATCGTCCCCTGCAGGCTCGAGGTGGTGGTGGCCAGGTCAGAGGCCAACCAGCATCGCAGCGTTGGCCTCGGCTGCGTGCGATTCGGCCAGCAGCGAGGGGGGCGCAGGCTCCTCAGGCGCAGTCAGCCAGGCAGCCGCCCGCGCACCGAGGTGCGCGCGGTGCTGGTCGTGGCGCGCGAGGATCTGGGCGTGGTAATCGTTCCTGATGGGACGGTTACCGCGGTGAGAACCGCTCCGGTGTTTCTGGCAAAGGAGACAGTGCCGCTCTTGCACTCCTTATGTCCACCTCTATCCCTAGGTGGACCGGTGGGAGGCCGGCTAGCCGACCACATGCAAGAGTGGGAACGGTTAACTCAGGACGTTTAGTCTTGCGATGGCTTTCAGTCGGGTATCATCCCGATTGGATGACAGGCCCGCCATCGCGACTGTCTCTAGTGCCGATCTGGACTCCAAATCCGAGAGATCCAGAGCAAAGGTTGTGTATCGAGGAGGAAATAAATTCCCTCATACAAAAAGGAGCTATTCAGCCGGCACAAAGGTCTCCGGGCTTCTATTCAACCCTGTTCTTAGTAACAAAAAACACCGGAGGGTGGAGACCAATTCTCAACCTCAAGCCATTGAACAAGTTCATAGAGACGCCCAGTTTCAAGATGGAGACTGTGCGCTCGGTGCTGGCGGGGTTAGAGAGGGGAATGTGGACAGCGTCGATAGATTTGAAGGACGCTTATTTCCACATCCCCATACACAGGAGTTTCCGTCGCTTCCTGAGATTTGCATTCCAGGGCAGACAGTGGGAATTCAGGGTGTTACCCTTCGGAATTACCACGGCTCCTCGGGTTTTCACCCGTGTGGTTCTTGCGATCACCGCATACCTCCGCAGGAGAAGCATAGCAGTCCACACGTACATAGACGACTGGCTGTTGAAAGCGCACACCCAGGAAAGTTTATCGGCCAGTCTGGAGATTGTTTTGAAGACTCTCACAGACTTGGGCTGGATGATCAATTTCCCAAAATCAGAGCTGACTCCATCCCAGAAGTTTGTTTACCTGGGGATGTTCTTCGATCTAGAGACAGGATATGTTTTTCCTACTCAGGAGAGAGTTCAGAAACTCATCTCATTAATTCAGTCAGTGTGCGACAGTCGTCATGTCCTGGCACGGGTTTACTTGAGAATGCTGGGGTTGATGGTTTCATTGGAACCAGTCATTCCTCAGGCCGCCTTACGCAGGCGGCCGATACAGTTATTTCTCATGACACAATGGACCCAGAGTACAGGTTCGCTGGACTCGAACGTGTCAGTGTTGGCGCCTCTGATTCATCACCTGCAATGGTGGTTGGACACAGAGAATCTCTTGGTGGGGGTTATGCTAACCCCTCCCCACCCTCAGGTGACTGTGTATACAGATTCATCGATGGAGGGCTGGGGAGCTTGCCTGGAAGAATCCACGATATCAGGGCTTTGGAATCTGGAACAGTCAAAGGAACATATAAATCTACTGGAGCTAAGAGCAGTAGTCCTGGGCCTGGAACATTTCTTACAGAAAGTTCAGGGCAAGATTGTTCTTATTCGTTCAGACAACTCAACAGTTGTGACTTACATAAACCGCCAGGGCGGAACGAAGTCGCCCAGTCTCTGTATGATGACATGGAGACTGCTTTGTTGGTGCCTGGATCACCAGATTACCTTGAAAGCAGTTCATATTCCGGGAAGGTTAAATCTGCTAGCAGACTCATTGAGCCGAAGGATGAGTGTTTTACCCACGGAATGGCAACTAAATCAATGTGTGGCGGATCGTCTGTTCGACCATTGGGGGAAACCCAACATCGATTTGTTCGCAACGAAGAAGAATGCGAAGATGACGACGTACGTCTCCGATTCCGGATCCAAGCGCTTTCGCAACAGATGCGTTAGCTATCAGCTGGGGGAGAATGTATGCATACGCATTCCCTCCAGCAATCCTGATTCCAAAAATTCTTCAGAAAATCAGACAAGAGGAATGCCAAGTGCTTCTGATCGCCCCGGATTGGCCAAGCCGATCATGGTATACGGATCTGCTGGATCTTCTGGTCTGCAATCCCGTTCCTCTGCCTCTGATGGACGACATTATCTTCCAGGGCAAGGCCCTTCACAACAATCCGTCAATGTTCAGATTGACTGCGTGGATGTTGTCAAGGAATCTAGAATTAAGGAGGGCTTTTCTGAGCAAGCAGCCATGTTTATGGCCAAGGCCAGGAGGGGGTCAACCTCCAGAGCATATAATTATAAAATCAACAGATTTGCAGAATGGTGCACAAAAAGATGTATTGATCCAATGGATTCATCTATTCAGGTAGTAGCTGATTTCCTCTGTCACCTGTATGATGCCTATAGCCTCAAGCCTAACTCTATTGCTGGTTATAAGTCAGCTTTAATGTCTGTTATTCCTTGCTTGGCTAAGAGGGGAAGTGATGATGTAAATACATTAAATGTATTAATTAAAGGCATGGGCAATCTAAGCCCAAGGAATCCCCCTGTGATTCCGTCTTGGAGTTTATCGCTAGTGCTTCAAGTACTAGGTGATAAGCCTTTTGAACCACTTAGTTCCATTTCTATGAAACTATTAACACTGAAGACTGTGTTTTTAATTGCTGCGGCCTCGGCTAGGCGTAGAAGTGAAATTCATGCCTTATCAGCCGAAGATGACCGTTTTGTGGTTTCAGGGGAAGGCCTTAAGCTGCTACCTAGGATTAATTTCTTGGCTAAGAATCAGTCGTTGAAATATCCAGGTCAACCTATTGTTTTGCCTGCTTTAACTAGATATGATCCTAATTCTAAAGCATGGTGTCCCGTCCGGGCGCTTCTCCGGTACAGACAACGTACGGAGTGGCGCACCGACCAGTCAGCGTTATGGTTGTCATATATTGAACCCCATGGCAGGGCTTCTAAGGACACCATTTCCAGGTGGATTGTAGAATGCATTCAGTTTTGTCATAAATCCGCCACCGGGAAGCAGGTTGACGTGGCCAAGGCTCACAGTGTCCGCGGCGTAGTGACATCCACTGCCCTATTTAATGGGGTCCCTGTGGATGATATTATGTCGGTGGCTCAGTGGCACTGTGAGTCAAGTTTTACAGACCATTATCTCCGTGACACCTCTAATCCTCTCGCCTTGTCGATTTTGAAAAAATAACTAGGTTTATATTTTTGATGAGGTTTCCTCATTGCTTATATATTTCACAATTAATTTATGGAAACAACCACTTTTTTGGGACTGCATCATTCTTCACCAATGGGAAGAGGATGTCAGCAGCCATTTCAACAAGGTCAGTCTTGTGCATGGGTTGTCCATTGTTGATTGTCTTGTCACGTTACCCGTTATTTATATGATGATGGTTTTGTGTATTTATGTGGTTCATTGTTGAGAGTATACGAAAATGGAGCTTTTTCGTCTCTGTCCTGTAGTACATGGCACTTGTACGTAGAGAGCGTATAGGACATTGAGGTCATTCGACTCTTCCTCCCAGGAAGGAGGGGGGGGGAGCGCATATGACATTCGGTCATCTCTCATACATCGGTGATGTTATCCGATGGTTAGTCAAATCCTGACTGTTTTTCATACAGTTTCAGAAGTTTAAGTGCCTTAAACGCAGAAAAGCGTATAGGGATGAGCTGGTCTTTTGGCCTCGCCTCCCTCCCGCCGAATTCACTGTCGAATTCTGGCAATATCAAAAGTATTAGGGAGGTAAGTATACTCTTGATGTGAAATAAACGAAATCAAGGATTTCTTTTTTCACGAGAGAGTTGATACTTACCTCCCTAGATACGGACCCGGCCTCTCCACCCCACAGAGGCTCGGTCTTCAGGCTCTTAATAGTTGCATGTGTATCAGCCAATAAATTAGTCAGAGGAAGTGCTAGTCTGCGCATGCGCGGTGGTGGGGCTGGCATCCGCCAGACTACACTCTGACTCCCTGCCCAGTAGGGGCACCTAACTGTTTTAATCTGAGTGTTTATTGAGTGAAAGCCGATATTTAGCAATATCAAAAGTATTAGGGAGGTAAGTATCAACTCTCTCGTGAAAAAAGAAATCCTTGATTTCGTTTATTCTATTCCGAATTTTTTTAAAATAATTCTGTGCTTAGCAACAACCGTCATCAGATGGGATATTTTGACAGTTCACCTCTATGTCCGCCTCATCTGAAAAGAAAAATAGGAAATGGAAATTAGATAAGGGTATACAGGCAACCTGCTGAATATTTTGAAAGGTTTTGATAGATAGTTTTTTAGATAGATAGGTATGTACATACTCAGTATATTATATAGCCAGCCTTTTTTGACATAGTAGCGGCCTTCTCTGCTGGCAGCCCTTATTGTCATACACTGTACAGTATAGCGTTACAGGCCCATGGCCCTCTTGTTGATAAGCCTTGAATGTATTATATTTCTTGCAAAATCATCAGTTTCTTCTAGGTAGCTGGTGACATTTTAAATTGTGACCATATTCTTTTCTCAGATTTTGAAAAGTTAGCCTACCTGAGGCTCACTCCAGGCAAATTATTTTCAAAATATTTAACAGAAGGGACCTTAAGGCGGGTGATTTCTTAGAATAGGAAAGTTGTTGAAAATTTTGAAACTAATTTAACATGAAGTGTTTGCTGCGTTAGACGGTCAGATGAATTAGATATTGTAAACAGGTAATCAGTAAAGCAGATTTGACATCAACTTATTCATTATGGTAATAAATATCTTAGCATTGGATGTTTCAATACATTATACACATTCTTAGAGCTACATGTAAGATCTTTTTATTTTGAAAATGATTGCACTGAAAGTAATTTCTCAATTAGGAATAAATACCTTTCAATCAACTTGTTTTCAGATGGACATTCCCTATGATAAATTTTCTACATTGTTGACTGATTTATTCCATTAAATGGTTAAACACTGATTTGTATAGTTTAAATCAACAAATCTTCTTTTATTGCTATGATAGGCCCGATGGTACTCATTCATCTATTCTATTCATTTACCCCACACACATCCATACCCCTTCTAATCACACCTGCCCTCACTGGCTAAACCCACATTATTCGACATATACTTGACCTTCTCTTATATTTTCTTTTATTTTGAAATAAATTTGTCTGCAAATTGTTGCTGCCTAAGACAGCAACGCTGTCCATTCAAATTAATTTCAAAATATTCAACAGCTTTCCTGTATGGTTACATTCAAATTGTGTTAAAGGCCAGTTTCATTGGTGAAAAGGTTAAATAAACTATTCATTTTCTTGTAATTAAAATTTTGTTACTTTGAAAATTATTTGACAGAAAGTAATTTCTCCCACAGGAACCAATACAATCCAATTGTTGTCAAATCTACATTCTTCATGAGAAATTCATCTTGTTGAGGAATTTATTCTATTAGCCCTTTCACGGATGGAATACTTTAAATCACATTTTCAAAGCAACCACACAGAAAAACAGTTGACTACTTTGAAAATAACTTGACTGAAATATGCAGCAGCAGCTTATAAATAAATAAATTTCAAAATATTCAACAGAATATTTGCTATGTCATGAAAGATTACTTGTAGTTGCATCATTGAAAAACTAAGAGCTGTTTAAATCTATGCACCCACACCTGGAGTGTACTTTTATTGCTTCAACACCATCCTGCTGTTTTCCATTCATTCTCCCACTAACACCTGGTCACTTATAATCACACCCTGGTATATGCTCAACTACTTCATGCAATCATTTGACCCTATAGACAAACACTTCTGTCCATAAACCTGACACAAGCCCTTATGATGTAGGACAAATTGTAGTGAATAGTTTGAAACTAATTTGCATGCTAGTTGTTGCTGCCTAAGGCAGCACAGGCTTCCAGTCAAATTGCTTCAAGATAAGTTCTCTGTTTGGTTTGATTCTAGATTGCTCTACTGTTTACTGAGAATTTGCTAATTAGCAATTTCACATCAAGAGTATACTTACCTCCCTAATACTTTTGATATTGCTAAATATTGGCTTTCACTCAATAAACACTCAGATTAAAACAGTTAGGTGCCCCTACTGGGCAGGGAGTCAGAGCGTAGTCTGGCGGATGCCAGCCCCACCACCGCGCATGCGCAGACTAGCACTTCCTCTTTGCTAATTTATTGGCTGAGAGTGTACACATGCTTTTGTGTTAAGAACTTTCTATACTCTTTTCGAAGTTTTTTGAGACTGTTTGTTAGAAGTTTATACCTGAGAAAGATGGCAGAGAGAGTAACTTCGCCACAGGAGGGCCTTGGACCTTTAAATCAGGTGACTTCTAGTAAAATTAGCGAGTTTTGTCCCGTTGTAATGTGTTTCCGGGACTCGCGCTAAACGTGATAAGCGCCTTGATTAGTTTGTTTATTTCAACTAGGTGCTATATAAGACTAATCTCTCTTTGTGTTTATGTCCACAGGTCTGTGTGAAGGAGAAATAAGGACATGACATCAGCAGAGGGTTTGTGTCTCTCCACCATGGTTCCATTTCCTACTAATACTGTTAGGTTATCTAACCAAAAATTCTATGTCCAGTGAGTTGGAGGCCTATTATAAAGGTCTTCTCACTTTGCCCTCTTGATCCAATTCCTTCCCCTTGAGGTGGAGAGAGTTAAGAGGCGTTCAGTGGTGGAGTGCTCCAGTTCATCAGGTTGGATGGTTTGTCTAGACAAGGTGTCAGGTATTAATGATTGATATGAGAAAGGGAGATAATTAACACTATTTGCCATTGTTATCAGTATTTATCTGATGCTTGTGTAGTCGAAATGTCCATTCTGCACATGTTCTGGTTAGAGATACAATTCGTCCTTGCACTGGGATGTTTGTTGTGGATCGATTTTTTCCTGTCATAGGATTAATGACGTCATAATCAGTCTTGCTCTTTATTTACAATTAAAGTTGTCCGAAGCTGGTTTCTGATAAAAATTATGATCTTTATGATCATTTTTTCTTCTCTTGAGTTGGTGAGTTTTCTAAGCGTAACTAGTTTGCTCATACTCCTCGTCCTTTGGCCTTTTTCAGAGACCTGGTTGTGCGTCCTGTGGACGATTTTTGAGGGACAAGTTTGGCCCTCATCTATGTTTTCAGTGTAGCCCCTGTGGTCCCTTGCTTAATTGCGAGATATGTAAGCACTGGGGGGGCGAGCTAATGTCCGAATTCTTGTGCTTGCAGGCGAAGGACAAGTTGGAGGAGGAGAAAAAGAAGCTGAAAAAAGAGGTCGTAAGTAAGAAGGGTAAGAGGAAGGCCTCGTCCGCGGTGGACATGGAGGCCTTCCGGACCGAGATGTTGGGAGAGATGAGGAGGACAATCAAGGATTTGGTTCCAGAGTTGCTTCGTGGCATGCTTCCTGGACCAAATCCTTTATTGACCTCATCATCTGCTTCGGAGCAGGTAATCCCCACCTCTGAATCAACGTTCCTTAGTACGCTTCCGTTGTTTGAAGATTCAGAGGTGGCCCCATTAGAGGGGGTGTTCCACGGCCCTGGCAGCAGGCTTATTGCTTGTCGTCGCTGGAACCCGCGGGCTGCTCATCAGTCCAGGGGTATCCGCACACCGCGGCTGCCAGTACCTCGTATGGCGCCTTCCCTGGCCAGTCCGGGTTAGCTCTCTTTGCAGACCCGGAGTCTAATCTTTCTGGCCAGGAGGATGATGATTACCTGTTAGGGTCGCCGTCTGAAGACGTGGCCATGGAATATGACGTTTGTGCGCCCCTCGCGGGGAATACAGGCGCCTTTTTCCACGGTTCTACTCTCCCAGGGGTAGAATCCACGGTTCAGACTGTGGCCCTGGACGCTGAAGGCCAGCGGTACCGCATACCTCGGCTTGCCGAGAGTGTAGCTGGTGCTGGCCGGGGCCGTGGTGGGGCGGTATATGCCCCGCGCTCTACCACGGCGCCTGCTCCTGGTCAAACCAGTGAGATTAGCATGCCGGTATTATCAGGCCCGCATGCTCTCCCTGGCTTGCCAGGGATATCAGCGTATCCGCCGTCAAGCTCTGTTGCTTGTGCTCAGGAGGAAGACGAAGGCCCCCGTCTTGTAGAGCGCTCGCAACTAGCCACGGAGGAGGATTGGTCTGACGCTTGCCAGTGGCTGGTGAGTGTTAGACCAGATCTGCCCGTGGAGCAGTCGGCTAGCCAGCGTGAACACAGGCCGTGGTTAGCTGGTAAGCCTACTGCTAACGCTATGCCTTCTCTGCCGCTGGCAGAGCATGTCGTTGACATGTTCGAGGCGGCGGAGACGTCCATTAAGTCGAGTGGACGTCTCGCTAAGGCCCCGCGCGAGGTGGCCAGGCGTTGCCGCATCGTGCCCCTGGACTACCAGCGGTACGGTGTGGTACCAAAGCCGAGCGTGGATGACCGCGCGGCTTTGGGTGAGGATGCGCGGCCAGGCTCCCGTTCTGACACGGGAGTCTTGTGCTCGAACGCGTTGCGTTCGGCAAATGCCGCGTTGCGTGATGCGGAAGAGAGTGGGAGGGCTTCGATTGCCGCTCTGTCCCACGTCTCCCAGCTGTTACAAGGGGTAGTAACAGCATCCGCATTGCGCCAGCCAAGTCCGGTCACAGTCCAGCGAGCCATCCAGGATGGTATCAACCTGGCTCTGGACTGTATGATGCGGGCGGTGACCAGGAGTGTCCGGGCAAGGCGCACTTTTGCCTTGGATAATCTGTGCCCGTCCCAGGACCTCTACAATAGGCTACTACGTACGCCTATGACAGGTCCTGGTCTCTTTGGAGGTGAGGGATGTAGACACCTCCAGGAGACGGTTACTCTGGTCAATAACCAGAGGGCGCTGCGCGAACAGTTTGAGGTGCTTCGTCGTGCCAACGTTCGCGCCGCACCCCCTGCGTATCGTCCCCTGCAGGCTCGAGGTGGTAGTTGCCAGGTCAGAGGCCAACCACCATCGCAGCGCCGGCCTCGGCCGCGTGCGATTCGGCCAGCAGCGAGGGGGGCGCAGGCTCCTCAGGCGCAGTCAGCCAGGCAGCCGCCCGCGCACCGTGGTGCGCGCGGTGCTGGTCGTGGCGCGCGAGGATCTGGGCGTGGTAATCGTTCCTGATGGGACGGTTACCGCGGTGAGAACCGCGCCGGTGTTTCTGGCAAAGGAGACAGTGCCGCTCTTGCACTCCTTATGTCCACCTCTATCCCTAGGTGGACCGATGGGAGGCCGATTAGCCGACCACATACAAGAGTGGGAACGGTTAACTCAGGACCGTTTAGTCTTGCGATGGCTTTCAGTCGGGTATCATCCCGATTGGATGACAGGCCCGCCATCGCGACTGTCTCTAGTGCCGATCTGGACTCCAAATCCGAGAGATCCAGATCAAAGGTTGTGTATCGAGGAGGAAATAAATTCCCTCATACAAAAAGGAGCTATTCAGCCGGCACAGAGGTGTCCGGGCTTCTATTCAACCCTGTTCTTAGTAACAAAGAACACCGGAGGGTGGAGACCAATTCTCAACCTCAAGCCATTGAACAAGTTCATAGAGACGCCCAGTTTCAAGATGGAGACTGTGCGCTCGGTGTTGGCGGGGTTAGAGAGGGGAATGTGGACAGCGTCGATAGATTTGAAGGACGCTTATTTCCACATCCCCATACACAGGAGTTTCCGTCGCTTCCTGAGATTTGCATTCCAGGGCAGACAGTGGGAATTCAGGGTGCTACCCTTCGGAATTTCCACGGCTCCTCGGGTTTTCACCCGTGTGGTTCTTGCGATCACCGCATACCTCCGCAGGAGAAGCATAGCAGTCCACACGTACATAGACGACTGGCTGTTGAAAGCGCACACCCGGGAAAGTTTGTCGGCCAGTCTGGAGATTGTTTTGAAAACTCTCACAGACTTAGGCTGGATGATCAATTTCCCAAAATCAGAGCTGACTCCATCCCAGAAGTTTGTTTACCTGGGGATGTTCTTCGATCTAGAGACAGGATATGTTTATCCTACTCAGGAGAGAGTTCAGAAACTCATCTCATTAATTCAGTCAGTGTGCGACAGTCGTCATGTCCTGGCACGGGTTTACTTGAGAATGCTGGGGTTGATGGTTTCATTGGAACCAGTCATTCCTCAGGCCGCCTTACGCAGGCGGCCGATCCAGTTATTTCTCATGACACAATGGACCCAGAGTACAGGTTCGCTGGACTCGAATGTGTCAGTGTTGGCGCCTCTGATTCATCACCTGCAATGGTGGTTGGACACAGAGAATCTCTTGGTGGGGGTTATGCTAACCCCTCCCCACCCTCAGGTGACTGTGTATACAGATGCATCGATGGAGGGCTGGGGAGCTTGCCTGGAAGAGTCCACGATATCAGGGCTTTGGAATCTGGAACAGTCAAAGGAACATATAAATCTACTGGAGCTAAGAGCAGTAGTCCTGGGCCTGGAACATTTCTTACAGAAAGTTCAGGGCAAGATTGTTCTTATTCGTTCAGACAACTCAACAGTTGTGACTTACATAAACCGCCAGGGCGGAACGAAGTCGCCCAGTCTCTGTATGATGACATGGAGACTGCTTTGTTGGTGTTTGGATCACCAGATTACCTTGAAAGCAGTTCATATTCCGGGAAGGTTAAACCTGCTAGCAGACTCATTGAGCCGAAGGATGAGTGTTTTACCCACGGAATGGCAACTAAATCAATGTGTGGCGGATCGTCTGTTCGACCATTGGGGGAAACCCAACATCGATTTGTTCGCAACGAAGAAGAATGCGAAGATGACGACGTACGTCTCTCCGATTCCGGATCCAAGCGCTTTCGCAACAGATGCGTTAGCTATCAGCTGGGGGAGAATGTATGCATACGCATTCCCTCCAGCAATCCTGATTCCAAAAATTCTTCAGAAAATCAGACAAGAGGAATGCAAAGTGCTTCTGATCGCCCCGGATTGGCCAAGCCGATCATGGTATACGGATCTGCTGGACCTTCTGGTCTGCAATCCGGTTCCTCTGCCTCTGATGGACGATATTATCTTCCAGGGCAAGGCCCTTCACAACAATCCGTCAATGTTCAGATTGACTGCGTGGATGTTGTCAAGGAATCTAGAATTAAGGAGGGCTTTTCTGAGCAAGCAGCCATGTTTATGGCCAAAGCCAGGAGGGGGTCAACCTCCAGAGCATATAATTATAAAATCAACAGATTTGCAGAATGGTGCTCAAAAAGATGTATTGATCCAATGGATGCATCTATTCAGGTAGTAGCTGATTTCCTCTGTCACCTCTATGATGCCTATAGCCTCAAGCCTAACTCTATTGCTGGTTATAAGTCAGCTTTAATGTCTGTTATTCCTTGCTTGGCTAAGAGGGGAAGTGATGAAGTGAATACATTAAATGTATTAATTAAAGGCATGGGCAATCTAAGACCAAGGAATCCACCGGTGATTCCGTCTAGGAGTTTATCGCTAGTGCTTCAAGTACTAGGTGATAAGCCGTTTGAACCACTTAGTTCCATTTCGATGAAACTATTAACACTGAAGACTGTGTTTTTAATTGCTGCGGCCTCGGCTAGGCGTAGGAGTGAGATTCATGCCTTATCAGCCGAGGATGACCGTTTTGTGGTTTCAGGGGAAGGCCTTAAGCTGCTACCTAGGATTAATTTCTTGGCTAAAAATCAGTCGTTGAAATATCCAGGTCAACCTATTATTTTGCCTGCTTTAACTAGATATGATCCTAATTCTAAAGCATGGTGTCCTGTCCGGGCGCTTTGCCGGTACAAACAACGTACGGCGGAGTGGCGCACCGACCAGTCAGCGTTATGGTTGTCATATATTGAACCCCATGGCAGGGCTTCTAAGGACACCATTTCCAGGTGGATTGTAGAATGCATTCAGTTTTGCCATAAATCCGCCACCGGGAAGCAGGTTGACGTGGCCAAGGCTCACAGTGTCCGCGGCGTAGTGACATCCACTGCCCTATTTAATGGGGTCCCTGTGGATGATATTATGTCGGTGGCTCAGTGGCACTGTGAGTCAAGTTTTACAGACCATTATCTCCGTGACACCTCTAATCCTCTCGCCTTGTCGATTTTGAAAAAATAACTAGGCATATATATTTTTGATGGGGTTTCCTCATTGCTTATATATTTCACAATTAATTTATGGAAACAACCACTAATTTGGGACTGCATCGATCTTCACCAATGGGAAGAGGATGTCAGCAGCCATTTCAACAAGGTCAGTCTTGTGTATGTGTTGTCCATTGTTGATTGTCTTGTCACGTTACCCGTTATTTATATGATGATGGTTTTGTGTATTTATGTGGTTCATTGTTGAGAGTATACGAAAATGGAGCTTTTCGTCTCTGTCCTATAGTACATGGCACTTGTACGTAGAGAGCGTATAGGACATTGAGGTCATTCGACTCTTCCTCCCAGGAAGGAGGGGGGGGAGCGCATATGACATTCGGTCATCTCTCATACATCGGGGGTGTTATCCGATGGTTAGTCAAATCCTGACTGTTTTTTCATACAGTTTCAGAAGTTTAAGTGCCTTAAACGCAGAAAAGCGTATAGGGATGAGCTGGTCTTTTGACCTCGCCTCCCTCCCGCCGAATTCACTGTCGAATTCTGGCAATATCAAAAGTATTAGGGAGGTAAGTATACTCTTGATGTGAAATAAACGAAATCAAGGATTTCTTTTTTCACGAGAGAGTTGATACTTACCTCCCTAGATACGGACCCGGCCTCTCCACCCCACAGAGGCTCGGTCTTCAGGCTCTTTATAGTTGCATGTGTATCAGCCAATAAATTAGTCAGAGGAAGTGCTAGTCTGCGCATGCGCGGTGGTGGGGCTGGCATCCGCCAGACTACGCTCTGACTCCCTGCCCAGTAGGGGCACCTAACTGTTTTAATCTGAGTGTTTATTGAGTGAAAGCCAATATTTAGCAATATCAAAAGTATTAGGGAGGTAAGTATCAACTCTCTCGTGAAAAAAGAAATCCTTGATTTCGTTTAAATTATTTAAATGCAAATAGTTGTGATTTGAAATCTTCAAATGCAAATGCAAATACTTGAGAAAAAGTATAAATTTAAATGCATTTAAATTCAAATGCATTTTTCATTTGAATCCAGGTCGCTAGATGATAACTCCCGTTAGCGTTTATCGGATCACTTTAAATCTTCATAAGGGTGTTTGGACTAGGTCTGGAGAAGAAACCTATCGAAATTTATAGTCAAAATTTTAATTAAGCTTGGCTAAACTTTCTTCACAGAAATTTGATTGGTAAATTTTTACAATTGTCATCTCCTTTTCTTCGGTTGTGCCAGTCGCCAATAATTCCAGGTGATCGACGCAGGCCCCTTTGGCCTCGTGTTTATTTAATCGCATACATCAAAATGTAGCATGTTTGGCGGGCATATTGGATTTTATATTTGATGGATTTTGAGGCCGAAAAGCCTAGGTAACAATTTCTTTTTTCCGTTTTGCAGGTGTACGGTGATGTGATTCGAGAGTTGCCCGGGAGAAAGATGAATGGTTACAGGCATATCCTTACGCTGCATAATGTGTCGTATCAGGACACTGGATCTTATGTCTGCAAAGTCTCAAATGGGATTGGACCATCACAGTCAAAAGAAATACTACTCATGCCAGAAGGTCTGTCTCTGTCTGTCTGTCTCTGTCCATCTGTCCGTCCGTCCACCCGCCGGACTGCCTGCCTGTCTGCCTGCCTTCCTGCGTGCCAGTGCCAAGTATAAGATTATCCCTTTAACCCTTGAATTTGTTCAAGAAAATTTAAATTTTCTCATAACAATTGCCCATTTGCAGACCAAGAGAAGACTATTTTTGAAAATTTACCACTGGAATGACTGGCTCGGTTATCGAGCCAGTCATTCCAGTGATAAATTTTCAAAAATTGTTTTCTCTTGATCTGCAAATGGACATTTCTCAAGACCACTGCAGAATCCGTTTTTGGCTGATATGAGTGTTAAAGGATTAATGTCTGTTTGTGCCTGCCTGCCTGCCTTCCTGCCTGCGATGGCCAGTATAAGATCAATGTAAGTCAGTAGCCTTAATCTGGGTGACTTTTAGACTAATACTTCATAATTCTCAAAATTTTTTCAAATTTCCTTTCCCTTTCATATGATAGCTCATGTAATTTTGAAAACAATGTTGCTAAAAGCTGGTGTTAGCATATCAGGCAGAATATACATTTGTTTGCTTTATGACTTATTATTTAGTATATGTGGAACATTTACAAAATGTAGATACAAATTTTTTTAAACCTGAGATTGTCAAAGTACAGATGCCAAACCAGATGATTTTTAAAATCTAGATACATGTGCTTTTAGGAGTTCTCTGAGAGACAATTTCTAAATGGTATGTTAAGAAAAGCAAGCATTTAATGTGGTGAATTTGCAATGAGATGAGTTTTTTCAGTCATCATGAAAACACATGGCATTCAATTTCTATCAAATCATTTGCAATCACAATTTTATACTCATATTTTTAATCAGACTTAATGGACCGTTCCAGTTTTAGCTATGCCCAGCCCGTCTTTAGCTCAGCTCCACCCACACCTCGCTCGTGTTGGGATCGATCGATCTCTGAACACCCTGACTATCAATTTCCAAAAAACTACACAGATAAGCTGTTGAATATTTTGAAACTAATTTGACTGCTCGCTGTTGCTGCCTTAGGCAGCAACAGCGTGCAGTCAAATTAGTTTCAAAATATTCAACAACATGTTTATTAAATGGCATAAAAAATCATTAAAATTCATACAACGTGTCAGACTATTTGAGATTTGATGACGGTCTATATAGAACAATATGTGACATAATGATTGTGACATCATATACGCGCAGAGCTGATTATGACGTCATACGAGGGCAGATGATGGATGGCTACTCTGGAAATGTGAATTTTAATAGCCATTTATATGACATATTTGAAACACAAGCAAGATCCATCTCGCACATAAATTGTGCGAGCATGCAATAAGAAATAAGCAAGAAATGCAAGTTTGAAAACGCGCAAAACGGGAATTCTGATTTCAACTTTGTCAATTTTGGCAATCGATAAGCCAACTCCCTATACGTCACTCTAGTGACAGCTAACAGAGCTCTGCATAGGAATCAATAGCAAACAAGGCAGATATCGAAAGCGGTGTCGCTGAAATTACATTTAGTACACGCTATGTTTGTAATTGGTTCTAGTACAGTTTTTCCTGCTGAATACGCTCGTATGTGTATCTTTTCTATTAAACAGACTGATTTGTTCTAAATTGGTTATCAAAGAGGTATTTGGAAATCCCGCAAATTTGGCCAATTTTGATTGAAATTATGGTGAAAGGGAGATAAATGTCGTCTTATAAGAACTGTCTGGGCAAATAAATTAGCATGATTTACGTCCTATATAGGCGATACATTTTGAGTTGGGAATCGATCAGCACATTGGTTAACAAATTTTAATTTTGTCAAAGAAACTGTCCATTGGTAGGCCAAAAGAAGACTATTTCACTTCAAGAGTATACTTACCTCCCCAACACTCTATGATATTTCCAAAATATCTACCTTCACTCAATAACCCCAGATTTAAAAAGGACAGGTGCCCCTACTGGGCAGCTGTCAGTCAACAGGATGCCAGCCCCAACCTTGCGCATGCGCAGACTGACACATCCTCATTCTTGACTATTGGCCTGCAACACATGCTTGCAATTTATTTGTTCTAACTTATTTTTGCTGAACATTCATTTTTTGGAGTGTAATAAGAGAGTTGAATGATGTCTGACTCCTGTAAATGGCCTATGGCTTCGCCAGTACTAAGTTACCAGGTGATTTCTATTACATTTTTGTTTAATTCCGTCTTAATTACGTGTTGTCAGCTATTTCCATGACACGGTTTAGACCTGATAGGCGCCAAGAAAACTGGTTTATTATTATTTGGCACCATGAAATACTAATCTCTCTTTGTTTTTGTTTCTACAGGTTCCTGTCATGAAGTTTGGTCACATGTCTCCGCCATCTCCCTAAAACATGTTAGGACAAAGAGTCAATGACTAGAGTAATATAGGCTCTCATAAGAAAGAGCTTGTCATTCTGCCCCCATGGTCCCCTTAGTATTATGTGGAGAGACGTGGTCTTACGGTGAAGTTCTCAAGAGCACTGGATATGGTAGTATGCCTTTGCTAAAGATGCAGGTACTCTAGTTATGCTTATATGGCACTATATTTGAAAATATTTATGATTATTTGCTGCCAATATTTTGTCATGCTGTTTATCTGTATCATTAGTATGGGCTATTGCTATATTCATTCACTGTTGATCATGCTCTTGTGTTTTGAATACAATTCGTCTTTACTCATGGATGATGTTTCTAGTCCATTTGTTTCCATTGTTAATGGAAATTTATGATGTCATAATCAGCCCTGTTATTATTAATAATTCTCCTTTTGGTTCAGTCTTGTCTCTATATTTACAACTGTCCCTTTAATGGCGTGTTGTTATTGCTCTTAATTTGAGTCGGTTTGCTCAAGCATTTTAACCTTTTAAACTCATTCTCCTCCTCTTATGCCCTTTCAGAAATCTGCTTGTGTGGTCTGTGGCCGCTCTATTACTGTAAGCTGAAGTTTGCCCCCCCCCCCCCCCCCACCTATGTGTAAAATGTTCACCTTGTGGGTCCATTATTAAAATATGGTGTCTGTAAACTATTGGGGTGGGGGTTGGCGGTGTGTGGGGTGTGCGACTTATTCTCTAAGTTCTGGTTATTACAGGATAAGGTATCGGAAGAAGAGAAGCATGTGAAAAAGGTTAGTACGGGTAAGAGAAAGGCCTCTGTTTCCACGGAAATGGAGACTCAAGTTAGAAATGATGAGGGAGATGAAAAAGACAATGAAAGACCTGGTTCCAGAGTTGCTTCGCACCATGCTCCCTGGGTTAGGTGTTTTGTTGTCTTCTTCATCTGCCCCCGAGCAGAAAATCCCTTCCACTGATTCTGGTTTCCGTTGTGTTCCGTTGTCTCTTCTATTCAACCATGTTTCTAGTAACAAAGAGCACTGGAGAATGGAGACCAATTCTCAAACTAAAGCCATTGAACAAGTTCATAGACACACCAAGTTTCAAGATGGAAATGATCAAAGTGGCGTTGGAGAAGGGAATGTGGGCAGCATCAATAGATCTGAAGGATGCTTATTTCCACATTCCAATTGCGAGGAGTTTTCGTCAGTACCTGAGATTGGCATTCCAGGGCCGACAGTGGGAATTCAAAGTTCTTCTGTTTGGTAATTCCATGACTCCTCGGGTTTTCACCAGGGGCGTTCTTGCTATCACAGCATACCTCCGCAGGGGAAGAATAGCAGTCCACACTTACATAGACGACTGGCTGTTAAAAGCACACAATCAGGAAAGTCTATCAGCAAATCTGGAGATAGTTTTGAAAACTCTCACAGACTTAGGCTGAATTATTAACTTTCAAAAATCGGAGCTGACTCCATCCCATAAGTTCATTTACCTGGGCATGTTCTTCGATCTAGAGACAGGATATGTTTATCCTACTCAGGAGAGAGTAAAAATACTCATCTCAGTAATACAGTCAGTGTGCAACAGTCACCATGTTCTGGCACAGGTTTACTTGAGAATGCTGGGGTTGATGGTTTCTCTGGAACCAGTCATTCCACAGGCGGCCTTGCGCAGGCAGCCTATCCAGTTATTTCTCATGATCACTGGACTCTGAGGTGTCAGTTTTGGAACCTCTTATTCACTGCCTTCAATGGTGGATGAAAAGGGAGAATCCCCTCGCGGGGTTGATGCTCACCCCTCCCCTCCCTCATATAACGATGCATACGAATGCATCAATGGAGGGATGGGGACCTTGCCTGGATGAAGCTACAGTATCAGGGCTTTGGAATCTGGATCAGTCACAGGACCATATCAATTTACTGGAATTACGAGCAGTATTTCTGGGCCTGGACCATTTCGTGGATAAAGTTTGTGGCAAGATAGTTCTAGTTCGATCATACAACTCAACAGTAGTGACTTACATAAACCACCATGGTGGAACGAAGTCGTCCAGTCTCTGTATGATGACATGGAGACTGCTTTGCTGGTGTCTAGATCATATGATCACCTTGAAGGCAGTCCACATTCCTGGAAGGCTAAATCTGCTAGCAGATTCATTAAGCCGAAGGAAGTGTTTTGCCCACGGAATGGCAACTAAATCAATGTGTGGCGGATCGTCTGTTCGACCACTGGGGGAAACCCAACATAGATTTATTCGCAATGAAGAAGAATGCGATGATGACGACGTACGTCTCTCCGATTCCAGATCCGAGCGCTATCGCAACAGATGCGCTAGCTATCAGCTGGGAGGGAATGCATTCCCGCCAGCAATCGTGATTCCAAAAATTCTTCAGAAAATCAGACAAGAGGAGTGCCAAGTGCTTTTGATCACCCTGAATTGACCAAGCCGATCACGGTATACAGGTCTGCTGGACCTTTTGGTCTGCAATCTTGTTCCTCTGTCTCTGATGGACAATATTATTATTCAGGGCACGTCCCTTCACAACAATCCGTCAATTTCCCAATTAACTGTGTGGATGTCAAGGAATCTGCAATTAAGGAGGGCTTTTCTGAGCAAGCAGCCATGTTTATGACAAAAGCCAGAAGGGGGTCAACCTCCAGAGCATTGAATTATAAAATCAACAGATATGCATAATGGTGTTCAAAGAGATGTATTAATCCAATGGATGCATCTATTCAGGTAGTAGCTGATTTTCTCTGTCACCTGTATGATGCCTATAGCCTCAAACCTATCTATTGCTACAAGTCAGCTTTATTGTCAATTATCCCTTGCTTGGCTGATAGGGGAAGTGACGAAGTATGTTCTTTGAATACTTTAATTAAAGGCACGGGTAATCTAAGACCGAGAAATCCACCAGCGATTCTATCTTGGAGTTTATCAAGTTCTAACTCATAAACCCTTTGAACCACTAAGCTCCATTTCAATGAAAATGTTGATGCTTAAAACTATTTTTAATTGCTGCAGCCTCGGCTAGGCGGCGGAGAAGTGAAATTCATGCCTTGTCTGCCGAGGCAGACCGTTTTGTGGTTACAGGGGAAGGATTTAGGCTTCTACCTTGGATTAATTTCATGGCTAAAACCAGTCATTAAAATACCCAGGTCAACCTATTATTTTAGCACCTTTGACTAGATTTGATCCTGATTCAAAAGCTTGGTGTCCAGTCCGTGCATTAAATCGGTACATACAGCATACACAGGAATGACAGACGGACCCTTCTTCATTATGGTTGTCATATATTGAACTTCATGGCCAGGCTTCAAAAGACACATCTAGGTGGATTGTGGAATGTATCCAATTTTGCCACAAATCCGCTACTGGTAAACAAGGTGACTTAGCCAAGGCTCACAGTGTCTGTAGCATGGTGGCTTCCACCGCTCTGTTTAACGGGGTGCCGGTGGATGACATTATGTCGGTATCCCAGTGGCACTGTGAGTCAAGTTTCAGCGATCATTACCTCCATGACACCACTAATCCTCTTGCCTTATCGATTCTCAAAAGATGCTCAGGTGTATATAGTGTACATGTAAGGTGTGCTCACTGTCTTCAGACAGCACATTTTAATTATGGTAACAACCACATATCCGTGTGACATTGTTCTTCACCAAGGGGAAGTTGATGGACATGGCTTAGATTCTAAGGTCAGTCTTGTATCTTGTTGTTACATAATATTATTGTCACGTTACCCGTTTTTTCTATTATGGTGATGGTACATGTGTTGTTATGTGGTTCATGAGAGTATACGAAAATGGAGCCTTTTCGTCTCATGTCCTATAGTACTTTGCACCAGTACTTAGAGAGTCTATGGGACATTGAAGTCATAGCTTCTCCCTTCCCAAAGGGAGGGTGGAGCGCATTTGACATTCGGTCATTACTCTCAATCATCAGTGATATTATCAAATCTTTTCTTTTTGTGTGGTGCACAATTTCAGATGTTCGTGCTTCATGCGCAAAAATGTGCCATGGATGAGCTGGTCTTTTGACCTCTCTGCCCACCGAATTCACTGACGAATTCTGGGAATATCGTAGAGTCTTAGGGAGGTAAGTATACTCTTGAAGTGAAATAAACCAAATCACGGATTTCTTTTTTCATGAGAGTTGTTATACTTACCTCCCTAACACAGACCCACCCTCTCCACCCCACAGAGGCTCGGTCTTCAGGCTTGTTAGTTGCATGTGTCGGCCAATAGTACAAGTTGAGGAAGTGTCAGTCCGCGTATGTGTGAGGTTGGGGCTGGCATCCTGTTGACTGGCAGCCGACTCCCTGCCCAGTAGGGGCACCTTTCCTTTTTAAAGCTGGGGTTATTGAGTGAAGTTCGATATTTAGAATAAATCTATGATTTTGTTTATTTTGAAAATTTACTACTTGATTATTGCTTGATTATCACACCAGATATTCAAATGGTAAATTTTCATAGATTGTTTTCTCTTGTTGCAAAGGAACATTTCTCAAGACCACTGTAGAAGACATTTTTGCCAGACTTCTGTCTTAATGGTTAATTTCTTCAAGCCCTGATTTTGTATTTTGATAGGTGTTCCTGTGTTTGAGGAGGGTAATAGAAAACAGTACCAGGTTCAAGAGAATAACGACATTCTTATATCGGTAAAATTCTACGCATTCCCCAAGTACCGTTCCGTGACATGGACTACGCCGAACGGTGAACGTATCGCAAATCGTGTTGGCATGGAAATGGGTAATGTGTTTCTCAATATGCGCGGTACACACACATGGTTGCATGGTCAACAGGTCAATCTGGATTTAAAGAATGTCGGTTTAGGTACAGCTGGTAATTACACGCTGATGGTTGAGAATCGTAAAGGCGTGTCCAGCTTTGTGCTCGAGGTTGTTCTAGTCAAGCCTATGATGGGTAAGTCACCTTAGTTTGCTGGATACTAAAGATAGTTAACCCCTTAATCATGTTAACGATCAAGCCGTCCAAAACTGGCATTCAACGTCTGCAATGACATAGGCAGCAACATCCCCCAGTCAAATTAGTTTCAAAATATTTGACAGTTAACCTTTTTATGGTTATTTAAATTCCAAGAATTTCGGTTTCAGTTTCAAATCAATTCCAACACGCATAAATAGCTGGCAGAGCTTAACTTGAATGGGCGAGGCATAGCTATAAATGAATCTGTTTCCCTATGCCTCAAATCACAAACATGTCTCAATGGAGGAATCCAGTTTTAGCTGCACTCATCTTTAGCTAAACGCCACCCATTCTACTGGGATTGATCCCTGAACTCTCTGACTATAAATTTCCCGAAAACTATACATGTCATGTAAGCTGTTGAATATTTTGAAACTAATTTAACTAGGTTCTGTTGCTGCCTATGACAGCAACGTTGGCCAGTCAAATTGGTTTCAAAATATTCAACAGCCTGTTTATTAAATAGTAAAGTCATCAATTAAGCGTTCATGTTTCACTTCAAGAGTATACTGACCATCCTGAGATGCATTGATATTTCATAAATATCGAATGATCTAGCTAAAATATTGCACAGATTTTTAAAGAAACCTTCCACAACTAGGCAGGTTGGTAAGCTTTAGGCCAAAACTCCAGGTAGAGACAGTGGTTTCCCAAGAGGATCAAAGCTCTTGTCTTCAGGGGAAACCGGCAATGACCGCTATGCCATCTCTGCTGTATGCTGAACATATCATTGATAACCTGCTTAAGTAGGCAGAGGCTTCCATCAAAGACTGGTGAAGGCCCCTGTGAGGTGGCAAGCAGTGCCGTATTAATGCGGAAGCATTCCAACAATACGGCGATGGCCCAAAGCCGTACGCTGATGATCGCGTGGCTTTGGGCGAAGATACGTGTCCTGGGTCCCGGTCTGAGACCGGTCTCTTGTGCATGAATGTTTTACATTCGGCTAACTCCATGTTACAGGATTCGGAGGAGAGAGTTGCAATCTCTGCATTCTCTCATGCCACCCACATCTGTTACAAGGGGTGGTGACAACATCTACATCCCGTATACCATCGCCGATTACAGTCCAAAGAACCATCCAGCTAGTTGGATGGCATCAACCTGGCTCTGGATTGTATGACGCGCAGTGCCACTCAAAATTTCTGGGCACAGCGCAGGTAGAAGTGGGCATGGGGGGCCATACCTCACAAGGACCACAGGGCTTCTGGGAAGTTCTTTACATATTCTGAGCTCAAATTTGCCATTTTCTAAACTGTCGGATAAACGATTTGGCAGACATCTTGGATTATTTTCCCGCCAAAGGCTCCCATACTAAAGTAATAGGAAATTTAAAATGTCTTCTCGAAAACTACTAGGCCAATTTCAACTATATTTGGCAGTAGGCATCCTTACGACATAGGGATCCAAGGTTGTTCAAATGAACCCAATCGGCCAATTTGGCAGGCGGCCATCTTGGACCTCGGGCAATTTTAGGAAACATCTTTAAAAATCTTCTCCGAAATGGCTTGGGGAATCGATTCAAAACTCATGAAACATCATCTAGGGCAAGAGGTAAGCCAAGTTTGATTGACCAAATGTTTCGGTGGCCATCTTGGATGACCTAGTTTTGCCGAAAACGACCTCCAGAACCGCTAAAGGGATCAGGCCCAAATTCGGGAGATATGATTAGGGACTAAGGGCCATTAAACTTTGTTCAAAGGAAGTTGATCCATCAAAAAACATGGCCGCCGTTGGCCAATCAAAATGTAGTGTGTTTGGCAACCATATTAGATTTTTTTATTTGATGAATTTTGAGGCCGAAATTGGTTTTATATATGTTTTCGGCTATTCTGAGCTCAAATTTGTCATTTTCGAAACTCGGATAAACGGTTTGATGGCCATCTTGGATTATTTTCCGTCGTCCATCCGGTGTTCATCAACTTTTGCTTAAAAACGCTACTCCTCATTAACAACTTGGCGCCTTTCAACCTAATTTGGCTGGAAGGACCCCATGGGGGTACACTTCAGAACTTATATACAGAATATTGATTAGTCAATTTTTTCGGTGGCCATCTTGAATTTTCCGAAAGATTGCGAGAAATCATTTAAAACCCTACTCCTCATTAACTGCTTGGACAATTTCAACCAGACTTAGCTGGGAGGATAGTATGCTGGTATGTTTCTGAACTTATGTACAGAATTTTGATTGGTCAATTTTTCCGGCAGCCATCTTGGATTTTCTGAAAATTTCTGGTAATCACTTAAAAGCCTACTGCTCATTAACCACTGGGCCAATTTCAATAAAACTTGGATGAAAGAATCCTAACATGGTATCCTTCAGAACTTATATACTGAATTTTGATTGGTCCATTTTTCCAATGGCCATCTTGAATTTTCCCAAAAGAATGGTGGGAAATCATTTAAAACGCTACTCATTAACTGCTTGAGCAATTTCAACCAGACTTGGCTGGACGGATACGCAGGCTGGTAGGTTTCAAAACTTGTATACAGAATTTTGATTGGTCAATTTTTCCGGTGGCCATCTTGGATTTTCTGAAAATTTCTGGAAATCATTTAAAGGCCTACTCCTCGATAACCGCTGGGCCGATTTGAATCAAGCTTGGATGGAAGAACCCTAGTCTAGTATGCTTCAGAACTTGTATACAGAATTTTGGTTGGTCAATTTTTCAAGCAACCATCTTGGATTTTCTGAAAAATGACGGGAAATCGTTTAAAACGCTACTCCTCATTAACTGCTTGAGCAATTTCAACCAGACTTGGTTGGAAGGCTACTAGGCTGGTAGATTTTAGAACTTGTACACAGAATTTTGATTGGTCCATTTTTTCCGGTGGCCATCTTGGGTTTTCTGAAAATTTTGGGAAATCAGTTAAAAGTCCACTCTTCGTTAACTGCTTGAACGAGTTCAAGCAAACTCAGCTGGAAGGATCCTATTGTTGTAGCCTCAAGAAATTCTAATCAGAATTTCGATAGGTCAATGTTTTGGCAGAAATATCTGATTTTCTGAAAGTGTTCCAGAACCATTTAAAAACCATATGCCTTCCTTCAATCAATAACCCGATTTCAACAAAACTCGGGTGGAACGATCCCATGATGGTAGGCTTCAACATATTACATGAGAGTCTTGATTGGGAAATTTTTTTGTGGCCATCTTGGATTTTCCGAAAATCATCCATCATGTCTATTTAAATGCAAATGGTTTAAATGCCAATGGTCCAGGTGAGCGCCACAGGCTTTTGGGCCTCTTGTTTTTATTTATTTTTAAAAATAATTTCAAGGCTTTAAATAAAATTGCTACCTACTACATAGAGAAAGGTACATTTGTAATGTCAATGATTGCGGGGCCCTCTGAGTCAAACAATGTTTTCTAGTTCATTGCAAAGTCGTAAGGTACATGTAGAGCTTCATGGGTGCATTGCAACCACATTTCTGCTTAGTTTATGATTTAAGGTATGAAAATAAAATCTTTGGTTTGTAATTTTGGCATCAATATTCATAAACTGTTTTTTAAGCTCTGACACCAAAATTATTGTTCATAAACTGTGTTTTTAAGCTCTGACAACAAAATTAATGTTCATAAACTGTGTTTTTAAGCCCTGACACCAAAGGTACATGAATCCAGTGAATTTCCTTTTGCCATTGTTGGAGGTGTAATCGCCATCGTGATCGTAGCTGCCGTTGTTATCGCGATCATACTCTATATGCGATATCGAGCGAAACATAACTATAAACCACGTAAGATATTGAGTTTTTGTTACATGTATATGCTGGTATGTACAAATGTATTAACTATTTGATTCTTAAAACCCAAATTTGTGCAAGAAACTATTTTTGAAAATTTACCACTGAATAGCTGGCTTGGTTATCGAGCCAGTCATTCCAGTGGTCAATTTTCAAAAATAGTCTTCTCTGGTCTGCTAATGGATATTTGTCAAGATGACTGCAGATTCTGAAGCTGTTTTTGGCAGATATGAGGGTTAAGGGGGTAAACTCGGGCTAGAAAATTTAAATTTTCTCAGCAAATGTCCATTTGCAGATCAAGAAATGATTATTTTTGAAAATTTATCACTGGACTGACTGAATTTTCAAAAATGGTCTTCTCCTGGTCTGCAAACGGCCATTTCTCAAGACCACTGCAGAAGCTGTTTTGGGAGAACTTGTGTGTGAAAGGGTTAATGAATGTCATTTCGATATATATATATATATATATATATATATATATATATATATATATATATAAAATACATATAGGATTCTGTCATCATATATATTTCTGTACCTACCCTGTACTTCATCTATATATAGTCTTCTGTTGTTCTCATTCACTCATTGATTCATTCATTCCACTCATTCATTCATTCATTCATTCATTCATTCATTCATTCATTCATTCATTCATTCATTCATTCATTCATTCATCCATCCATTCATCCATCCATCCATCCATCCATTCATCTCCCTGACTATCTGTCAATCAATCAGCCTAGGCAGACATTACCTCATGTACATGTATTTATATCCACCCTGTACCATCCATTCAATCTGTATCCTTCCATTCATCCATCCCTTCAATCCATTTATCCATTTACATTGTACAATACATCTCATCCATCCATCACACTCACCCATCCATCAATCTCTTCATACATTCATCCATCTATCTGGATATAAATGTATCCATCCATCTATCCATCCATCCATCTGGTTATAAATTAAACCATCTATCCATTCTTCTACATGTGGCACTGAATTCATCCATCCTTCCATCTGGCTATGAATTCATCCATCCATTTCTTTAACAATCCAACCTTCCGATAACTTTGACAAGTGTCCTATTAAAAGGTATGTGCACACAAACAATATACAACATGTGCACCGGATATAAAGTATGGTAATCTATGAGTCATCCCCCCCCCCTCCTGATTTAGTGTTGATTTCCCTATCCTGCTAAGTTTTTGCGTGTTTGTCACAGATAGCTCCACAGATTATAGCAGGGTGCCCACATTTCATAACTTGCAATCCAGGCATTGTATGATTATGACCTTTACATGTAAGTTAACCAGTTAATGGTCAAGTCGGCCAAAATCGGCGACTGCTGTGGTCCTTGGAAATGTACTTTAATTTTGCAGACCAAGAGAACATTTTTGAAAATTTACCACGAATGACTGGCTCGATAATCGAGCCAGTCATTCCTGTGGTAAAATTTCAAAAATACACTTCTCTTGGCATGTAAATTGATATTATCTACAATGTACATGTAAGTACACGAAACCATGAAATGGTTAATCAGTATCTCTGCAAGCACCCTCAACTACCCATTCATCGGTTATTGAGACCATTCAAGCATGGATCTAAGATTAGCTGACGTCGCAATTAAAATCATGTAATTCTTCACGAAGTTGAAAACTGCATCATGAAAGTGTATACGTCTTTGATAAATTGTACATGTACACGTATGTATTTGATAAATTTACAATTTAATAAACATTGTGTTGAAATTTGTAAACATAATTTGACAGGGCAAAGTAGTTTCAAAATATTCCCCAGCTTCCTTGTATAGTTTGTTACCTTGAAATTTATATTCTCAATTCATGTTCCAAGATTTCAAATCAGTTTCAGCAGACCAGCACACACACAAAGTCAGCTGAGTTTTGCTACAAGTAGGAATGGGGTTTTGGGTATGGTGGGGTGGTTTGTGGCTAGGGAACAGTATAGCTAGAAATATATCAATTTAGTCACTCATTCCCGCATCCATCCATCCTCAGTGGTCTTTGTGTTTTATGTCCAATGTGAGAGAAATATATTGCAATGAAGATATGAGAGAACACTGGCTTCGATTTATAGTAGGTGAAGTAGATTAAATATACATGGAAGAGACACAGACAATGTTTTATCTTGGTTTGTGGTGAGTGATTCGTCTTTCATTGGAGAGAGAGAGAGAGAGAGAGAGGAGAGGAGAGGAGAGGGAGAGAGAGCTAACTTTCTAGGAAAGGGAGGAGGCTCAATGGAGTACATGATGTCATAAGCAAATACATCACAGGTAGGTGGACGACACAATTAGAATACATCATGAATGGTGTATCTAGAACTCTTAATAGTCCGCCATGTATACGAATTATATCTCTTCTACTCAATAACCATTCTGTTGAGTATTCTGAAACAAATTTTACTGAGAATATGCCACCCACTCAAGTTAGTTTCAAAATTTTCAACAGCTTGCCTGTTTAGTTTTCTGAAATTTTCCTGTATAGTTTTCTGAAATTTTAGATTCAAGGAGTTCAGGGTTTGATTGATCCTAACACAGACAAAGCATGGGCGGGGCTTAGCTGGTTATGAGCTACAGACAAAGCATGGGTGGAGCTTAGCTGGTTATGAGCTACAGACAAAGCATGGGCGAAGCTTAGCTGGTTATGAGCTACAGATAAAGCATGGGTGGAGCTTAGCTGGTTATGAGCTACAGACAAAGCATGGGTGGAGCTTAGCTGGTTATGAGCTACAGACAAAGCATGAGCGGAGCTTAGCTGGTTATGAGCTACAGACAAAGCATGGGCGGAGCTTAGCTGGTTATGAGCTACAGACAAAGCATGGGCGGAGCTTAGCTGGTTATGAGCTACAGACAAAGCATGGGCGGAGCTTAGCTGGTTATGAGCTACAGACAAAGCATGGGCGGAGCTTAGCTGGTTATGAGCTACAGACAAAGCATGGGCGGAGCTTAGCTGGTTATGAGCTACAGACAAAGCATGGGCGGAGCTTAGCTGGTTATGAGCTACAGACAAAGCATGGGCGGAGCTTAGCTGGTTATGAGCTACAGACAAAGCATGGGCGGAGCTTAGCTGGTTATGAGCTACAGACAAAGCATGGGCGGAGCTTAGCTGGTTATGAGCTACAGACAAAGCATGGGCGGAGCTTAGCTGGTTATGAGCTACAGACAAAGCATGGGCGGAGCTTAGCTGGTTATGAGCTACAGACAAAGCATGGGCGGAGCTTAGCTGGTTATGAGCTACAGACAAAGCATGGGCGGAGCTTAGCTGGTTATGAGCTACAGACAAAGCATGGGCGGAGCTTAGCTGGTTATGAGCTGAGCATACATGTACATGTAGCTAAAACTTTTTTATCCATTGAAAATTGCAACCATTTGTATACTAAATCTAGCATTATATATACTAAATAAAATTTTCAGACCAAGAGAAGACTATTTTTGAAAATTTACCACTGGAATGACTGGCCCGGTTATCGACTGGCTCGGTTATCGAGCCAGTCATTCAAGTTGGAAATTTTCAAAAAGTCTTCTCTTGCTCTGCAAATGGACATTTCTCAAGACCATTACAGAAGCTGTTTTTGGCTGATATGAGTGTTAAAGGGTTAATACTGTTTTTAGAATTGCTCCAGTTATCAATAAAAAGGGTATTAAATGATACAAATTTATGGTTTTCGTAATAGAATTTCTAAAATTGCGAAGAATAAATGTAGAACATAGGCACAAGGGATAGCAGGATTAGCCATACTGACTAGAGGCTTGACCATAATAAACGGATCCATTACCCACTAAGCTCTGCCCATGTCTCCCTAAGCTCCATTCATTTCCTGCTAAGCTCCACCCACTTGGTACAAGCATTTGAATCAATTTTAGCACTTTGAACTCTGAATTTGCATATTTACAATTTCAAGGTAATTATACATGTATATTATACAGCTAAGCTGTTAAATATTTTGAAACTAATTTGACTGGGCTGTTGCTACAAAATCTTCATTTAATTAAAGATTCATCAAAGACACAGTTGTCACTCCTCCGTGATGGACCCTTGCCACTTGTTATGTCCACTGTGATGTATTTGATTGTGACATCAGAAACTGAAGTGACGCATCCCGCAGATCCATTCATTCATACATGTACATGTACGGTCTCTCTGTGCAGGTAACAACAGTCCAGACAGCGCTGATGCCAGTCTCCCCCTGAACAATGCAGAGGAGCAACCATATGTGAATGTGCAGGGTTCCAGAAAGACAAATAACAACAAGGTAAAGCATAGATTACATGCCTGATTCTCTATTACTCTTGTTCTGTCATGTCTGTGGCTGATAACATCGCTCCGTCAGACTATCTGTCTATCTGCCTGTCTCTCTTATCTGTCTGCTTACCTGCCTGCCTGCATGTCTCTTCTGTCTGCCTGCCTGCCTGGCTGTCTGTCTGTCTGTCTCTGTCTGCCTGCTTGTATATGGCTGTCTGTCTGTCTGTATGTATTGTAGAAATACATGTGTGTATCTGTCTCCAATGGACCTTTCCAGGCTTAGCTATGCCCCGCCATCTCTAGCTAAGTTCCACCCACAACTCACTCATGTTGGGATCGATCGATCCCTGAATTCCCTTTCTACTTCGAATAATACTTACCAGATGTACTATTATGATAATGTCTATTATCTAGTCTAGCTCAAAATAAACAATTAAAACTCCGCACTCTCCTGGTCCTGCCCATACTGTGTCCGGGAATTACCATAGCCGCAGGTACCGAGTCAATTCCCAATCACAGTCAGATTCGTCTATTTTGCGCTTACTGATAGTCGCGTGTTTTGTGCTCTATGTTAATTGAATTAAGCTAGTTTAGCGTGTTTTTTCTATAAACCATCGCTGGCTTCATGGAGGAACTTGGGAAATCATCACAGGGGCAGGTTGTATCAATCTAGAATTTATACATTCGTGCCATAATGACTGTTTGAAATTTCCTTAAATTGGCACATTTTTTATAATGATAGCCATTGTTGGAGTCGCTTCTGTACCCGTTGACGTGTAGTTTTAATTCGGGTACTCGGTTAATTTTCTCTTGCGACTCGGTTCCTCTAAGATGGATGCGTCCTTGGCCAAGATGGCAGCGCCCATGAATTATGTCGTTCTTGGCTTGGGGTATCCAGGCACTCTGTTGTCGCCGATTTTAGATCTCGCTTAGTTGTCGAGGGTGTTTGTAGTGATCGGCGATTTATTCTTGGTTATTTAACGATAGTTAAAGGCTAAGTTGTGTTTTTTTAAAAATTTTCACTCAAAAAAGTTTCAAATATTTCCTGCCTAAGACTTGTTATCATTAAATTGAGAGAAAGTTAATGTGTTTAAGAAATCTTAACTAGCAAGTCTATTGTGCGTATTGCTCGTCATTCCTTGTCATGTGCAGCGTTTTAATTCTTCTCTGTGTTCGCAGAAACCGAAGAACTCGGACTCGTTGTGTAGAAAGTGCAACAGGTTCCTGAAGCGGAAGTACCTGGGTCATCACTGTGTGGCGTGCGCTAAGTGTAAGGTCGGGAGCCCTTGTGACATGTGCGTCAAGTGGTCGTCGGAATTGGTGGCTGAGTTTGACAAGGATCGACGGGCGAGGCTGGAGCGTATCGAGAAGGACAAGGCAGTGAAGCTGCAGCAGGTTTCCTTGCTGGGACTGGAAGGTCGGCTGAATGAGAGGATGGATTCAGCACTGGGCGTATGGGCGGCCCAGTTCAAGGCCATGTTTGACTCATTGCAGTCCACGGTCCCGTTGAAGCAAGTTGGTGAAGGACAACCATTAGGTGGTCCGGCTAGCTCTGCTGAGGGGCATGCACCTGCCCCTTCTCTGTCCTTGGCTCAAGAGCCGATGATAGAGGAGGAGGATTTCCTGCTGAGGGAAGATTCCGGCATGCCGGATCTTTCAATGACGGCGATGCCTAGTACGTCCCAGGGGTCGCCCTCGGGATTTGTACGGGTTTGCCAGGCGGATGGTGATGTCGACGTTCCGTCGGGCATTTTTCATCCCCGATTTGTGCAACCGGATATGCCGGCGGAGCCGTGGTTTGCGGTTCCTGCGGCTATCCCGGCGGCGTTAGGTGCGGCTCATATCGGAGTGACAGTGCCAGCCGTAATTGAGGCCGTCAGAGTCCCGGATCCCGTGTTGGAGCCGATGGACTGCGGCGAATCCGTGTCCGGCGATTCGTTGGATACTGGTGCCGCTGGTAGTCGCGCTATGGATGCGCTCTGTCCTGGCAGAGGCGTATATCGTAGCATTCAGCAAGGATCGTCGGTGGCCCTCTCATCTAAGGGAGAGAGGGAGGATGAAAACGGAAGTTCTTTGATGGACGATTCCGCTTTCTGCACCGAAGCTGAATGGGTGCAGGTTCTTGGATGGATGACCAATCGTCTCGGGTTGGCATCTGATCTAGGATCTCAGCGCGATCCGGCGATGGAACGGATGTCAGAGCGTGCGGCTAGCGCTCTGTCCAGTGGCTCTTCTGCCATGCCTACACTCCCTCTGGACACGCAGACTTCTGACATGTTGGAAGTTGCGGCATACCGTCTGGTTCAGCCAGACTATGCGTTGCCCAAGGCCCCGAAGGGGATAAGGAGTAGGGTCCCGTTTCCGGAGCAGGCTTATCATCAGTACGCCAGGGTTCCACGGCTTTCCGTTGAGGAATGTGAGGCGCTGAATAGGCCGTTGGCTGGGAAGGCCAAGGGGCGGTCACGGCCTTTGGTTTCTCAGACCAACAAAGACCCGTTTAATGAGCTCACGCTCATTGAAGATGCGGCTATGGCTGCGCTGTCGCACGGGTGTACCGTCTTGCAGGGTATGCTGGACTGCACGGCGGAAGGCGGACAGGTGCCAGAGGCTGCTCCCGGAGTTGTTCGGGACACCATGCGCCTGTCTCAGGATTGCCTGGCCAGGGTAATCACGAGAACTTTAGCAGAGCGACGGAGAATGGTTCTCGATTGTGTGGAACAAGGGCCAGAGATGAGGGCTGCGTTATCTTCTGCGCCTTTCATAGGTCCAGGCTTGTTTGGCGGCTCGGCACGACAAGCGCTCTCTAAGGTTGCGTCAATGGTGGCGGAGCAAGAAGTGGTCGGAAAGTCGTGGAAGTCGACCAAGAGGACTCAGCCGCAACAGTCCTACCATCAGCATAGGCAGGAGCAGCAGAGACAGCGTCCTAGATCGCCCTTCCGTCCTTCTGCCCGTGATGCCCATAGGCCATCCGGAGCACAAGGGCCTGGCCGTTCGTCCGCATACAAGCCCTCTAGTAAGAGGCCGTATGAGGACGACAGGAAGGGTGGCGGTTCGGGCCGAGGCGGCTACCGTAAGGATAGCCGTGGCGGCGGTTCCGGACCGTCATACCACAAGAAGCCGCGGGGCGGCCGTGGGGCTCGTTCCTGACGGGTTTCCGGCAGAACCAATACCGGTGGCTTTGGAAACAAATGGAGTCGAGAATCTTCACCCAAGCGATTTAGCGTCTTGTCGGCTAATCTCGACCGACAACTGTGTGCAGATTCCTTCCGTCGGAGGCAGACTTCAGCTATTCCTAAACCAATGGGAACAGGTCGTGCGCGACTGTTTAGTCTGTCAGTGGATAAGAACGGCTACGATCCGGACTGGCTCATCCATCAATCGTTAGTTCCGTTAACCTCGACTCCAATATGGACTCCTATTCCAAGGGAATTAGACCGTCTAGTCGCCATTCAGTCAGAGATAGAATCGCTTCGTCAGAAGAATGCGATTCACCTAGTCACCGATCAGTCATCGCTGGGCTTCTATTCGATCATGTTCCTAGTTCCGAAGCGTACCGAAGGGTGGAAACCAATTCTCAATCTCAAATTTATTCTTTCTCCCAGATTTCAGATGGAGACGGTAGCAGCGGTAATGACAGGGCTGAGGAAAGGCATGTGGGCGGTATCGATAGATCTGAAGGATGCTTATTTTCATATTCCAATGTCAATTCCTTTTCAGAAGTACCTGCGATTTGCATTCCAAGACAATGTTTGGGAATTCAATGCTCTTCCCTTCGGCCTGACCACGGCTCCGAGGGTCTTCACCAAGGTGGTTCTCGCCATGACTTCTTTACTTCGCAGGAGAAACATAGCTGTTCACACTTACATAGACGACTGGCTGCTAAAGGCGGGGAATCCAGTCACTCTGCGCAGCAATCTGATGGTTGTCCTAGACTTGTTGAAAAAGCTAGGATGGATTGTGAATCTAGAGAAATCAGAACTGACTCCATCCCAGGAGTTTGTTTATCTGGGAATTTTCTTCAATCTCAGGGACGGTGTAGCTTTTCCGGCGGAGAGCAGAGTCAGAAGCCTGATTGCAGTGTTGGAGTCGGTTTCTCTAGGAGCCTATCTGACGGCGCGTCAATTTCTCAGAATACTGGGTTTGCTAGTATCTCTGGAGAAGGTGGTGCCATATGCGGCACTCAGGCGCAGGCCGATTCAGATGTATTTGATGTCGTTCTGGTCACAGAGAACAGATCCGTTATCTCTGAGGATACCAGTAAAAGAACCATTGATATTCCACCTTCAGTGGTGGTTATCGGAACAGAATCTCCTGCGAGGTGTTCCTCTACAACTTCCTCAACCTCAGATGTCCATATTTACGGATGCATCGTTGACAGGTTGGGGAGCGGTATTGGACAATCAGTCAGTGTCAGGGGAATGGGATCGGACCAATGCGCAGAAACATATCAATGTGCTCGAGCTATTAGCGGTGGTATTTGCACTGCAGAAGTTCGAGAGTCTAATTCAAGACAAGATTGTCCTAGTAAGGACAGACAACTCAACAGTGGTGTCTTATTTGAACCGCCAAGGCGGGACGAGATCACCAGAGTTGTGTATGATGGTTTGGAACCTTCTGCTGTGGTGCCAAGAGAGGAATATTATTCTTCGGGCAGCACACATTCCAGGAAGATTGAACATCTTAGCGGATGCTCTCAGTCGAAGGACGGTTTGTCGTCCGACGGAATGGCAGCTCAACCAAGTGGTAGCGGAGGTTCTATTCAAACAATGGGGCAAGCCAAATGTCGACCTATTTGCGATGAATCTAAACGCAAAGATGGTCACTTACGTGTCACCGATCCCGGACCCGTTAGCTCTAGCAGTAGACGCACTGGCGATAAGTTGGAAGGGAATGTACGCGTATGTGTATCCTCCAACAATTCTCATCCCGAAAGTTCTGGCAAAGATAAGAGAGGGGATGTGCCAAGTACTACTGATCGCCCCTTATTGGCCAGGCCGATCATGGTTTACGGATCTGCTGGACCTTCTGGTCTGCAGTCCAATCCCTCTTCCAGACACAAGAGATGTAATCTCTCAGAACAAGGGTCTGTACCTTCACGACAGACCAGAAATGTTCAAATTGACTGCATGGATGTTGTCAAGCAGCGTGCAATTGAGGATGGCTTTTCTGAGCAAGCAGCGAAGTTTGTTGCTTCAGCCAGAAGAGTTTCAACCACAAAGACATATAATTATAGAATCAACAAATTTGCACAGTGGTGTGAGAGAAGAGATATTGATCCCTTTTCTGCATCTGTTCAACACGTAGCAGATTTTATCTGTCATTTATACGAAGTTGACAAACTTGTACCTTCTACCCTAGCAGCATATAAGTCTGCATTAGCTTCGGTCATTCCTAGTCTCACCATTGAGGGAGTGGAGAATGACACCTTGAATGAAGTTATCAAAGGAATGAGCAATCTGCGACCCAGACAGCCAATTCCTATCCCATCATGGAATCTATCTCTTGTTCTACAGGTTTTAGGGCATGCTCCCTTTGAACCGATTAGATCTATTGACATTAAACTGTTAACTATTAAATCAGTTTTCTTGGTTGCAGCAGCGTCGGCGAGAAGGAGAAGCGAGATTCATGCGCTTTCTGCCGAACAAGACCGTTTTGTCGTCACGGGTGAAGGTTTAAGATTACTTCCACGTCTTTGTTTCCTGGCAAAGAATCAGTCACTTAAATATCCAGGACAGCCGATCAATTTGCCAAGTTTAACTAGACATGACCCAAATTCTTGTGCTTGGTGTCCTGTCAGATGTCTCAAGATGTATAAGAAACGTACTTCTGAGTGGAGAGACGACCCGAAATCTCTGTGGTTATGTCTCAAAGCTCCCCATTTACGTGCTTCGAAAGATACTATTTCTCGTTGGATAGTTGACGCTATTCAGATGTCGCACAAGATCGCTACAGGAAAGCAGATTGATCGTGCGAATGCCCATGAGGTCCGAGCACTAGCAGCATCATCGGCCCTTTATAAGGGTGTCTCATTAGAGCAGGTGATGTCTGTAGCACAATGGCATGCCGAGTCGTCATTCACTGATTTCTACCTTCGCGACATCTCCAGCACGCTTAATCCAGTAGCCGTCGCCAATCTGTCAAACCTAAACTAAGCCACGTCCGACCACTACTTCGCACACATCACAAAAGTCTTCCGCCTACACTTACCAAGCGCTATGCACATGACTGAGTACGACCGTGGATTGGGCCTAGCTCCTGTGATGATCAAGAACAGACCGACCATTCAAAAATGGTGAGTGTTTACATTAATTAAGTGACTATAAATATGTTTACTTCCAGTCGAAATACCAGACTGAGTAAGTGAATAGTCTGGTACAAGAGTATATTTATCCTCTCATACAGACATGAGACTCATTCCAATTTGAAAATCTAATCGATATACTGATAGGTTTTTCAAAGATTGAAGTTGTAGTAGCTTCTTTGCACTCTACTGGACTGCCCTAGCTGAGACTTGGGGCTGACACGGGTCTGGTGGGTGTTGCATCCCCATGGACATCCCTCTGGTTTTGTGCGGACAAAAGAGGGGGGAGAGCGCGGTCTAGACCATGGAAGTTTAGCACTCTATGAGTCAGATAGCAGAACCCAAGCGTATGCCAGGGTTTTAGTCTCTTCACAACCTTCTCTGTTGGATGGTTGGTGAGTGCTGGTTCGAGCCTCACCTCCTCCCACCGGCATTTCCTGGCTGTCGAAATCCGGAGTTTATCATAATAGTACATCTGGTAAGTATTATTCGAAGTAGAATCAAAAAAGCATCCGCTTTTGTTTCTACGAGAATTCTTAATACTTACCAGATGTACTATGGCCCTGTCTCAGCCGCCCCGCTGAGGTGAGGCTGAGCTGCTTTCGCAGTTTGCCAAGGCAAATATAAGACGAATCTGACTGTGATTGGGAATTGACTCGGTACCTGCGGCTATGGTAATTCCCGGACACAGTATGGGCAGGACCAGGAGAGTGCGGAGTTTTAATTGTTTATTTTGAGCTAGACTAGATAATAGACATTATCATAATAGTACATCTGGTAAGTATTAAGAATTCTCGTAGAAACAAAAGCGGATGCTTTTTTGAGACTATCAGTTTCCACAAAACTATACAGGCAAGCTGTTGAATATTTTGAAACTAATTTGACTAGGTAGCGGCCAGTCAAATTAGTTACAAAATATTCAACAGCATCTTTATTAAATAGTAAAGACATACAATTTGTACAACAACGCTTAGTCTGTCACAAATTATGTGTTTGTAATGAACTTATCTACGTCATTCATGACGTCATTGGTTATGACGTCATCCTACATGTGATGTAGTTGATTATGACATCATATGATCGATGGTTAAACTGGAAAGGTGAATTACGATACCCTGATTGATAAATAAAATTGTTTTATAGCATAATTTAGTATGTTGTCTTTCAGCCGCCTTCATCTCAGCTCATATATGCCGACTTGGAGTTCAATAAGAATTCGAAGACAAAAGTGAAACCCAAACCCGGTTACGAGCCGCCACAGTACGCCATGATAGACTTGAAAGATGGGGACAAAATGACGGATTAGGAGGATTGTGATGGAGATTATACCCACAATATATAATAAATAATTCACCGCTTTTCACAGTGCTATGACAATATTCCTTGGGCTATTTCTGGAAAATATTTCGTCTACATATTAAAGTGCTACTCAAAATAACAGCGTTGTTATACAGAGATTCGGATGGACCTTTCCATTTTTAGCTGCGCTCCACCCACACCTCGCTCATGTTGGGATCGATCAATCTCTAAACTCCCTGACTATCAATTTCCAGAAAGCTATACAGGTAAGCTGTTGAATATTTTGAAACTAATTTGTCTATGGCAGCAACAGCGCCCAGTCAAATTAGTTTCAAAATATTCAACAGCATGTTTATTAAATAGTAGAGACATACAATTCTTACAACGTGTCGAACTATTACGGATTAAAGATGGGCCTAATAGAATCATTTATGACGTAATGATTATGATGTCATCCTACACGCCGGTTAGCTGAGTATGATGTCATATGACGTCAATTCATCGATGGATACTCTGGAAATGTGAATTGTCCTGACCGAGCCATCGAGCTAGCCCGTGTGATTATGCACACACAATCCTTGCTGGACACATTTTGCTCTATTCGGTTATTACTCTCAAATGACAAATTTTAACCCTGTGATAGTCAGGATTTAATAAGAAAATTATTCAAAGTCCATTTGCAGGCCAAGAGAAGGCTATTTTTGAAAATTTACCACTGGAATGACTGGCTTAACTATCGAGCCAGTCAATTCAGTGGTAAAATTTCAGAAATATTTTTCTATTCGCCTGCAAATGGACATTCCTCAAGACTATGACAGAGGCCATATTTTGACCAACTTGACAATTTACCCTAAATTCCCCTTGTCTCAACCTCAAGGCAAACAAGCAGGGGAGCTGTTGAATATTTTTGAAATTAATATGACTGAAAAACATTGCTGCGTTAGCATCAATGGCTTCCACTCAAATTAGTTTCGAAATACTGAACAGAATTTATTTTTTACAATTTACTTTTTCAGGAATTTGTCGTTGAGTCTAGCACTGGTTAAGACGCGTAATTACGAGAACTTGGATACAAACCTGTTGTATTATTTCTATCTGCGTTTTCATCGTATAAAATAATATTCTGAATATTTTGAAAGTATTTTGACTTGAGCTTCCACATTAATATGTTTTAAATTAATATATATATTCAGCAACTCCTGTATATATATCCTGTCTAACTGCGGCGAGCCACCAGAAAATATTTTAATGGACAATAACTCTGGACCTGATGAATATTTTGAAAAAGATTTGACTGACAGGTGTTTGTGATTTAGCCACCAACAATTTTCAGTCAAATTGTTTTCAAAATATTCAGTATATCCACAGTTAACCCCCATAGAAAATGTAGTCTGCAGAAATATTTTGAAAACAATTTGACTGAAAGTTGTTGGTGGCTACCAACAACTTTCAGTCAAATTGTTTTCAAAATATTCAGTATGTCCAGAGTTAAACTCCATAGAAAATGTAGTCTGCAGAAATTCAGCAGGCAGACAGTTAACCATTTAATGCTCAAATTTGGCCAAGAAAATCAAAATATGTGCTTATTAAATGTCCATTTGTAGAACAAGAGAAGGCTATTTTTGAAAATTTACCACTGAAATGACTGTCTCACTTATCGATTGTCTTCTGTTATCCTGCACATGGACATCCCTGCGGTTTTGGCCATTAAAGGGTTAAATGACTTGATATAGGATGTGCTTTTACTATCATAGACCATAAATGATAAATTCTTTATGACTGTGGAATATTTTCGAACGTAGTAGGCAGCAACTGCTTCCAATTAAATTACTTTCAAAATATTTTAAGTTGTCCTCTATAATAGTTATCATGAAATTTAGAAACTGATGTTTATTTTAGAGGGTTTTTTGCATGTTTTGTTACATGTATTTTCACATAACTTTTTTACTTATTTACCGTTTTTGTCGAGCATCTAAGGATGGATCGATATATAGTGTTCCAAACGGTGTCTGCCGAGAATAAGAAGAAGGGTAAATTGTTTTCAGAAATGCCCTAATGGGTCAAATTTCAAGGCCAGGCCTCTAGTTATGTACAGCAATGTGTTTTAGGCGTGTACGACTATTGCTATAAGTGATCAAGATTAATCAGCCTGGGTACAAATTACCCCGACATAACAACACAGGTATATTAATGACAAAACATGCGATTGTGTATAGAAATGTCCATTTGCAAGCGAAGAGAAGACTGTTTTTGAAAACATATCACTGGAATGACTGGCTCAATGCTTGAGCCAGTTATTCCAGTGATACATTTTCAAAAATACTCTTCTCTTGGCCATGCAAATGGACATATAATGTATTTGCTGAGCAACATGCCAATTTTCATGACTGATCTCATTATAAAGTAATTAAAAGATAAGTTTTGAAATATATATATTTAGAAATTATTCACGATTATTGGATTATTACATTTTTAATCACATAAATCCACATTTTAAACAATAATTTTGATATTTTGTTAGTCATGTAAGTGTACAATCCTAATGTGCTTGTTCATAAAAGTAAAATCTGTTTTTTTAAAAGAATTTTGTGCTCAAACGGTTGTAGGACCACCATATTTTTGCTTCAAAATGGAGCTGGTCCGTTGGCAGGAGTTACCTGCTCTTGCAGGAGCTTGTCCATTGACAGGAGTTAACTGCTCTTGCATTTCGGCATTTGACCCGCTTGTGTAAACAACGCCTCAAAGCGCTCTAAATACTACATATTTATTAATTAATCATTTACTGGTTAAGATGTGTAATAAAAAAGAAACAGTTTCTCATTGAACGCAATCCATTTGCAGGTCAATTGAAGGCAATTTATAAAAGTTTTCCAATGGAATTTACAAAAAAAGTCTTAGTTGTCCTGCAAATGAAGGCTCTTTGAACATTATACGGTCAAGAAAATTCAAATTTTTGCATAATCAGTGTCCATCTGTAGGCCAAGAATAAACTATTTAAAAAATGTTATCACTGGAATGACTGGCTTGGTAGCCGAGCCAGTTATTCCAGTGGTTAATTTTCAAAAAATATTTTTCTCTTAGCCTACAAATGGATATACCTCAACACCACTGAAGAGATTGCTTTGGCCAGTTGCGCGATTAAATAGTTACGTTAGCGCAAGCTGGGTTTACGGAAATGTGTTCATTTGCCATATTCCTGTCATACAAACATTCCTACCTACGCATACTCACTTTTCTAATGCATTTGTATTTTGTAAAATAATTTATTGATGCTCTAATGTTATTACCTTTGTGTTCAATTTTATTAATCAAATGCATTATTACATTGAAATGTAGTTGGAGAGTTTTTCTTGAATCTACAATTTTATGAGTTATTTTTAGATGTCAGCCAATATGTGCTTCATTCATTGTCCTGCTTCTAAGATAATATTCATCTGTGTATGTATATTATTTGGTCTCAATTTTCAAGTTTCATTTCTTAAGAATTTCTTTAGTCTCCCAGATGATTGTTAGTTTCTGATCATCAGACAGAGTAATCTTATTTTGATTTTAACTTTTAACCCATGTCACCATATTGCAATATTTTCGCATTATAACTGTATATTTGTTTTGCATTAATTTGTTTATTCGTGAGAATATTTATGGTCTATAATCTTATATCTATAGAATATTATCAAGTTAAGATTTTGTTTTATTAATTTTATTTTAGAACATGCATAATATTATTACTGCTATGCATTACACGATATTTTACATGTAGTTTAGATTTCTCACTCTATTAGGCATGACGTGAGGACATAGGCTTGCGCGATTATGTGATTTAATAAAAAATCACGATTATTTTTTAAATCGTGAATTTATATGATTAAAAATTAATTCTACAGCATACAATATTTCAAAACCTACCTTTAATGCGATCCTTCACAGAAATTTACATTTTGCTCAGCGAATGCATGTCTATTTGCAGGCCAAGAGATGACTATAAAATGTATCACTGGAATGACTGGCTCGATGCTCGAGCCAGGCATTCCAGTGATACATTTTCAAAAATAGTCTTCTCTTGGCATGCAAATGGAATTTTCTCAACACCATTGGAGCTTTCGTTATTAATATGCTGCTTATAACTGGGTAATTTGTACTCAAGCTGATTAATCGAGTAATCGTGATTATTTTAAAATAATCAATCGTAATTACTGAAAGGAATAATTGCGCAAGCCTACGAGTGAGGTCACAGCGAGCGGCATCTTAACCCTTTCACTGATGAATTCCCCATATCTCATTTTTGAGGCAACCATACAGGTAAACTTGAATATTTTGAAACTAATTTAACTGGAAGCCATTGCTGCCTATGGCAGTTAAATTAATTTCCAGTTAAATTAATTTCAACATATTCAACAGAATAAGTTTTATGTCATAAAGAATATACTTTTTATGTGATTTATCGGTGAACAGGTTAACAGACGTATAACTGGTATAGACAGGCATCATGGCTTCTGCAGTGGTCTTGAGAAATGTACATTTGCAGGCTAAGAGATGAATACATTTGAAAATTTCCAAATTGAATGCCTCGATATCCTGGCGAACCAGTCATTACATTGATACATTTTCAAAAATAGTCCTGCAACTGGACATTCACTAAGGACAGATTTGTTTATATTTTCTGGGCCAATAGAGGAATCCAGTTTTAGCTATACCCCACCCATCTGTAGCTAAACTCCACCCAAGTGTCACTCGTGTTGGGATCGATCCATCCCTCATACATGCGTCTTCAGTGGGTACACTAATTTCTGTGTTTTTTGATAACAATTTTTATTTCAAAAGCTTCTGTTTTTGATTAAATCCCTTTAAATCTAACCTTTTTCTAACTGGGATAAGTGTTTTCCAGTGTTTTTCAAACTTTTTCAGTGTTTTTTCTTCAGTTGCCAGTCTCGTCTTTGCATTCCCTGCACTCCCTAAATCTCAATTTCAGGTAAGCTATACAGGTAAACTATACAGGTAAGCTATACAGGTAAGCAATACAGGTAAGCTATACAGGTAAGCTATACAGGTAAGCTATTAAATACGTTAAAACTAATTTAACTGGGTGAAAAAGCATGTTTGTTAAATAGTAAGAGACATACAATTCGTACAACAACGCTTAGTTCATTATCACTTGTTCCTTCGTGATGAACTTATCTACGTCATTCAGGACGTAATTGATTATGACGTTATCCTACAAGTCACATAGTTGATCAGGGCATAATTTAGAATTTGATATTTGCGTAGCATGTATTGCTACGCAAATTATAAATTGTATAGTTGGCGGCAAAAATGTATAGCAATTAACTCTTTCATGGAGAAATTCCCTGTATCTCAATCTCAGAGCAAACAAACAGGAAAGCTGTTGAATATGTTATACATATACATAGTAAAGGATTTACTTTTTCAGGGATTTGTCATTGAAAGGGTTAATAATAGAACTTAAGAAAATCAATAGTAAATTCTAATCCTGTACAAATTTTGCATAGCAGATACAGCTATACATGTTGCAGAATGTATAGCAAATGCCTAAATATGTGTAGCAAATTGAGATGCGATACCAGATAAATTATGCCCTGATGATTATGACATCATATGATTGATGGATAAACTGGAATTTCTTTAATGGTCAAATATGTTCAAGAAAATCAAAATATCCCTCTAATCTCCATTTGCAGGCCAAGAGAAGACTATTTTTGAAAATTTACCGTTGATATGACTCACTCAGTTATTAGGTCATTCCTGTGGTAAATATTCAAACATAGTCTTCTTAGTGTGAAAATGGGAATTTATAAAGACCTCGGGCAGGAGATGATTTTGTCCGACTCCACCAGTCATGTATTAACTGATCCTTATCTTGATCACATGCCTGCTGAAACGGTTTCTGCAATAGTCGGGAAGAACGGTTATTTGAAGGTCAAGAGGGATATTTTTGGAAATTTACAACTGGAATGACTGCCTCGTTAACCAAGCCAGTCATTCCAGTGGGAAATTTTCAAAAGTAGTCCTCTCTTGGTCTTCAAATGGATACCGGCTAATTCCTAAATTTGAAATTTCATAATCATTAACTATTGACCTGTTCACTCCACCCAAAAACCACCTCTGTAAATGTCTTGAAAAATGTACATTTGCAGGGCACAGACAGCTATTTTTGCAAATTTAATTGCAAATATCTTAGTTGACATAGGCGTGGTTAAAGACAGGTGATCTGATGAGCAGGTGGACTAGGTATGGTGCTCTCACGTGCTCAAAAGTGACGTGAGATTTCACGTAAATTATTCTACCAACGATGGCGGAATCAGCATTTTAAGTTTTCGATTTAGCAAATTGTTTTTGATTATGTTTCAGGTTTGGTTGTAACTAACCTTACACAGTCACGCTGAAAGGAGGCTGCAGAGTTCACTAGGTCAAAGGTCAATTAAATTTCTGCATTTACAAAAACATGTCCGCTTTGGAAGTAGTGACCTTGAGGTCACAAGGCCAAAGTTACTGTGACCTTGGTACAAATGACGCTTCAGCCTAAGGTTCCTGCATTTAGCTCCACATCTCGCTACCACTTTCAGGATATCATAATGTTTAGTAAAATAATGTTTAAAAACACACAGTTACTAGAAGAGTCATCTATTGATTTTTGGTCAATGTCAAAGGTCAAGCTCAAGTTGAACTTGGTACAAGAATTTGTCCTCTTTACCTCGAGGTTCACACATTATGCTACATATGAGGATATGAATGGTCATTTTGATTTAGTGGTTAAGGTCAGAAGTCTAGGTCATACTGAACTTGGTAGAATATTAATTGTGACCATCTTGTTTTAAATACTTTGAGATCATCAACATGTCATATTGCAAGCAAACTACGCCCGTCTCGTCTAACAAATGAATTTGATCTTTGCTCCAATTTTGGTCGTCAATGATGAGGACAGACTTCATGACATCGAATTCCACAGAATTCTTGTTGTTTTGTTAATATTGTTACTGTTTTATTTTCAATATATATTTATCGCGCTTCTCAATAACTTTAATTTGTTTTACATTGTCTTAATGTATATTTACAACCGTCTAGCTTTCCAAACTTTGCCAGCGTAGTTAATAACGAGTTACATATTTCTTTCTTTATTGTCATAGATTAATATATTGTTACTATTAAATGCTTAATTGTAACATTGAAACTAGCTACTACCATAGTTTTAATGAGAATTAATCGTGACATGCTCACGTAATCCATTGATTTGACATTAAAACGTATTCAACTTTCTCCACACATCGTATATTACATGCGCATTATCCCTTTAACCCTTACCACTCTGATGTCATTACTCTATCTTTTACTGAGTCAATATCAAAGAAACTGATGTACATTTTTCAACAATTTTGGTGGAAGATTTTGCTGTCTACGACAGCACCATCTCCCACCAAATTTGGTGAAAAATGAACGCCAGTTCATCTTTTAAATTAATTTGAATATCTAAAGTTTTGACATCAGAGTGGTAAGGTCAGTTTGGTCAAGACAATCAAAATAGTTATGTCCAGGGCATAATTTAGAATTTGATATTTGCATAGCATGTATTGCTACGCAAATTATAAATTGCATAGTTGTCGGCAAAAATGTATAGCAATAAATTCCCTATATCTTAATCTCAGAGCAAACAAACAGGAAAGCTGTGGAATATTTTAAAATTAATATGACTGGAAGCCATTGCTGCCTAAGGCTTCCAGTCATATTAATTTAAAAATATTCAACAGAATATGCCATGCATGTGCATAGAAAAGAATTTAATTTTTCAGGAATTTGTCGTTGAAAGGGTTAATAATAGAATTTTGCATAGCAGATATAGCTATGCATGTTGCAGAATGTATAGCAAATGCCTAAATATATGTAGCAAATTGAGATGCGATAGCAGATAAATTATACCTTGATGTCCATTTGCAGGCCAAGAGAGGAGTATTTTTGTCGAGCCCCTAGCGAAACAGAGGAAATTGACATTGCGCTCCAAATGACATCCAATGTTTAGAGATTTGATCTCTACCAGCATTGCATCTAGTCTCTCTCGTAATTGAAATAATTTTCATATTTCTATATTTTTCGGGGTCTAGATTTAGCTTATTTTGGACCAAGAATTAAGTAAATGTTAGTTTTTCAATAGACATTTAATTCATCAAGGACTTATCCGATGTCAATAAAACTTTACAGATTTGTCCTATGCCATTCTTGCATCCCGTGTCTATCATAATTTTTGTGATTTTCAAATTTCATATTTTCTGGGGTTTGGCCATGGCTTAGCGTATTTTTGTGTGATAACCTGCTTAAGCATAATTAGGGGAATATAACGGTTTTTCATTTGACATTTAATCAATCAAGAACTTATCCAATCCCAATAAACTTTGCAGTTTTGATTTATACTATCAGTACACATGACAACAAATACAACTTTCTAATCTTTCCCTATTTTTACCGTGTTTGAACTTACGGGGAGCTTATTTTTGTTTAATATATATCCTGCTTAGCCCCAGAATTAGAAGAATGTTAAAGTTAGTCATCAAATCTGGTCAAGAAAATTAAGAGCATTTGTTCATTGAATGTCTATTTTCCGGCTATGAGAATATTTTCGAAATTGTATCACTGGAATGACTGGCTCTGTTATTGAACCAGTCATTCTGGTGATAAATTTTCAAAAAATAGTCTTCAATTTAACATTTCTCAAACATGTCAAGATCACTACAGAAGCCATTCTTGACCCGCTTGAGTGTGAAAAGGTTAAAAAAAACCATTGTAATATATTCTTCATACTCATATTAACTGGCCTCTGTAATGGTATTAACCAGAGCCGGTATCTGCCATGGCCTTGAGCAAAGTCCATTTGGAGGCGATAAACGAGCCAGTCATTCCAGTGCTAAATTTTCAAAAATACTTTTGGCCTGCAAATGGAGATTCAAAAAGCGCTTTTTCTTGACCAAATCTGACTATTAAAGGGTTAAATAATGTCCATTTGCGGGCCAAAAGCACAGTATCTTTGAAAATGTATTACTGGAATGACTGGTTCATTTAACAAGCCAGTCTTTTTAGTTATAAATTTTCAAACATATTCTCTTCTTGGCCTAGTAATGAGACATTCATTCAGGAAAAGTGTCAATTTTCTTGACAAATTTTAATCATGAATCAAAGCATAAACCCTTTAACCCGTATATCAGCGAAAAACTGCTTCTGCAGTGGTCTTGTGAAATGTCCATTCGCATATCAAAATAAGACTATTTTTGAAAATTTACCACTGGAATGACTGGCTCGATAACCGAGCCAGTCATTCCAGTGATAAATTTTCAAATATAGTCTTCTCTTGGTCTGGAAATAGACATTTTCTTAGAAAATTTAAATTTTCTTTAATAAATTTGAGGGTTAGGGTTAAGCTCATGCTATAGTGGTGATGTTAAGTGTGTGTACAGAGCCGTGTTTGATATGATAAATATATATATATATATATAATATTCTATTAATTTTTATAAGTTAACCCTTCTTTTCTCAACAGCGCATCAAAGCGCTCAAAATACTACTTGATATATCAATTAAACATTCTGATAGTCAATATTTTTCAAGATATTTTAATTTTAAGACTATTTTTGTCAATTTCCCACTGAATTATTTTACCAATAAATGGATAATGGTATAGAAAATTAAAGTTTTTACTTAAGTCAGTGTCTATCTGCAGGCCGAGAGAAGAGTTTGTTTGAAAATTTACCACTAGAATGACTGGCTCGGTTACCGAACCAGCCATTCAAGTGGTAAATATTCAAAAAATACTCTTCACTCGGCCTGCAGATGGACACTGACTAAGTAAAAACTTTAAAACCTTCAAAAATACTCTTCTCCGCGCTTTTCAAATAGCCATGTCAGAAGACCACTGCTAAGTTGTTTTTTGGTCAGTTTGACCTTTTAAAAGGTTAAGTTGACACAGGAGATATTTAAAGCATTCCGCTGATATTTATTAAATATATGGCTAGCAAAACCAAACATGACACATTCCTGCTAATATAGTTAATATAATAAATATATTGGATATTTTGAAAATAAAAGGTATTCATTGCTGGCGCAGATATTTTATGTTTATAACTTTATGCTAATGATACTGTATTAATACCAGCATTATTCTATTTCAATTGTATATCCGCATTTGTGCCAATTATAAGAATTATTATTTCTGATTATTAACAGCTATTATGTAGGAAGCCATTTCTTACGCAACCACAAACAAGTACTCGCTATAAACACATCTCTTAATATTCACAGCAAAATACTTGAATGTAAATTTGTTAAAATTGTATATTTTCAGAGGCTTAAAATGTGTGCCTCATTATAACTAAGCGAAATAAATATTAACCTAGGATAATTTCATTTCGAATAAATTAATCTGAAGTTGAAATAGGGACGCGTGTCTCTAATTCAATTTCACAGTTTTTAATAATTTATACGTAATTTAATCGTCATAGGCTAAGATTTTTTTTAGTTTCATTACATCTACATGTAGCTAGGTACACAATATTTAAGCTGGTAAAAGTTTACAATTTTAACAATTTTATTTTAAAGCATTTTGTTGTGAATATTCACCTTTGACTCTTGAGCACTCATGTTTCTCTAAGAATTTATAAATTTTATAGAAAATGTCCGTTTGCAGACCGAGAGAAGATCATTTTTTGAAGATCTATCACCGGAATGATAAATTTTCAAAAATAATCTTTGTCTGCAAATATACATTTCTCAGGACCACTACAGAAGCTGTTTTTGGTCAACTTGAGTGTTAAGCGGTTAATACAGGGACAAAGTGATTTAAAAATCTTTAATGGTCAAACCATGTGCTCTTGAAACATGCCATTTTGAGGGTCATGAGGAAAATATTTCTGAAAAACTGGAAGGGTAAATTTTCCAAAATATTTTCCCAGTAGCCTGGTAATATTCACTTTTCTTAATTAACTGCTTGTGTATTGCTCTAGGGATACGTCCATTTGCAGACCAAGAGAAGCCTAGTATTAAAAATTTACCACTGGAATGACTAGCTCGATAACCGAGCCAGTCATACCAGAGGAACGTTTTCAAAAATAATTTTCTCTTGGTCTGCAAATGCACATTTTCTATGGCAAAATTGAGATTATTTTGAACAAATTTGAGGGTTAATGGTCAAGATTGATCAATAGAATCAAACATTTGACCTGTGAAGAGAAAATTGAGCCAGCCATTCCAGTGGTAAATTTTTAAAATTAAATTTGTGGTTTGCAAACTAACTTTGGTTTACTTTTTGAAACCATTTCTGTCCAGTTTAACCATTAACCCTTTAACACACATAGCGGCCAAAAACGCCTTCAGCACTGGTCTTGAAAAATGTCCATTTGCAGACCAAGAGAAGTCTAGTTTTAAAATTTTACCACGAATGACTGGCTCGATAACCGAGCCAGTCAAGTCTGTAGGAAATTTTCAAAAATAAGCTTCTCTTTGTCTGCAAATGGACATTTTCTATGAGAAAATTGAAATTTTCCTGGATAAATTCGAATGTTAAAAGGGTTAAAGAGCTGATTACTTGAACTTTTACTGTTTAATTTATTAACATTATTTGCATAATTAATCTTCTTTTTAATTATTATGTTTATAAACCAATATCTTTATTTCTTTTATTAGCAAAATTAATATAACTACTAATATTTCAAATTTCATTTGACAGCAAGCGGTTTCTGCCCAAGACTAACAGTTTCCAGTCAAATTATGTTCGAAATGTTTAGCCGTATTCTAGTGTTGGCAGGATTAGCCTAGGAATTGACATGACTAGTCATCTTCCATATATCCCCATGCCTCCTCTTTTCGCGCATCTTCTCTTTTTGCGCACTGAGACAGGCGCTATTTCCTACCTCTCGTGCGATCATCACTTAATTGGTACGCACGCATACTGAATTACATTTGAAGCTAGGTTTATCATCGATAATCTGTGAAAATTTCATCACTTATTGCGCTCTTATTACTGGTCAGTATCAAGGCATAAAGCAGTGCTATTGAGTTTTAATCTTTGACAGTGCCACCATATTATTGCAATATTTTCAAAATTATTTCTATCCTTGTAATATAAACATAAAATACTAAGATTTGTACTGATATTTGATGATTAAAGCATTCGCGATGAGATTTTCTTTCCCTTTGAGAATGAATCAAGTGTTTTTATGCAGCTTGGGTGATATTTGTCAAAGTGATCTTTCAGATATCCTACCTACGATACCATTGGTTAAGATACACTAAGGTTAGACATAGGGAGAACGCACAGTAGCAAATATTGCAAAATAAATCTAGTGCCTGTGCACGAAAGGGATCACACCCTCAGAATAGGTAGCCAGTGATTTTTTACTGTGTATTGCTTGACCAAACATGACAAATGAATAAAACATTGGATTCCATACAGGTAAACCGGAACTGCCTTATGTTGAATATTTTGAAACTAATTTGACTGGGCGCTGTTTCTGCCATAGGCAACAGCTTTACGTTCCGTATGAGGTGCAGGATGGAATGATAATGTTTGCTAAGAAAAATGGTATCCCAACTTCCTTTACATGACACGTTTATGACGTAATATATGCCTCTGTGATGTATGACATCGTTTCGCGTGCAATTACGTTACAGATTGAAAATATGTTTTGTTTTTCGCGAGTCACCTCCAAACATGTTTCGCGAGATAGCAGGGTGCTCTAACAAAGATATCATTCCGTAGGAGAAACATGTTTTCTGCAGAGACATTTTAACAGAACGTTATGTTGTGTTTTCCATATGGAACGCAAGGCTGATGATATGGCTACTTTAATAAAGTTATTAAATAATTGAAATTGTTGCTCTTTGATACGAAATGGTAATGTAAAAGTGTGCAAATAGTTACGACGGCATAATATTTGTCATCTCCTCTTATGGTGATGGATAACCTGTGGTTTTTTCCTTCCATCTTTTTCATCCCTTCCATCCACCACAGCTTACAAATAAGTTAAAATGTTTCCAAAACAAAAATAGAAACATTAGTTAGTTAGTAAAATTATGAATACGAAGCAAGAAATATTCTGTTGAATTTTTTTAGACTTAATTTGATTGGAAGCCATTCATGCCTTAGGGAGCAAAGGCTTCTTATCAAATTATGTCCAAAAATATTCAACATCACCTTTTTTTTTTTTTGGCAAACACATTAAAATATTTCTGCACGGTACTGTATATATGGCAATTTCCGTTTTGCGTATTGCTTCCATTCTCTGTCATTTCTATGTATCTACAGTAGCGCTCAGAAATAACATGCTTCTAAAACAATTTAATATGTACTTTTGACTATTTTCGATTTAATTTGATTGGAAGCCGTTGGGTACCTATGGTAGTTGATTTGTCAAATGTGTATGAACTGTGAAATCAAACATTCCCTCTCCAAAACATGTTTTTCAATTGTTTACACATTCTGTATTTAGACCATTCTTAATGGTAGATCTGCTCATGTGTTTAACTTCAAACTGCTTTCTCATTTTCTTTGATAGAATCATATCCTCTCTTTTTTTCCATCCCCCATCTCTCCTTCCATCCTCTCCCTCCCTCCCTCCCCCCTCACCCTCTGTCCATCCCTCCCTCTCCCCCCCTCGCCCTCCCTCTCTCTCTCTCTCTCTCTCTCTCTCTCTCTCTCTCATTTCAGCTTTAAAAGTGCGTCCAATTAATTGACTGCTGATTCAATATGTATAGATATATAGTATATATTATTGTTAAGATACTTTTTTATTGAATAATAAATAGGTAGATATACTTTAAATCAATTGTTGAATCTTATCCTATTACTATGACAACCAATACTTTCTATGGCGGATACATACTGATTTTTAGATGGTGTCAAATGAGGTTTTCAGTCCTCAAAGTGGCGCTCTCATCCAGTAGTATAAATCTTTGACAGTGTGGTTAAAGTCTAAAACTAGAGTTCACTGTCGATGGCGCCATGTAAAATCTCCACACTTTCGCCAACTGCATTCTGCACCAACACCTCCATCTCACCACCCTGGGAGCGGCCTGATGTAAATGTTGTCTCACAATCAGCAATCATATGGGTTAAAGTTACATAAGAAATTTGATTGAATTATGCCCACATGTTATGTGTTGGAATTTTGAAACCTGAATTCTAGGTGCCTAGGGCAGCAACAGCTTCCAGTCAAATTAGTTTCAAAATATTCAACAGATTATTTTTTTAATTATTAAGAATCTATCATACTTGCGACTTGGTTTGAAAGGGGTAATTATCCTTGACCATGCTATAATTACTGCATTCAGAATGGGTAAAAAATGAGAACCTGTTCTGAGCAACCGTTAATTGATCATCCGTTAGTATATAAAACCAATCATCGATCACAAAAATAGTACCAATTCCCAACACTAGTTTCAATATATTCAAGAGTGTTTAGTAAATTGTAAATTTATCAGAGACACAAGTAGTACACTAGTGGCGATCTATTAGATATTTTCATGACTGACCTAGTATGATTGTGACATCACGTAACAAGCGACATAATTTATTATGACATCATATACTTGAGTGACAGATCAGATCGCTCCATTGTTATACTATTTTGGCCATCCTGAAGCCCTAGTAAAGAATTGCAATGGACATAGCTTTCTGCCGGATAAGGATGGTCAAACTCAATTGATTTAGGCCAAATTTGAAATGAAATTGAATATTATCAAGCCAGAGTTTGAGGCGTATACTAGTTTTGAGTCGCAATGGACCTTGCCATTTTTATCTATTCCCCGCCCATCTCTAGCTAAGCTCTGTTGGGATCGATCAATCTCAGAACTCCCGAACTATCAATTTCCAGAAATCTATACAGATATGTTGTTGAATATTTTGAAACTAATTTGACTGGATGCTGTTGCTGCCTAATAGTAGAGACATGCAATTCCTACAACATGTCTGACTATTAAGAGTTAAAGACAGAATCATCCTTAAGGCATTTTGATCCACGTCTGATCAAACAAAGAAGATCAGACAATTTGGCTAGTTGCCATCTTGGATTTTGTACTATTTATAGAAACATGTTTAAAAATCTATGGAACCGGTTGGAGGATCGATTCAAAACTCATGAAGCAGCATCTAGAGAAACAGCTGAACCAAAATGGTTTGGCGGCCATCTTGGATGACCTAGTTTTGGCGAAAATAATTTCTCCAGAAATGCTGAACGGATTGGTACGAATTACGAGATATGATTAGTGACTAAGAGCCATTAAGGTTTCTTCAAGGTAAACTGATATGTAAAAAAATAGCCCAATCAAAATGTAGCATATTGGATTTTTTTATTTGATGGATTTTGAAGACGAAATTGATTTTAGCTCATCTGGCCTGAAAGGCCAAGTGAGCTTATGCCATGGCGACCGTCCATCGCCCTTCAACTTTTCCTTTAAATGACTTCTTCTCAAGAACCACTGGGCCGATTTCAATTATATTTGGCAGGAAGCATCCTTAGAACATAGGGATCCAAGTTTGTTCAAATGAAGCCGATCGGCCAATCTTGGATTTTGGCCAATTTTAGGAAAAATCTGAAAATCTCCGAAACCGCTTGGGGAATCAATTCAAAACACATGAAACATCATCTAGGGCAAGAGGTAAGCCAATTTGTTCACGAGGACTTGATTGACCAAATGGTTTGGCGGCCATCTTAGATGACATAGTTTTCCTGAAAATGACTTCTCCAGAACCGCTGAAGGGATCAGGCCAAAATTTGTGAGATATGATTAGGGACTAAGCATAATTAAAGTTTGTCAAGGGAAGTTGATCCGTCAAAAAACATGGCCGCCGTTGGCCCATCAAAATATAGCATGTTTGGCGGCCATTTTGGATTTTTTATTTGATAGATTTTGAGGCCAAAATTGGTTGTATATATGTTTTTGAGTATTCTGAGCTTAAATTTGCCATTTTCGAAACTGTCGGATAAACGGTTTGGCCGCCATCTTGGATTATTTTCCCGCCAAAGGTTCCCATACTAAAGCAATGGGAAATTTAAAATGTCTTCTCAAGAACTACTAGGCCGATTTCAATTATATTTGTCAGGAAGCATCCTTAGGGCATAGAGATTCAAGTTTGTTCAAATGAACCTGATTGGCCAATTTAGTCGGCGGCCATCTTGGATTTCGGCCAATTTTAGGAAACGTCTTTAAAAATCTTCTGAAACTGCTGGCGGAATCGATTCAAAACTCATGAAACATCATCTAGGGCAAGATGTAAGCCAAGTTTGTTCAAGAGGACTTAATTGACCAAATGGTTCTGTGGCGATCTTGGATGACCTAGTTTTCCTGAAAACGACTGCTCTAGAACCACTGAAGTGATCAGGCCGAAATTGGGCAAATAAGATTAGGGACTAAGTACCATTAACATTTGCTCAAGGGAAGTTGATCTGTCAAAAAACATGGCTGCTGTGAGCCAATCTAAATTGACCCACTGGAAGCGTGTTATGGGCATGGTTCCGTATATTTATAATTTATCGTTCTATCGGCGATAGCCCTTTAAGTTTTTTAGTATGGCGGTTTCAAATTTCCCACATTAGAAACTATCCGATAACCGGTTTGGTGATCATCTTGTATTTTTATCCCATCGAAAACTCCCATACTAAAGCAATGGAAAAAGTAATGCAGTGTGGTGTTATATACTTTTAAGTACAGTGAAAACAAATTCTGAAATTCATATACTAAAGCCTTTCTCAAGACAAAAGCCGATTTTGGCCAGCTTGAGGGTCAAATGAACCTTGATGAACCTTGATGAAATCAGCTTCTAATTGATTCAGATATCGAGAGCTCGCAATGTACCTTTCCAGTTTTAGCTATGCCCCGTCCATCTCTAGCTAAGCTCCACCCACACCACTCTGGTGCTGGGATCAATCGATCTCTGAACACCCTGGCTATCAATTTCCAAAAAACCACAGGTAAGCTGTTGAATATTTTGAAACTAATTTGACTGGGCGCTGTTGCTGCCTAAGGCAGCAACAGCTCCCAGTCAAATTAGTTTCAAAATATTCAACAGCATGTTTATTAAATCGTAAAGACATACAATTCATCTAACAACTCTTAATCTGTCACGACGAACTTATTCACGTCATCCATGACGTCATTGGTTATGACGTCATCCTACACGTCACGTAGTTGATTATGACATTATATGACGTCAGATGATGGATGGATAAACTGGAAATGTAAATTCCACCAATTCGTCGCCACATAGTTGGTATAGTTCGTGTATGTTTCAACCATAATAAATTATGCTTTGAAAACTTATTCAACATACATGTTTAAAATAAATGCATTGGAAAATTAGCCTTTGATAGACGTCATAGTAACAGATTTCAAAATAATTCCCAATAATGTATAGGCTTTTATTTTCTACTGTTGCGCTTTGCGTATCAAAGGACAATAACCTTAAATTTGTCCATGTGTACTTTCCGTTTCCACATGAAACCGTTTATCAACTTTTGAAACTCAGAATAGTATGACAGATGCCAATCATGTGTTATTTAAAACAACACTTCTATATCAGAATAACTCGCTTTAAATTTTAATGGCATGACAAGTGTGTTATCAGTTGGTTGATAAGCCAGTTCCACAAGCATTTCTTTCACCTATTGCATAGGTTGTTGGACTATCAAGATCCTGTGTTTTTATAGACTATAACGAGCCACTGATAATGCAGCTTAGAGGGCCGATACTAGGTTAATACCGGGCCATATAATTGATGAATTCAATTTATCGATCAATCATATAACGCCATAATCAACAACGTCACGTGTAGGATAACGCCATAATCAATTACTTCATGAATGACATAATGTAATCCGTCTTAAACACTTAATAGTCCGTCAAATTGTACGACTTGTATGCCGTTACTACTTAATAAACATTCTGTTGAATATTTTGAAACTAAATCGATTGGACGCACTTGCTGCCATAGGGAGTAACACCACCCAGTCAAATTGGTTTCAAAATATCCTACAGCTTACCTGTATGGTTTTCTGGAAACTGATACTCAGCGGGTGCAGGGATGGTTTGATCCCAACACGGGCAAAGCGTGGGTGGAGCTTAACTAGAGATATACTGGGAATAGCTAAAATGGGATTCCTCCATTTGCCCGGTATTGATCTATTACCAGCCCAATAGCCTGCGTTTTCAGGGAGCCATTTTGGCTTCAACTCAACTTTGTTATTTCTTCTTCATTTTCATTCGTCCAAAACTCCTTCTACGAGGTGGATTTTTCAGTTTTTCAAAATCAAAAATAAAACCAAAATCATTATTCTGATCAGAGCTGCACATATAAGCCACCATTCCTGCGTAATACTCGTCCTTACTGATGAACCCGTCTCGGTTCACGTCCCACTTGTCAAATATTGCTTGATTCAGAACGTTATTGTCACGTGACAGGCATTTATTCATAAGGTTCAGTTCATCTGAGGAGATCAATCCGTCATCATTAGCATCCATAATCGCGAAGAGATGCCTGCTCAGCTCCGTAGCGCAATGCTCCAATTCCGTTCTGTCATTCCGATACAGTTTACCGAGAGCGTCCACGTATTCCTCCTCGGTTATTCGCTTTTTATCCTGGCCCAGTAACTTCTCCACGACCTTCCACCACCTCATGACGTTCTGGGTGGCCTTCACGCTGTCCACGCTGTCCAGTTTGTAGGTGGTGATGATTCGCTGAGCTTTTAAGCCGAAATCCTGAACCGTTATGTAACTGTCACCGTCCTCGTCGAACATTCGGAAGAAATTCCGCCATTTCTTTTCTAAATTGGAAAGCTGGTCGGGTGATGTGGATGGCTGCAAGAAAAGCACAGAAAATACAGGTAGCAGATAACATTGGTATTTACAGGTGTTGGCTAATAGACCTCTCCATGCTTATCCGTCGATCATCTGACGTAATTAAGTAAGTGACGTGTATGACGACGTCATAATCATGACGTTATGAATTATTCGAAATAGTCCGTCTTTAACACTTAATAGTTCGACACGTTACGAATTTTATGTAATTGCTATTTAATAAACATTCTGTTGAATATTTTGAAATTAATTCGACTGGACGTTGTTGCTGCCATAGGCAGCAACAGCGCCCAGTCAAATTAGTTTCAAAGTATTTAACAGCTTACCTGTATAGTTTTCTGGAAATGAATAGTCAGGGATTCCAGAGATCGCTCAATCCCTTAGAGAGAGCTTAGAGCGAGATGGACGGAGCGTAGCTAAAACTGGAAAGGGCCATTGTTACTCACGCCGCCAAAGGCCGGACTTGGTGCCGTCTGTGTGTGCGTTTGTCTGTCTGCCTGTCTGTCTGTCTGTCTGCTTGTTCGAGGTATATCTCCGGAATTCTATGAGGTAGAATCAGCAAATTTGGCACACATTCATACCATGAGTGGGTAGTAATAAATCTTAATTTGAGGTCAAAAGGTCAAACATTGAGGTCACGGGGTCACTTAGTGCATATGGGAATACACATTTTCGTCGATAACTCTGCAATGCAAGAAGGGATACGCACCAAATCTGCAACATAAATTCATATTGTTGTTGGCTAGAAGCAAAATCTAGTTTCAAGGTCAAGAGCTTAAATGGCGAGGTCAGCATCTCCCTCGAGTGCTTTTTAATTTGGTTTCTATTGAAATGGAGATGTTGTTTAAGAACATTTAGATTTCAAAAATAAACCTGGGATTGGGTGAGTACCCTGCTCCGGCTTTCTAGTTTTAAGGAAAATGATCATTGATGTTTACATCTGAAAGTGAATTAGGCTTAGCGTAGCGTGTCAATGGTAGGTCTATGAATCCCATATATTCTTAACCGGAGATGCAATCTGAGGCCTATTTCGCATAATTTTATTAATTATTAATTGGTCAAAATTTTTCAAGAAAATTAAAAATTTTGAAGGCCAAGAGAAGAACACTTTTGTAAATTTACCAGTCAAATTTACGAAAATAGCATTCTCTCGTCCTGCAAATGAACATTCCTCGGCACCACGGTAGAATTTGTTTTACCATAAAAGTGGTATTAAATGGGCAATAAGATTCACGTCTTCGCATAGCCAATATTCATTTGCAGGCCAAGAGAAGAATATTTTTGAAAATTTACGACTGGAATGACTGGCTCGGTTACCGAGCCAGTCATTCCAGTGGTACATTTTCAAAAATACTCTTCTCTTGGACTGCAAATTGGCATTGAGCAAGACGACTGCATTACTGTAGTGTAGATGGTACCGAGTTTTTCTCTTCGTTGCGTTATGTAGCCTATAGAAAAAAACACCTTAATTTTGTTTTGTTTTTTTGGTTTAAAGTGCGAGGCCCTGTATACTTCAGCGACGGCATATACGCGTTCAATTATGCTTACCGGTACCAGGTAAAATCGGCCATAGACATAGGAAGAAACCGCCTCCAGTTAAATTATTCTCAAGTTGTTTTAATTAATACATCAAAAGGAGTTTGTCGTACCAGAGACTAATCAATATCACTGACTATAGATTAAGCCAACCAACCGTCTTTATCCCCGTAACGCGTAGACTACACAGCAGAAATAACAATCTTTTAGTTGAGGATAGCGAATCAATAGACCGCCATGTCCATTACTTAGTTAGTCAGTTAGTCTGTCACAAAGGCTTATTTCGGACGGGATCTTTGATGACACTTTCTTGGTGGTCCATTATCTGATCCCTTAGGACACATTTGACGATTTGACTAGACACCCCGCCTCGCAAAATGCTTTGCGCCCCCCTCCCTCCTAACTCACCCCCCCCCCCCCCTTGAAAAAGTGCATGAAGATATTCATATATACAGTGCTTTCACCGTGGTCACTACATCACTGGTGACCGTATCAAATAAGAGTTGTGTTTATCACTCAAGAAGCGGGAAATGGCTTCTCAGAACAGCAAATTGTCACGTGTCTGTATTGGGGGTGTTTATAGGCCAGCTCTCCGGTCTCTATCCACCCAAAAAGTAAACCTGTCCCTCACACCCGAAAATATGTCACTGACAAAGGGCGTTGGGGTTACTGGGCATTACGATGCCCGCTGTAATTGGCGTTTTCCCACTCTAGCTATACAAAAGATGCTTGTTTTGACTAGTTTTCTTTCAAAACAAAGGCGAGTCAGAAATTAACTGGTAAAGTATCTACTCTGTCGGCTAAATCCGGTTTTAAGAATGTAACTTTGTTGAATTTCCGGCCAATTCCGGCAATTTCCGGATAATTCCAAGAAACTATAAATTCCTGTAAATCTGCCAATTTCCGGACAATTCCGTCAAATTCCGGCAATAAGCAAATAGTAGATAGGTAGGTCCTAGAGTAGACTCTTTAGTCAGACCTGTCGGCCACATATATAAGCCTTTCTGTTGAAACGTGGTCAAGATTTTTTAATTGACTAATTTGAACAATTATTCAATTTCAATTCAATTTAATGTATTACTCCCAGACTTTATACAAAGTATGTGGGGAACATATTTACATTTATATAGATATATACAAGTGTACAAGTTTATAGCAGTTGTTTATTTTGTTGGTTTTTTTGTTTCAGCAATAACAGTACTACTGCTAGTAGAATTTGTAGTAGTAGTAGTAGTAGTAGTAGTAGTAGTAGTAGTAGTAGTAGTCGTAGTAGTCGTAGCAGTAGCAGTCGTCGTAGTCGTCGTCATTGTTGCTGTTGTTCAGTACTAGGTCAGGGATAAGTACACATTTTAGAGTGTCATAACTCTTGCGACAAGTGTCTCTGATCTAATTGTATAGCACACTTCGGCACACAAAATGAGAAAAATTATTCTATTTCTGCCAAAGTGCGCTATAACCTTTGCAGCAAATTGGCATAGTTTTCTTTGCAATGTCAAGTTGGGAGTCGACAATAGCTTTTCAAATTTATAGTAGTTTGGTCGTGTAGAGTAATAGGCAGGTATGAATAACGGGGTTCTTAAAAAATTGACATAGAAACAAGTAATGGTATTCGTCACCAATATCATTATTATTGCATAATGGACATGTTCTGTTCATTTTTGGTATTCCTGTCCAGCGGCCTGTTTCGATTGGTAAGTGGTGATTGGCAGGCCTAAGTTTCGTAAGAGTTCTTCTACTAGCTTCCTTTAATTTTAATAAATATGGGTCTAAACAGATTTCTGATTTAAATAGTCTATGCGTTTCGCCCCTAGATAAATTACTTAATGATTCTTGCCATGTTATTAAAAGCTTAATTTATAAGTAAATAAAGAATATTATTATTTTTATTATTATTATTATTATTATTATTATTATTATTATTATTAAGTATTTTAATTAGATGATGTTCTTATTTATATTATAAAGGGGAGACCGCGTTAATTGGAACGTGGAGTTAATTGAAACACGAAATAACTGGTTAAGATCGCTCACCATGCTTGCGCGGTGTCAGCTAGTGAATACACCAACAACAACGACAACGAAAACGACAACGGCGACGACGACAACAACAACGACAACAACAATAACTATAGCAGCGACAGCAACAACAGCAACAATAACAACAATATTAATAATAGTAAGGTTTAAACATAGTAGTCAACCATGTCTAGAAAACTACTCTACCGCTAGATGTCGCTCCATTCAGACTAGTGCTCGAGTCGGACCACATGCTTTTGAACCCAAATGGAACAAACTGACCGCATTAGTGAACAGGTTCCACCGGGTGGGTGCACAAGATTCCCCATAAACTACCTAAGATTCGATCCGATCTGTTACTCAAGTGCCTGATGTCATAATAAAAATGTGTCACTTTTTATCTGACGTTACAATCATACAACGTAAGCAGGCAACTGCCCTAGTAACCCGCTTGGTGTCCCACACTGGTTATTCAAGATCTCCCCTAAGCTAGCTAAGAACCGACCCTATGTAACCCAAGTATCTGATGTCATAATAGAAATGCGTCAGCTGTCGGCTAACGCTATAGTGTAACGTTATAATGTGGTCTTCTTAAAGATTTCCCTTAAACCAACTAAGAACTGACCCTATGTTACCCAAGTATCTGATGTCATAATAGAAATGCGTTAGCTGTCAGCTAACGTTATAGTGTAACGTTATAATGTGGTCCTCTTAAAGACTTGCCTTAAACCAACTAAGAACTGACCCGTCTGTTACCCAAGTATCTGATGTCATAAAAAACACGTCACATTTTAGCCGACGCCAAAATCACATAATGCAAACAACCACCTGCCTTAACAACCAGTTTGTTGCCCCACGCTGTGGCTATCCAAGAAACAATAACAAGAAACCTAATTGTAGAAAAATTATAGAGTAACACGATGAGAGGCTGTTTTGTAGATTTAACACTGCAATGACTGGTTCGGTTATCGAGTCACTCCGGTGGTGAATACCCAAAATAGTCTCTGTCGCGATATGAATGAATATAATTGTCTATTGTTGAAAATAAGGTTGTTCTGTATTTTAGCTTAAAAAATGAATACCTTATGTACAGCAATAACCCATTTCTAAGAATACCAATCTGACCATTTTTTATAATCAGTTATTAAATATTTATTATAATCTAAATCCTGATGACCCCCACAATATGACCACTATAATTTTAGTACTTTGTTATTGAGATGGCGGTACAATAACAGTAAAAATTCTGTCATTACTAATTATGAAGTACGTGTAAATAATAACTGTAACTTTCATAATTTAATTCTAAGTTACTACTACTACTACTTCTACTACTACTACTACTACTACTACTACTACTACTACTGCTGCTGCTGCTGCTGCTGCTGCTACTGCTGCTGCTATTGCTGCTGCTGCTGCTACTGCTGCTGCTATTGCTGCTGCTGCTGCTGCTGCTGCTGCTACTACTACTACTACTACTACTACTACTACTACTACTACTACTACTACTACTACCACTACTACTACTACCGAAAGCACAAACAGTGGTTATATAACTAGATAAATACCAAAATATGTAATTATGAATTGATATATAATGTCTGATCGCCATAACATTTATAATTTCTGTAAATTCATATTCCCCATATGCCATTATGTGGCCTGGGTGTAAATAAAATAATCTAATCTAATCTAATTGTGGTATTGTTTGACAGCCATATCTGTAGGAAGAGCTGTTTTGACAAAACCATCGGTGTCTGTAGATCACGCAAATTCCTTGGGAACCGGCGCTGAGAAATAGGAGACCGCAACTGAAGATGCTTTAGTATTAGAAACAGTAGCAGAAAACAGGACCATCGTGGCAGAAGAGATTCAGGAAGCCAGACGCGGTACACAGACTCCACTCAGAACCGACACAACCGAGAAGACAGAGTGTCGTAATTGTTACAGGACTGCTAAAGGGATACAGATTCCATGGGAAAGCCTCTTTTTTTTAAAACATATTTTATTGCATATATTACAATGGGATTGGGCACAAGCTGTTCGAAACTTAGAAAAGCCTACAGAAAAAATGTATAGGCGGCAAACATAAACATATACTCAAAATAACAAAGTAAACGTATAAACAGATTAAATTTTATAATACATGTACATCATATTGAGTATTTATATGAGAGAGAGAGCGAGAGAGAGAGAGAGGGAGGGAGGGAGGGAGGGAGAGAGAGAAAGAGAGAGAGAGAGAAGTATAGTGAAGAGAGATCCAGAGAGGATAGTGAGGCCAATAATTTTGCCCAACAGTAATATTTTCATGATGACCACCATAACAAAACGCCCAAGGGCCAGTGTTGCTCACCTGGATCATTTGCACCGGAAAATATGGAAATTTGGGTTGAAAGCTTTCAGGTCGTTTTACAGGAGTATCATTTTGGCAATCTCCGGACAATTTTTAAAAAACAAACCTAAGATTTTCTAAGATTTTCACTCAGACAATTGTCTGATCAAAACTCCGATTGGTATTTATTTATGGGCTATCCACCATAGGGCTTTTCCACCAAAAATTGGTTGAAATCCGCCAAGGCGTTTATGAGGAGTAGAATTTTGACCCTTTAGTGTCGACACCGGCCATGTCCGGCCTTCTTAGTGGTCTAGATGGGTGCCCAGTTGTAGACCAGAAGACGACTAATCCTGAATCTACAACTGAAATGACTGACCCGACAACCGGGCCAGTCCTTCCAGTCGCAAACTCCCAAAACCAGTCGTCCCCCCCCCCCCGCAAATGGGCATTCACAAAGCAAATATGCTAATTTTCAGGAACAAATTTCGTCACTAAAGGGTTAAAGCAAAATTTGATGCACGACAGGCGACGGACGGACGAACGAAAGATGGACAACGGACGATCGCCCTTACTTAGGCTCGCATGGTCCTTCAGACCAGGGGAGCTAATAATAATAATAATAATAATAATAATAATAATAATAATAATAATAATAATAATAATAATAATAATGTTCATTAGAATCTATTTGTTTGTTTTATAAAGTTGCATATTCTTATGAACAGCGTTGTATTTATTACATCAGATAGTTTTTTTGCTACCATTCAAAATGAGGTCGAGCGAAGCAACCAGCATTACTTCATTCACAAAGCTCAACAAATTACGACGTTCGGCTGTCCATTTTGGACAGTCAAAAAAGTAGTGATAAGCAGTTTCTTGAACCAGACACAGCGCACAATTTGGATCTTCCAATAAGGGTAAATGATGCAAATCACTGTTTAGTTGACCACATTTATTTCGCAATTCGCAATGGATAATATTTTCCTTTCTCTTGCCTTTTGAGTAATAAAAGGGAACCTTTTCAGGAGTGTCCGGTTCGTTCGAAAATAACTGTTTCTTGAAAATTAAAATCGACGGAGATGTTCTAATGCTTAAATCTAATTAATTCCATAGTTTAAGCACACTAGGTAGAAACGATTTGTTAAAGGTTTCGAGACGACACCTTGGAATTAAACAGTTTTCCGGTTGCCTGAGCTCATAACGGGCATTGTCTCCGACTTTGTCGGGGAGAATATCAGTTATGATGTCAGGACACTCGCCATTTGCAATTTTATAAAACATAATAAGCTTTTTGTGCTTGCGACGAATGCGCAAAGACAGTCCGGTCTCGCTAGACAGATTTATGAGTGGAGTGTACCGCGGTAATCCAGATATAATTCGCATAGCCTCATTTTGAATGTTTTCTAGTTTTTCAGCATCCCGGTCCGAACACCCATCCCAGATCTCGCTGGCATATTCAAGTACGGGCCGCGAATACGCAGCATAGATCCTGAATAAGGTATCTCTACTCAAGGTGTACTTCATTCGTCACATAGTAGCTAAAATTTTAGAAGCCCTTTTTACTATTAAATCAATATGACTGGACCATTTTAGATCCGCGGAAATTAGTATACCTAGATACTTACAACGTTGTGTATTTTCTAACAAATTATCGTTTAAATAGAGATCTGGCGGTTGAAATGTATTGGAGTTTGATATAGCTAGGCTCACTGTCTTAGATGCATTAAAAAGATCTAACCACTGGTTTGCCCAATCAGAGACTGTCTTTAAATCATTATTTAAGTTTATTTCAATTTCATTACTTGAGCAACCCATGCCGCATAACGCAGTGTCGTCGGCGTATGATCTAAGAATGCCTTCTATGTGTTCCGAAATATCATTTATATATAGCAGGAACAAGAGGGGACCAAGTACAGACCCTTGTGGAACTCCAACTTCAATTTGTTTAAATGACGATCTGTCCTGATTTACGGCGACACATTGTCTTCTCATCGTAAGATAGTTTGTAAACCAAGAAGGTAGATTTCCGCCTATCCCATACTCCTGAAGTTTGAAAATTAAACTTTTGTGCCATACTCTATCAAAGGTCTTCGAGATATCACAAACAACGACACATGCAGATTTATGCTCATCGAGGCCTTTTGACAATGTATGGAACAGTTCAATCAGTTGAAAGACAGTAGAATAGCCAGGACGAAAGCCAGACTGATACTTATACAAAAGATTGTGCCCAATAAGAAAATTATGAACGTGCTTAAAAATTATCCTTTCCATCACTTTTCCTACAGTACTCAGAAGCGAGATAGGGCGATAGTTTTCAGGCAAATTTGTATCCCCCTTTTTGAAAAGAGAGAAAACTGTGGCTGTTTTTCAAGCATTGGGAAATATGCCGCTTTCAAGTGATTTGTTGAAAATCAAATTAAGTGAAAAGGCTATAGAATGCATCGTCTCTTTAAGCATTTTATGACTAATCGAGTCATCTCCAGATGCCTTATTTAGTTTAAGTGTTTTTATTATATCTGTTTTTTCGTTTTCGTGAATTAATATATCAGATAATATAGTTTGTGTCTTTAAATGAAATCTTGGGAGGGAACTGCTTTCATCTACATTTGAGATAGAAATAAAATAATCATTTAAAACAGTTGCCTTTTCAAAATCTTTATTTGCAAATTTCACGTCACCGTTGACGAAAGCCTCTACTTGCTTGTGGTAGAGATGAAGAAGCGAAGAGACCACCAATGATAACACATTATATAAAGAACTCTTCCATTATATCACCCATGGCATACAGCTTCTTATTCAATATCACAAACATCAATCACATTTCTCTCTGTTAATCGTCCATCATGTCTGTGAACTGTCGCAATGTTTCCTCAAACCAGTATTGTAACCTCAATAATAACAACGGTCTTCCAAAGAAACTTACAGCTTCTAAGTGTCGCGTTAATCTCCCCCAAACAATAATTGGATAATAGTGGTATAGATACAGACTGGCTTTCCCAGAGACGCCAACCTCTGGTTTTAAAACGAAGCATACCTATAAATGACGACATAATTCACCTTTCCAGAGGATCCATCCATCATCTGACCTCGTATGGCGTCATAATCAGCTCAGCGCGCGTATGATGACGTCACAATCATTACGTCACAAAAGGGTTCCATAGAGACCGCCATCAAATCTCAAACAGTGCGACACGTTGTATGAATTGTATGTCTTTGTAATTCTTTGCTATTTAATAAACATGCTGTTTAATATTTTGAAACTAATTTGACTGGGCGCTGTTGCTGCCTTAGGCAACAACAGCACCCAGTCAAATTAGTTTCAAAATATTCAACAGCTTACCTGTGTGTTATTTTTGGAAATTGATAGTCAGGTTGTTCAGAGATCGACCGATCCCAACACGAGCGAGGTGTTGGTGGAGCTTAGCTAGAGATGGGCGGGGCATAGCTAAAACGGGAAATGTCCATTCCCCACATTAAAAAAAATATGTTCTTATTGAATGTCTATTTGCAGGCCAAGTGAAGACTATTTTGGAAAATGGACCATTGGAATGGCTGGCTCGGTTACCATTAGTGCTCACCTAGCACACACAGACCGACCACAAAGCAGGAAGAAATTCACACCATGCTCAAAATGTCAAGTACCACTTCTGTCAGGTCATGAACCAAACATACGTTTTAAAGATGTTAGTAGCTACACAAAGCTAACTTGCAGAGGCAAGATAGTTGGTAACCGCCAGACAAATATGATCACATGTAAACATTGTAAAAAATAATAGGGGGGTGGGTGGTGGCGGAGAACGCACGCACAAGATCAGAATATAGGAACACCTAACGTTCAATCACTAATTCCAAAGCAACACATAGACTTTTACACACCATATGTCTAGATATTTCACCACTGAAAACAACTAAAAAAGCGATAGACAGTATCGCACCATCCAGGTTGGGTGAGGTTGCCAAGATTTCGCCTCACGTCGTTATTAAGGTAAATTCACCATGGCCATCATATCCCCTTTGCAAACAGCAATTTTATTAAGTTAATAACGTCAGTTTGACCATTGCCAATGGATGATTCCAGTTTATCCATCAATCATATGACGTCATATTCAACTACGCGACGTGTAAGATGACGCCATAATCAAGTACTTTATGAATGACGTAGCTAAGTTCGTTGCGAACGCTTAATTGATGTCGGACTAAGCGTTGTTGTACGCATTGTAGGCATGTCTTTACTATTTAATAAACACGCAGGCAGCAACAGCACCCAGTCAAATTAGTTTCAAAATAATCAATAGCTTTCCTGTATAGTTTTCTGGAAATTGATTGTCAGGGAGTTCAGGGATCGATCGATCCCAACACGAGCGACGTGTGGGTGGAGCTTAGCTAAAGATGGGCGGGGCATAGCTAAAACTGGATTCCTCCGTTGGCTTAAACCTTCATGCACTCTGGGGTAAGATTTGTGGAGATGATTTATCAGTGCGTGCTGCTGTTTGCTCGCTGATATCGCCTGAAATCCACCAGCATGGCACTAGACCATATCTAATTGCGTGATCCGTGGGTAATAAGTAATCATATATTGTCGACTATTTACTAGCCAAACGCACGTTTTAAATGGCGCATGCCTTTGACTTACGGATAGTCAACCATAGTTCACCAGCGGAGCGTAATCCTAGTTGTAAATGTCTCCCAGATGGCATTTTTACCACGGAGACCATACAGAGCTTTTTGGTTTTTCCGTTGGCGTTTGCTATCATAAACGCACTATTGATCGATCTATTGCCAAATATTGCACAGAAGACGTATGCAACTACAGGTAACCCGCACTAATAGTAACAATTCATAAGCCTGTGCGTGTTTATAATGGGTACGTGCGAGCGTACGTGTACGTGTTTGTGTCCATGCGTGCGTGCGTGCGTGCGTGCGTGTTTGTGTGTAACTTTACTCACGTGTTTCCTGTCAAACTGGAAGATGAATGAATAGTCGTTTGTGGGGTCGACACTACTGATATATTGCGTCATTCCTTCCTGGTATTCCCCCTTACTAATCACACCGTCGCTATTGGTGTCCCATCGTCGGAAGATCGTGTCACTGACGTGGCGGTCCGCTTGGCCAAAGCACCTATCAATAGATGACGTCATAGGTTACGGAAGTCAAACCAGCTCTAACACCTCTAAATCATACTTCTATCAATGGACCTTTCCAGTTTTTTCATCAATCATATGACGTCATAATCAACTACATGACGTGTAGGATGACCTCATAATCAATTACGTCAAAATTGACGCGGATAAGTTCGTTACGAACTCTTAATTCATGACGGACTAATCTGTGTTGAACGAAATGTGTCTATCTACTTAATAAACATGCCGTTGAATACTTCAAAGCTCCCCTTTGGCAACAACCAACAGCACCAATTCGAATTGCTTTTAAAAGGAGTTCAGGGATCGATCGATCCCAACAGGAGCGAAGTGTGGGTGGAGCTTAACTAGAGATGGGCGGGGCATGGCCAAAACTGGATTCCTCCATTAACCCTTTAAAGGTCAAGGCCACGTGATGATGAATTTGGTCAATATGCCACTGGAATTTACAAAAATTGCTTTTTTGTCTTGCAAATGTAACCAACCACTGCAAACGCGTATTCCGCCGGATTGACTAGCCAATTGATGGGTCAGTGGTCAGGAAAATACAATTATTGCGTAGGCGGTGTCCAGTTTTTGGCCAAGAGAAGAGTATTTTTGAAAATGTTCCACTGGAATGACTGGCTCGGTAACCGAGCCAGTAATTCCAGTGAAACATTTTCAAAAATGCTCTTCTCTTGGTCTGAAAATGGACATTCCCCAGTACCAGAGACTGCTTTTGACAGACGTGATCTTTAAAGAGTTAAGTTGACACAGGAGGGTTAAGAACGAGTGTTAGAAAGACCGCCTCTCATCCAGACCCACACTCATCTGGCTCCAAAGCTTGTATTCTGTTCCAAGTTCTATGCCCACCCCTCCCCCACCTCCGTGTCAACTAAGCTCGTTAACCCTCTCATGTCGAAACCGTCCCAACCCGGCCTCTGCAGTGGTCTTGAGGAATGTCCATTTGCAGGCCAAGAGATGAGTATTTTTGAAATTTTACCACTGAAATGACTGGCTCTAGCTAGCCATTCCAGTGGTAAATTAAAAAAAATACTCTTCTCTTGGCCTGCAGATGAGCATTTAATAAGGAAATATTTTGATTTCCTTGACGAAATTTAGACATTAAAGGGTTAATTGACTAGTTGGATAACAACGGCCGCTGTAGTGCTCTTAAGCAATATCATTTCGCAGGACAACAAAAGGTTTTTTGTTTGTAAATTTCTGTGGTAAATTTACCAAATAATCTTCTCTTGGACTGTCCAAACTAAAGATTTTCAGAATTTTTTACCATAAAATGGTTGAATGATATGCGTGGTATTTTGCCCGCTTTGAGGCGCTGTCGATACAAAAAGAGGTAAGATACCTAGAAACAGAAAAGTAAAGGTGCATATATTCACACTAAGATGCATGGAGATAAAACTGTTAAAATTGTCTACTTTTAGGGGCTTAAATTGTGTGCCTAGATGTAATGAAACGAAATGAATCTTAACATATAATGTTGAACGCATTAGCGCAGCACTTCTGGCGTGTGCGCGGTTGGGGGTGCGCTGGAGTGAGTTTCTATGCAGCTACAGCACTGCACCGGTATGGGATACCTTTCAGGGCATTTTACGTCGGAGCGTTGGTCTTGCCCTCTATTAGCAGCGGATCTCTCTGGTGCGTTTCCAGTTGTATATAATATGTACTTATGTACCTACACTACACTGCTACCATTATTACTGTATAATATCTATGTAGGGAGCGAGTCGTAACTAAGTTGTAAACAACTTGTGACCCAATCCCAATTGTCTCTTAGAACAATAAAAATAGGTTTAAATCATAAAATATAATGATATTATTACGTATAAATTGGTATAATTTTTAGAATTATCTAGAGACACGGAACGGAATGAATTCATCATATGTTAAGATTTATTTCGTTTCATTACATTGAGGTACACAATTTAACCTCTAAACGTAAACAATCTTAACAATTTTAAGCATATTGCTGTGAATATGGACCTTTAACAGTTCGTGTTAAAGCAACGTTTTGTGCAAAATCTGAAACATCTATATACACGAGGAGACGGTCCGTCGGTGTATCACCAGGGTTCCTCGCCTGGGTTTTTTTATCCTTGCTAAAATTAGACTGCGCCATGGACTCACAACTATGAACTATAGGGGTCCCACGCTTGATACGGATTGGCTTGTGGCATACACAAATAGGAAACAAGATAACAGGCAAATGTTATCACATTATTTATAACATGTATCAGTCAATAAAATGTTTTGTGGCGCAAAACCAAGACAAATCAGAATGTGTTATCAGTGCCACTGGTGTAAAACAAGGGGAATATTGTCACCCTTTCTATTCTGTATTTTTATCAATGATCTGGAAAACTATTTAACGGAAGAAGGAGTACTATGTCTGGCATCCATTAGTAATATAAGTTATGAAAAACTAGACACGTATTTGTATTTATAGCCATACTGCTGTACGCAGATGATACTATTATAATGGCTGACTCAGCAGAAAATCTTCAAACTTAATTACATATTTTTAACAACTATTCTACTTATTGGAAATTAACTGTTAACTTAAGCAAAACAAAAGTAATGGGTTTCTCTAAAAGTAAAAAAACATAATAAAACATTTTATCTGAGTCCGGAACAAATTGAAATAGTAAGCGAATATCTCTTTCTGGGAGTACATTAAAAAAAATCATGGGGTATTTTATCAGTGTAGGACCTGAAATTTAAAACAGGGGGAAAAGGCCATGTTCCAATTGCTTAGAAAAATCAGAGAGCACAACATCCCATTAGACCTCCAATGGAAGTTATTAGAGGCTATGATAATGCCAGTTCTTTTGTATGGGTCAGAAATTCTGGGATATGAAAACCTAGATATGTTTGAAGCTTGTCATATACAATTTTTAAAATACTCTTTGACCGCAAAGAAAAGCACCCCAAATTTAATGTTGTATGGAGAAACAGGGCGTTATCCACTAAGTATTACCATCAAGACTAACATGATCCGGTTTTGGGCAGATCTAGTGAATGCAGGCCACGGGAAATTGTCCTCTAGTCTGTACATTACTTTATCTGTCGAGAATTGGAACAGGAGACCAATTTTAACTTTGCATGGTTAACAGCAATAAAGTCGATCCTCCGAGAAACAAATCAAGAACACATATTTAATGCTGAGTATATCAACAAGCACTATATAGTAAAAGTGACAAAGAATACGCTCCAGATGCAATATATGAATACATGGAAAAATCAACTCTACAAATCGACTAGACTAATATTCTACATGAACATTAAAGAAGACATTAAATTCGAAAATTATTTTAATGTACTCACAACGAGAAACGCCATTACTATATTTCTTTTAGGGCACTAAAACATAAACTACCCATTGAAACCGGACGATGGTCGAAAATTGATAGACAAAACAGACTATGTACAACTTGTGACGAACTCGCTGATGAAAATCACTTTCTTTATAAATGCAACAAATACAATGATTTAAGAGCAAGATTTATCCCACTTTACTATATTGCAAGCGCAAATCCTAACAAAACAAAAGAGCTTCTAACAATGTGCAACGAACCTGTGCTTAAAAAGATATGTAAGTTTTTGATATTTTCAAGGAGACCAAGGCAAAATAATGATCGCGACTGAGGAGGACATGTAATCGATATTTCCCAATAGGCCATTGAGTGTAACGACCTTGTATATGTATATGTAATAATTTGCAATTTAACCCCCTCTTATGTTGGCAGCACATTGAAGCGCTAAAATACTAATGCCATCATAGAGAACTTCACTTCTAAAGAACCACTATCAAATCATGCTTCAAAGAAAGCGGAAATTCAAGCACTTTTATGCACTTTTTCTAAATATTGTCGATGATGTTTACGATTTTTGAAGACTTGTGTAGCTCATTAATAGCCACTACGACGTCCAGACCAGCATTTATGGTGGTCCTAATGAAGGTCCATTTGCAGGCCAAGAGAGGAATATTTTTGAAAGTTACTACTCAAATGACTGCCTCAGTAATCGAGTTTCTCTTTAACCGCAGGTGGGAATTCACAAATCATGGATTTAATTTTCCTGACATATCTTGATCCTTAAATGGTTAAATAATCTTTGACTATGAAGTTATGTATTTTTACGTACTTGGGGGAAAAAAGCCTCCCACAAGGACAATTCAGCTCAGAAATAATGCTAAATGTTACCAAAACAAAATAAAACGTAGTGTTGAATATTTTGAACGTAATTGGATTGGAAGACATTGCTCCCTAAGGCAGCAATGTTTTCCAATCCAATTATGCTAAAATTATTCAACAAAAGATTTCTTGCTTACAGACACATTTGTGTTTTTATCATTTCTCTGCTGTACTGTAGGCCCTATAGAAGTTTTCGCAAATTCTAATCATCTTAACCTCAATTTGCTAAAAACCCAGACCTTTTAAGGGACTTGAGAAAGTATTTTTGTACTTAAGGTTCTCATAAACAAAGTTAAATCATATTTCTTAAATAAATCTAATATGCGTTCTCACTCCTAGTTACTTAGTGTCCATAAACTAACAAATGGTCCACAACTTATATTAGAAATATGCTTTTTACATAAGTTATGAGAACTTTTAAGCCCTTTCAATGGTCGTGATCAGCAGTAGTCCCAAAGTCCCGTATATGTCCTTCCTTAGTCGTCCCAATGTCACGCATGGTTCCTGACTTAGTAGTCCCAAGGTCGGGTGTGTGTCCTGACTTACTTGTTAATATGATAAAGCTCTTCTGCAGAGATAACACCATCCTTATTGTAATCCATCAGCGCAAACAAATACCAACTCAAATCTCGCATCTCGTTCTCCAAATCCTTCTTATTCTTCTCGTACATCTTCTGTAGTGCGTCTACAAACTCGTCTTCGGAAATGCTCTTCTTTTGCTCTCCGTATATCTTCTGGCACAACTTCCACCAGCGTAGAAGTGTTTGTGTCGCTTTCACAGCTTCTGCCCCATCCAAGCCATAGTGTATAATCAGGCGTTGGGCTTTGACGCCGAAGTCTTCTACCGTTATAGCACCTTCCGAGTTTTCATCAAACAACCGAAAGAAGTTACGCCACTTCCGAGAGAGCAGAGCCTTTTCCGTATCGTGTTTATTTCCGTTTAAATTCAGGTTGCCCATGCCAACCTGCGGACAAAAAATAGAAATTACATGCTTTAATTGTCCTGGCGACCAAAACTTACCTCTGTAGTGTGCTGCAATTGTGTTGAGAAAAGTCTATTTGCAGGCCAAGAAAAGCCTATTTTTGAAAATGTATCATTGGAATGCCTGGCTCGAGCATCGAGCCAGTCATTCCAGTGATACATTTTCAAAAATAGGCTTCTCTTGGCCTGCAAATGGACATGCATTCGCTGAGCAAAATGTAAATTTCCGTGACTGATCCCATTAAAGAGTAATTAAATGATAGGCTTTGAAATATTTTATGCTGTAGAATTATTGACGATTATTCGATTATTTAATTTTTAATCATATAAATTCACGATTTAAAAAATAATCGCGATGTGTCTGCCTCATTGATCGAACCATTGATCAGTTCCATTCCAGTATCGAATTTTCAAAGATAGTCTTTTCTTAGCAAATTAATCCAGTAAGCAAGTATTTTGTTTAGTGGTCAGATTTGGTATAAAAAATCAAAATATTTCTTTATTGAATGTCCATTTGCAGGTCAAGAGAGGACTATTTTTGAAAATCTGTCACTGGAATGACTGGCTTGATTATCGAACCAGGCATTCTAGTGGTATAGTTTCAAAAATAGTCCCCTCTTAGCCTGCTAATGGCCATTCCTCGAGACCACTGTAGAGGCCGGCCATTTTTGACCAGCTTGGCCATTACATGGTTAATCTTTTTTTTCTGAAGAATACAGTGGCAATGAAAAAGAAAGAAGAACAATTTTAAGTTAGAACAATAGTCTGTATTTGGAAGTCCAGTGATGACGGGCGTACGCTGATCTGTGGCAAAATCCATAGGACACTTTTAAATGGACAGTGGGTGGGTCGTGTTGTAGTTAAGAAATCCTTGCAAAAACTATTTTTGGATTAATGGATGGATGGGTTGGTCACTCAAGTACCTGACGTCATAATCAAAAGACGTCACGTGTTAGCTAACGTCACAATTCAATGGCGTAGGTCTGTCAAGCAAGTCTCTGAAAGGAGGAACCAAGTTTTAACTATGCCCCGCCCATCTCTACCTAAGCTCCACCCATGATTTGTCCGTGCTGGGATCAATCGATCCCTGCACTCTCTGAATCTCAATTTCCAGAAAGCTATACAGGTAATCTGTTGAATATTTTGAAACAAATTTGACTGTGTTGTTGCTGCCAATAGCAGCAACAGCGTCCGTCCAATCAAATTAGTTTCAAAATATTCAACAGAATGTTTATTAAATAGTAAAGCCATACAAGTCGTACAACCTAATGGACAATTAAGTATTTAAGACGGATATCCGACTAAATCGAGGCATTCGTGACGTAATTGATTATGACGTCATCCTACATGTGACGTAGGTAGTTGATTACGACGTCATATGATTGACTAAGAAACTGGATTCATCAATTGCATGTATTTAGTGAATTTACAAATTCATATATATTCTGTTGAATATGTTGAATCTAATTTGACTGGAAGCTGTTGCTGCCATAGGCAGCAACAGCTCCCTGTCAAATTAGTTTCAAAATATTCAACACCTTACCTGTATTGTTACCTTGAAAGTGGGCTCCTCTGACATCACTGTTCAAGGTGCTAAACTATACACCTGTGCAAAAGCTAAGCACCACCCTATTTTTACGCACATGCGAGGGTATATTCATGTGCTACGAAGAAAGCAATAGCATAAACATTTATGTACCCATCCATCTTAGTGCAAGAGGTAATAATGCAACTAGAGGAATGCTGATTATGATGGTGGGGAAACACTGTATGTTTTTGTTTGAACTTGAAAACGAGGCCTGAATATGGTTACGTTGACACAACTGACAACTATTGCCCTACAGTTGACACACGTGGCTAGATTGTCATTAATGGTGTCTGAAAACGAAGTTTAACATCTGTGCATGAGTTTGAGACTGTCATTATTAATACCGGGTATATCCACCTTGTGCCTGGATGACGGCCTGGACACGACGTCTCATGCTGGTCACCAACCGACTGATACGCCATTGTGGTATTCGTTGCCATTCAAGATGGAATGCGTCTGTTAATTCCTGTAGGTTCTGCACAGGAGGATCCCTCCTTCTCCCCATGTTTCCCAGAATGTCCCAGATATGCTCAATAGGGTTCATGTCAGGGCTCCTTGCTGGCCATGGTAGGGTTTCGATGGCATTCTGGCGGAGGTGTTCATGCACAGCTCTAGCACGATGTGGTCGGGCGTTGTCATCTATGAATATAGGGTGGGTTCCAGGTGCATGATTTACAAAATGAGGGACCACAACTCTATCCAGTATGGAGTCTTGATATCTTTGTCCATTTAGTGTTCCAGGTACAGTCAACAGATCCAGCTTACAATCAAATGAGATGCACCCCCATATCATAACGGAACCTCCACCAAATGGAACTTCTTCCATGATGTTACGTTGGTCGTACGCCGTGCGTCTGGACCTCCATACACGAGTTCGACCATCTGTGGCATGAAGCAGGAACCGACTTTCATCGGACCAGTGTACCCGTCTCCAGGATCTCATGTTCCAGTGTCTTCTTTCGTTGCACCACCTCAGACGCTCCTCTTTGTGGTGTGCAGCGAGGAGAGGACGTCTGACAGGTCTCCTAGCTTTCATGCCAGCAGCATACAGTCTCCTTTTGACGGTAGACATTGACACTCTATTGCGCGTTTCCCATTGCTGGCTGAGCACTCTGCTGTTGGTGAATGGAGATCTCCTAACAAGGCGTACTAGGGCTCGATCATCACGGGCAGTAGTCTTCTTCGGTCTTCCAGTTCTAGGCCTGTCCTTCGCCTCGTTAGTTTGCCCATGTTTTGCAATCAAACGACTGATTACAGTATGGTTAATGTTCAGCTGTCTGCCAATCTCTCTGCATGACATACCAGTGGTATGCATGCCTATGATTTGCCATTTCACACGATCACTTAACCTTCGTCTTGCCATAGCGGTTCACAATCAAGAGCTAATTCTCTCTGTACAAATAAACCACGGTCATGAACACAAAATTCCTAATCTTGTCGCCTAAATCTGTATGTAATGTTCTACACCTCAAACTGGACTT
>CM067361.1:4820627-4903766 GCA_034401795.1 Chaetoderma sp. LZ-2023a | reverse complement strand
TAAGAATAATATGAACAGTAATAAAGAAATTATAACTAGCGGTCCGAAGACCTGGACGGTACCTATTAGTCATCATTACCATATACGGAAATAATATAATAATTAAATATACTATGCATAGCTACTTGAGTACCTAATAGTCACTTTCACGGACAGGTTACTATGTGTTACTGAAATTGAGGCACTAAATTATTCTTAGCGCGAGTTAACACGTTCTTTGAAGCTAGACGTGTTTCCGCATGCAGATATCCGCAGCTGGTTTCGCTGACTCCAGGGTAGATACGGTATGAACTCAGGACAGTGAAACAGAGTAGTGAAAGAATGTCTATTAGATAGTCTCTGTAACTAATATATATAAATAATTTATACGGAGGTGAGAAAGTTACACGGTATGGGATACGTCACATAGCTCTTGCAGTGCACTTAGCAAAGTTCCATCAGACAGTTGCCAAAAGTTAATTATACACACACGACATGCAGTGCAGAAATTAGTGTCCACTTTTCAGCGTGGTTGGCAGATCCGGCGAGTCGTCCACTAAGAATCACCGTAGCTCTACATCATGTAGGATCACATCCCGGGCTGCAAGGGCCATTTCAGCAGCTGTTCCCTTTAAAAAAATTCGGAAATTGGAACCACAACTTTAATTATTTTGCATCCAAAATTGTGTAATGTGGAAAGTCCGAGAATTGCTTTTATGTGCGATTGAGCTGAAAGCCGCAAGGAACCGACGTTGATGGGCTGTATCTTTTCTCTCCGTCAGTGTTCTGGACCACTCGTCTAGTCCACACCTCCAGTCAGTTCTCGGCAGGTCGGCTTCCTTGCCGATGATGCTCCTGATTCTCAATTTTTCACCCCTTTTATACTGGCTGTGACGTCCAAGCCGGGAGCCGCAACCAATCAGCGGCCGAGCACCAGCCAATCGACACGCTGCTATAGTAGTAATATTTATATTTATACGCGATTACGACGTTATGGCAATATTCTCAGTAAAATTTAGCGGGGAGCTTTGACGATAACTCAGCCATTTATAAACCGATTCTGAAATGGTGTACAGTTCTAGAAAGCTTGTTTAATTCTGGTCCTAGCGGGTACCAGGGACAACGAGAACGGATAGATTATAAACATTAACGAGTCCCTGCTCTGCACACTATAGGCATGCACTCACTCCCAATCTCGACACTCGTTGTCAGGGAAGCTCTGACGCATGCGCATGCTCACTACGCGTCTCAACGGACGTAGTCGTTTTCGATGAAATTCTTCTCGTATAGGGCTTACATACGACGATGCTCTACCCAAGGAGTGCACTTCAGAACGAATCTGGCATGGCCGGCCTGTACCCAGCTTAGCCGGGACGGCTGGTACCCATCCGGTCGATCCACGCTTCACCAACCCTTCCCAGTTTGACATCCATGGCAAACGATCACGTATCGTCGATCGAGCGCACGGAGGCACACTAGGCAGGAATTATAGATTTCCCAGGTAGGCGCATGGCCTGAGAGGAGTAATGACACGCGAGACGCATGTTATTGAGAAAGAGTACGTAGGGTGTGAAAGTGTTTGGGAAGGAGGCATACCATTAGTTTTAATTTTTTACCTGGAATTATTTTTCCAGGTCTTTTCATTTTTTGTGTTCTGTTTTATTAATGTTACGGTGCGTGCTTTATTATAATTATTTAGACAGTGATTTCTAAACAATAGCTTGCATGGGTGTTCTCTTTGGTGCGGAAAATTTTTTTTTTTCAGAGAACACCCAAGCTCCACGTACCACAATCACAATACAGCAGGATGTATATGGGTTATATAATCATGTAACTATACCCGAAAAGAGTATCACAGATTGGTTTAATTGGATTAGTGGTCATTGGAATGCTGATGTTTTGGCTGATGCCATTGTTGATGCTTTTGCGGGTGCGGTGCTGGCGGATAATTTTCGGATCTTTGTGGATTTCAGAGGTTTGCTCATGGTCGTCCTTGTCACACCGCGAATTTCTTGTGAATGTGCTATACATTTCTTCCCGGTGTAAGGACGATCCAGTATTTTGTCTTCCGTACTGCTGGATCCATTGTTGTGCTGCTGTGTGGGTGCAGGATGATGCTGGTTCGTGATGCAGTGGTCTGAATTGCTTCTGTAAAGCGGATCTCCTCGTCGATGTTAAGGCTACAAGATGATATAGCTCTATTTGAAATGTCCTGTAAACCTAAGTCTGGCGTGGCCGTTGTGATGACTACTGAAATGGGCTGGCCGATTACAGATGCAGATGCGGATGCTGATTACGTGCATGATGCAGATGGTGGCTTTGTTGCGGGTGCTGCCAGAGTAGAAACTGCAGGTGATGTTAATGCCATTATTTCAGGTGCTGTCGGTGCTGATGGTGCTGCTGGTTCCATCGTGATGGTGGCTGTGGTGATGTAGTGGCTTAATGTGTGTTGTGTTGCAGATGTGGTGGCTGTTGTTGCTGGTCGATAGTGCGGGAAGTCTGATTGACGCCGTTTCATACTTTTCGTTTTAGCCATTTTCTTTGTAGGAATCACATTAATCAGAAGTCTAGTTTCGAAACGAGCAGCTAGCACTTCAATGTTTTCACTTTGTTCACCAGGCTGTAATGTAACTTCGAGCACAATGTTTATCCGTAAAGGTGTGGGTCACACCGTAAAGTGTAGCTGTATAAAGGTATTTGCAGTCCGTACAAAAAGCTCTCTGCATAAGATGGTCATGATTAACATGTAACGTCAAGTCCGAATTATGGGAGAAGGCAGGCTTACATGGCTGTCCATTGAGTTGAAATGCTGAATACGGATATTTCTCTCTGGATGGTGCTGGCGCCGACTTTTCCGAGCTGTCGGACAAGGCAAGGTCCTCGGCAAGTGGCATCTTAATTCCGCATACTAATGCCAGTGCGGACTGCCTAACGTAATCTAATTTTTCATAGCTCTTCAAACTTTCCTGGCCAAGTAATATGTAATGGAAGTTATAAATTACTAATTAGAACAACATCAGAAGTTGGTTTGCGACACAACAATAGTCTAGTGCTAGTTTTTCCCTTGTGTCGAGCTTTGACGGGAAGACGAAGTTTCAGTGTGCGATCTCCTCCTTTTATACTTTTTGATGACGTCACAGGAGGGCGGATGACCATACCCGAAAGTGTTAGGGTGATTCGGCCACGCCCTATAAGGAAAGTTTTGATCTATTAAAACCTGAAGTTATATGAATTATTCCTCCCGTGTAAAGGGGGTAATTGTAATTATAAGAAGGAAGGTATATTACTTTTGTCTTTACTCGATGGGAAAACAAGTCTCTGATCAACGTGAAAAGTCGGAACAACTTTTTCCCATGGGGGCTCACCTTTAAATTAGTGTGAAGCAGTTTTACAGATTGGATGCTTATTATTGCCTGTTTTAATTTCAGGCTGGAGCGTCCTATGGGGTGTAGGAGAGCATGGTGACATCAGCGGCAGTTGCTCCAACTCACCTCTCTCCCCCCTTCCATCACGCTGTGGTAGATATGTGTTTTTGGCGGCTCTTCTCTTTAAAGTCTTTGATCCAATTTACTGGAAATAGAAGTGAAAGTCAAGTGGTCTCCTTTTGTGAAAGCACGTGGTTGATCAGAAACCTAGGCAATCTTTGCGCAATGTGGAGTGTTGATGCTGATAAATATTCGTTATTGATGTGAAAGATGGAAATATATGTTCAACTCTCAGAACAGCGTCTCCGTATGCGTGTGATCTTGTACTTACATCTGTGTCTTGTCTGTAATAAATGTATTCCATCCCGTGTCGATCTTGTGTGGGAATATGTGGGTATGAGAATGTTTGGAATTCTCCCAGATATATTATACTGTCGAAGTTTTGATGCCGTTTCATCGGCCCGTGCGCTAATGATATGTATACATGGTAGAACGATGGTGTTCTTAATCAAAACGAGGATAATAAAACTGCATGTAATCTATTTTGCGTGTAGACAGCTCCATGTCCTGCGGAAAATCAAGGTAACTGATACCGCCAAGCTGGACTGTGTTTTCCAAGTGGGTGGGCTGCCAAGCATCCTCCTCTGTGGGTAGGACTTGCCTCGTCCCTACCTAGACCACACATTTTTGTAATTACACTACAGCTCGGAAATAATGCATGCCATAGTTTTACAATAACAATACCGTCGTATGGAGATTGTGAATACAGTCAACCTGAGTGTCTATGTTTCTGTCATGTTGGTGATTTCGATTGATACACGTGGCTGATTATCTGCAGATGACTCTTGCACTGTTGTGAAGTGTGATGGGTTTATGACCATAGGGCGGGACTGGTCATTGAAGTGCGGTGTCAACTTTATCGGACGTTCACTCTGTAATGACCGAGCCCGTGGCCTGGACAGAGTTACTTTAGAGCGTAGATGACAAAGAAGGGTGCTGTCGTAACTTGAATCAATCCATTATCGAATTTAACTTTTCGGTAGCAAAATCCTACTCATGACGGATGACAGACTGCGGGCATCTTGCTCTCTTAATAATATTGACTGTTATTACGTGTGATTGAGGTATACTATTTTTAGCTATTTCCGTATGATGATTCTGGAGAGGATGCGGGATCCTCCTGTAAATGCCTGCGGTGTTGCCCCTTCTTTCCATATGATCAGTTTTCCGGATAAGAAGGTGATTGTGGAAAATGTTGTCTAGCGTTGTTGGTGATGGTGCTTTGTTGTAGGAAAGGCCGGTTTGCTGTGTGATGCTGGCGTAATGTGAGTGGACATATCCAGGTTTCCACGCTGCTGAATGCCGAGTCTGTTGCAGATGCGGAAATGTCGGGAATCCGGAAAGTGATGAACTCCCCGCATTAGTGCGGGATGGAAGGTTGTGGGAAAATAGATCTATAACTTTTTCGATTAAAAATGCTAGGTGCTGCTAAATGAGGCTGTTGCCGATGTTGAAGGTCTCCATTATCCTTAGTATAACCAAGTATTTATGTGATGTTCACGCAATGGTGAGTTGACATATCCAGCTTTGAGGCAAGTGTGTTCTGTATGCGGTTGGCTTTCTGTTTCTGGTGTGATGGTCTGACTGATCACAGAGGGAGTGGTCGGGCAGTTGTGGAGAGGGTTGCCCATTGGAAGGGGAGTATGGTCATCTCCCATTACACGACGGTTGGCACTTTGTCGTAGTTTTTAAGTGCCAGGAAAATTCGAGCCTAGAGTCGTCTGCACAGGCTGCTTCCCTTCCCACCACCAGCGAGGGAGGTTGTGGTTGCTGCAGTGTGGGAGCTCCTCTCTCTTGGAACAGCTGACTCTCTCATATCTGAAGATTGACAGTCAACAGACGACGAGTTGAGTGTGAAAGGGGCAGGGCCGATGATGTCCGAACTTGGTGTATAGACGAGGGATGCCAGTTGGATCTGGAGCGGTGGTGTGACTGCAGATGTGGGTCTTGCTAGGCGGGAAATTGGTCCGGCGCCGATTTTGGGGCTTGGATGAGTACACCGAGTTGTACGGTTCTGCTGTTCTGGACAAGCCAAGGCCTCATCTGGCCTCTTCACTCTCATGCTATTCATTACATGTTCCACTCCACAAGAAGAATGGCCTGGGGCAGGCTCAGCTTCCGCTTGCGGTAACTCTATAATCGGGGTATAGCATGAAGTGGGTGGGAATGGGAAGACACAAACGAACAGGTCTTCAGATTCGACTTCCCCAATCGAGTGGACCTGTGCTGAGGAGGGAGAGGACGAGTACATATCTCGTTATCATCCTCCGCATTAGTCACTTGTTCACCGGACCCCTGGCTTGGTAGAAGACGGGTCGAACTGGTACCACGGTGCTTTAAACTAATGTTGGGAATACTAGTTTCCATAAAGGCTTCTGTCTGGGTACTGGTGTCACGTGGAATGCCCAGTCCCAGCTCTGGTATGGGGTCGTCACTGACACAAGGTTAAGCTGATTGAAGTGGATGACTGAGATCAGGCCATCCGAAGCGCGGATGTGGTAGGTCACATCTGACGTCTTACCTACTGCCACATAGGGGCCTTTCCACTGGTAACTCAGTTTACTCAGCACATTTGTAGATCATCACGAATCATGTACCAAAACCATTCTTCCCACTGCATATGGATCTCCATGCACTCTCCAGTCGTGCCACGTTTTCTGACGCCGGTGTGCAGTGGATAATGTTGCTCTCACTAGCTCATGGGTCTGTTCTATCCGCTGCCACATGAGCTCTACGTAGAGAGATGGTGAATTTTTCTCCCCCGGAATTCTGGGCATGGCCAGATCCAAGGGTAAGGCTGATTTACGGCCTAACATTAACCACGCAGGGGTATAACCTGTGCTGGAATGTACTGAAGTGCGGTATGTTATGAGGACATATGGGAGTCGTAGATCCCAATCTCAACAATCAAGGTGCGTTTCCTTCCTCAGCATCTCCACCAGGGTGCGGTTAAAGCGTTCAACCCTTCCGTCACTTCTGCGGTGATACGGTGTTGTTCTAGTGTTGATGATGTGAAACATTTTTCAGAGCTCTGAGATCATCCGGCTGTCAAAATTACTTCCTTGATCGGAGTGCAGCTCATAAGGCATGCCGAAATGGCAGATCACATTGCTTACCAGGACCTCTGCCACTGTGGATGACTCTTGGTCCGGCAAAGCAAACGCTTCTACACACTTCGTAAAATAATCTTGCAATAGGATGTACTTGTTTCTGTCATCCGTCGTATTCAAGGGTCCGAGCACATCAGTAGCCAGTCACTCCCATGGTGCACCAACTATCTTAAATGGAGAGGTGCGTAATGGTGCTGGTGAACAGTGCATCTGTGGCATGAGACACATTTTGCGACCCATGCCTTCACACTATCGCGAATCCTGATCCAGTGGAATCTCTGTTTTATCCACGTTAGTGTTCGTTCAACAGCGAGATGTCCGGCGTTATCGTGTAGTTGTTGAAGAATGGTATCGCGATAACATTCTGGAATCACCAAATGGTTATTAATGTAGAGAACCCCTTCATGTAGGTGACACTCCTCAAACTGCTGGTAGTAGTACTTGGCTGTTGTGAATAGTGGTGTAACAGATTCCCTGGGAAGGTGTACCCCCTCCTGGATCCACGCGTATATATGTCGTGTTTGCGTGCCTGTTGCTTGTTTGCGAACGACTTTCTCCATGGTCCACTCCATGTACCACAATTCGGGGAACTCCGGAGAAGGATGTGTTTCATGTGTCACGGAGGTGGCCACTTCTGGTTCATCCTCGAGCCCGATTCTGCTCAAGGCATCAGCATTTCCAGTCGGTTTGCCGGGTCTATGAACCGCATTGAAGTTAAAGACCTGCACAAATTCCTGCCACCTGGCTACCTGGCCCTCCAGATTTTTAAGGTTTCTGAGCCAGCATAGCGAGGCATGATCTGTACGGAGGACAAACGGGCGACTGTACAGAAAGTGTTTTAATACTTGACGAAGTATACCGCCACAAGTAATTCTTGTTTGGTGGCCACATAACGTTTCTCTATTTTATTCAGAGTACGCGAACCATAACCCAGCACCTGCTCCATTCCATCTTCCATGACCTGAGATAGAACTGCAAAGATAGCATAAGCCGATGCATCAGTGTTCAAGATGAAATCGCGGTTAGGGTTAGGATGAACAAGAATCAGAGCGGTTATCAAGAGTTCCTCAGCGCCCTGAAGGAATGTTCACACTCACTCGTCCACTCGAATGGTCGACCTTTCTTAGTGATCTTGAAGAAGGATGATGCAATCTCACTGAATTGATGGATGTATCGACGATAGTATTGGTTGATCCCGAGGAAACTTAGAGTTTCTGTAATTGAAGATGGAGTCTGCCACTCAGCTATGGCCTTGGTTTTTGATGGTTGTGTGGCCACTCCATCGCCGGATATGACGTGGAGGAGTCTGTGAAAAAGAAAGAGTGAACGTTTTACAGAATAACAGCTCTGGAATGGTCAATGGGTTTAACGAGGTTGCCTCTCCTCGGCAGGTCTAACGAATTGGACGATCATATCTCAGATACCTCCCCCACCCACCTCTACCTACGCTACAAACATTTCTCGACAATACATTGCTAGAAGATTTTCCAGAGTTAGGTCTAAGAGCGGCAGCAGCAACAGAATTCGAATTACCAGGAGAACAAGTCGAAGCCTTATCGCTCTACCAGGCATTCGTGATGCTTATCACCTAGCTCTATAATTCTAAAAAACCTCTATCTCCACTAGAAAGCATAACATACCAAAAAGCTTGCCTTTTGGCCGAGGGATCTCGAGAAATAGACATTTCCCGATGTCGAGAACAGAGCCGGATTAAGCCTATTTGGAGCCCAGGGCTAAATAGTTATAGAGGCCCCTTATAATACTATTTACTGTAAATGTGATTTCAATGGACCTTTCCAGTTTTAGCTATGCCCCGCCCATCTCTAGCTAAACTCCACCCACACCACGCTCGTGTTGGGATCAATCGATCAATTTCCAGAAAACTATGCAGTTGAGATGTTAATAGTTTCAAAATTTTCGGCAGCATGTTCAACAGATTATGTGTATCGTGGTTCCAAAAGTGAGATACTGGGATTAAAACGTCCAAATTGGTAAAACGCAATAATTGTTTTTGATTTGGGAGCCCCTTATCTTTTGGGGCCCCGAGGCTGTAGCCCCGTTATCCCTTGCCTTAATCCGGCTCTGGTCGAGAATGTTATGTTTGAAAAAATGTGTGCGGTCTCGGGTTCACTAGATAACACATTTTTCTAAAAAAATAACTCTCTCGAAGTTTACGAATGTGTAACGATGGGCATGTGCAAAATTAATCTCTCTTTATCAAGGGAGGTAAATCTCTCAAACATAATATTTCGCTTATTAATGTTGAAATCTGCATAGAGTCATCAGAGATTACCATTAACGTTAATAATTTAAGTAACATTATTAGATTTTAAGGCGTATTAGTCGAAGCATTCGCTATAGCGAGAATTAAAGATGTCGAAGTAGAGGTCTTATTCCTATCATGCGATGGAGGTACCAAGATGTTTTAAAAGGCTGGGGGCAAATGCCTATTATGAAGCATTGAATTTAAAAAACGAATAAATAAAATTAAATACAATAAATAAATAAATGGCTATGCAACTCAGACATACGGGTAAACAGCTATCAAACGATGTAACTTTGACGATCATGATGATGATGATGAGGGTTGAAATATAGCTATATGTTTCAGAATATAATTCTGTACACGTGCACCCGTGCATTTGTCGACGCTGTTATTATTACTATTATTAATGTTTTAACCAATTCGAATTCATTCGAGGTGCTCCTACAATGCAGTCATGAGTGGTGGAGAGAAGGCTATTTTGAAAATCTCGTGAGCGAACATCTGTAGCGCTTATGATCTAGCCATTCGCTAGAGAACTTTCAAAATAGGGTTCTCTAAACGTGTAGAAGTTTACATTTCGAGCTATAGGTGACTCTGTTCAAGCGTTAAGAGCATAATGTCAATGTTATTAGTGCCATTATTTAAAAAGAATAAAATAGATGAATAAAATAATTTAATCAATAGCCTCTTAAACATACGTAATAGCCTCGGGAATATTTATGTCAAGCTGGAATAATTGTGGATGATGATGATGATGATGCTGATGAGGTTTATATGACGGTGTGTGTGTGTAGGGGGGGGGGGCGGTGGGGGGGGGGGGTGTGTTAATTATATATATATCAGAAAGAGTATATGTCGCAGGATATACCCCATATTTACCCTCAATTCCATCTGATGTCTTATCATTGATTCCTACTCTCTATTTTCTATTGTTTACGTAGTTTCCTATCCACTTTATCAAATTATCTCCAATACCATAGCTTCTCAATTTTGTTTGGAATCGTCGGTATGATATTGTATCAGATGCTTTTGAGAGGTTTAAATATACTGCATCGACAGTTTCGTTTGAATCAAGTTTGTGTGTTATGTCTTCGAGGTAATCTAGTAGTTGAGTTATACATAATCTATTCTGTCCGAATCCATGCTGGCATGTGGTAAAAAAAGTTGCTGTTTCCAACAGATTTACAATGGCGTCCATTTTAAATGACGTTAGGACTTCGCACAAGGTACAGGTTAGACCGATTGACCTATAGTTGCGTGGGCCGTTTTTTAGCTTCTTTGTGTGCATACAGCATATATGTGTAAATATCTATATGTCAGCTTATACAGCTTCTTCTAGATAATTGTTAAAATTAGATATGGTGATGAACTAATTCATTTTGAAGCTTCCTTTAATATTCTCACTGGTATTTCATTCGGGACAGTGCTTTTATTGAGTTGAGTGCTTTCAATTTGTTTTTCAATGCTGAGATGTGTTATTATTATTATTATTATTATTATTATTATTATTATTGTTATTATTATTATTATTATTATTATTATTATTATTTCCTATAATACAATACCATTGCTTCTGTGGCAAAAGATTGGTGTAGAATGCAAGTTATCTGAAGTGAAAACACTTCAGATAAAGTTGTTAAGAATATCAGATCTTTTTTATGGTCTGTCATCATAGTGCAATTAGTTTGGTTACGGCGATCGGTTGATTCATGTGAGAACTGGCTTTGTCTTGACATAGTTCCAAAAAAGCATTGGGATTCCTCTGGCTTCCACTTGCCACTTTACATACAAATGTCTGTTTTGCTTTTCTGATGTATGTTGCCGTTTTATATTTTATTTCGAGCACTCTTTTCACTGTGTGCAACTTTATTTCATTGTATCTGTTGTATATACGATTTTTATTTGTGAGTGACGGCGTTGTGTTAAAATCGAGCCAGAGGAGTTTCATCTTACCATGTTGCATGGCGTAGGAATATATAGCTCTTTTTGTGATCAAAGCTACGTGTAGGGTATTCCAAGCTTATGATTCATTTAGTTTCTGCAGGCGATTCCTGTCAGTCATTCCACACCATGATTCATTTAGTTCGTGGAGGTGATTCCTGTCAGTCGTTCGACGTATGCATCATTTTGTTATACCTTCTTTGCTCGACAGTGGCTTTGGTTTAGCATCTTGTGTGCTTGTATTCAAGATGTCAGGATGCAGTTATATTTGCAAAATGTTTTGTTTCACTTTTACACAGTGGATTCCTGGGCAATATCTTGGTTGATAGCTAAAACTACGCCCAAAAGATTTAAAGTCTGATTTATTCTATGCTATGTCGCATTAGTAACTCGTTGCGCTGGGAAACTAATCCTGGTTATGCTAAGAAATGTATCCTCTTCTTAATTTGCTGACCAGTTGATTAATGGAAAGGTGTATGCCCCTACAATAAGAATGTGGTTATTAGCTGTTTCACCCTGGCGTAGCATATTTAATGGATTATTCTTATTATATGGGGCATCTGGGTTGGTGCTTTCATAGATGCAACTAACAAGAGGTATTTCATTTTGTTGTGACATCTATGCACGCCATAGTAATTCGGTAAACTCATGATCATTTAGTATGTCGCAGTTTTGGGGCTTTTTATGATTCAGGAGTAGGGATGATGTACCCTCCTGAAGGATTACTATTCAGCGAGGGGTTGTACTAAGCAATCCACAATTCCATATTTATGGTTGTGATTTTGGTAGCACTTCCATAATTAGTATAATGGCAGGGCGAATGTTGTGTTTCAAGCTCGGATCCTCGTTAATTAAACTATCTGCATTTCTTTATATACATGTATCGGTTACTGTTTTAGAATTTCGTCCTGTTTGCTGTTTGAAAATGCATTCGTGTGTGTCTTGTGTTGGTATCTGTACAGTCATCAGTTAGTGTTTTACCTGTTTTATGTCTGGTGTGTGTGTAATTTTGCGTTGCGCTTTCATGTCTTCTTTGGTCCATATATGCAATGGTTAGCATGTTTTCATCGTGACAAGCCTGTTATTTAGGTTTTTTAATAGTAGAAATATCTAGAATTTCATTGTATAGTACTGTGAATCTATCTATTTGCGAGCTGTGTTGTTATTATGTGATACGTGAACTGGTTTGTAGCTTGCTCTATCTTCTCCATGCTTGGGCATTAAGAAAAATCTGTGATTCTGTGGCAGTGTTCATTACTGTGTGAAGGTAATATCTGATGTTATTTGAGAGTAGGCAGAGGCTTTCATGATTAGGATGGACGCGGGGATGGACGTCATCCCAAAAAGGTTGTAATGTGGTTCCCTTTTGGCGTCACTGAATAGCGCTGTGCTGTCAAGGAAGTTGGCTCCAACATTCGATTGAACACCTCTACCAAATTAGTGTCACATTTGCTGTTTAGCCGCGGTAGTAAGAATGAGACAAAATTGTCAGTACTGCATACCATTGTTTGTATTAAGTTCTATCAATTCATCATAGTCTCTGACCATACTTTCTAATTGACGCCTGCCAATAGCATTAGTCTCCATGTGGATTACTATGGCATAAAACTGTAAGTAGTAGTTTTGGCTTGTCATGGAATTCTACTATCCTTGCTTCACTGAAGAATCGTACAGTTATGTTTATTAGGTTTTTAAAGGCGGATCTGCCAATAAGCAATGATTTGTGGTGTGTGTTGGATGTGAGTTTGGTAGACGCCATTTGATAGTTTCATTCCTATATGTGTAGGTTTCATGCTTTCTAGGGTTATGGCTGTGGGGCTTTGATCATTAGATCATTGATGCGCTCAGTTGGTGTTCGTCTTCTGGGCATTTTTATTTCTCTGGTTGCTTTGTTCTGTATGGTAATGATGTTGACCGATTTAAGTGGGATGAGCGGTGACTAGCTTGATGGGTCAGTCATTTGGAAATCTTTTTCTCTATTGGTTAGGCGATTGAATTTTAAATATTCACCTATATCTTTGCTTTTAAATTGGGATAATGAGATTTAAGGGATCAATGAGTCAGTATCTATAGTCATTGAATGAGCATCTTATGTTCTGCGAATCTGATGATTTAGCATAATCTTGTTCCAAATACACATTTTAATCTTTAAATCAAGATGATGCTAGAGTAACTTAACAATTAATTATGAAACTAATTTGAATGAAAATTATAATGAAAATTTATAAGATAAAATTGTAGGATTAGATACTCATTGACCAGCCTGTTTCTCTGGAGATTCCCAGCTTTCTAAACTTTTTCGTTTTTAGATGCAGGGCGGCATGATTGATTCGAAGTGGAGTGGTGGCCACCTAGAGGAACGGATGGCCTGAGCACATGTTTAAATATAGATGCGCTCACTGACTATCTGATGCGGTTACTAAGGTAAATGGCTGAGGTAAATGGCTGTTTAGAAAGACCAATGGCATAGCGCTAATAGGTCACTGTTCAATACATGTCCCCTCACGCCCACCTATAAGATGCCGCCTGATTCAGCCAATGGCGTAAAACACGTCTATAGGCATTTCACTGCCCATAGACCAGTATGAACTTAATTTCTAAATATTACCCAGTTGTGAGCAACCGAGCGATACTAGAAACGGAGAGTCTGGATGGGTGCGGTGACGAGGCTCTATACTCTATACATGTTCCTATGTTATTGCGCAATAATTACACATCTTTACTTACCCAATCCCATAACGCACCCTCCAGCGACAGATGTGATCCAAGCTGTCTTTGATTTGCTTTCTTCCATCGCTTCCAAAAATTCGACATTATATAAGCCTAATATTTGGAGAATACCAAGAGCCACAAACAGGTTCCAAAACGAGGCGACTACAATTATCCATGAGCACTTCCGTTCTATGAAGGAAAATGTTGGCGAGTTGGCTTTGCTGCTATTGTCTGCGCTCGTGGAACTACATCCGGGTGTGTCGAAAGGAAGCACCTGAGTGGTCCTCACATTGGAGCTCATGATTTCGTTAAAATGTTTCGTCCACAAGTTCATACAAACACCAAATATAATGTAATTATTATATTATCTATATTGCCCTGTAGGTGGGGCTTAGAATACACCTTCCGTATCCTCTGCTTGTCGTAAGAGGCGACTAAATGGAAGTAAGGGTGAGGTAACCCATCAACAACATGAATGAAACAACCCTATATCCCCTTTCAGACAATTCATATGGGTATAACTTATCTCTATCATATCTTTATCAAATGCCTATGTATTTTATTCTCTCTACTGGTCATCCAGCTAACATCCTACTAATATATTACTTGTTTCGGTCAGGTAAATACCGCACGCAGACCTTCGCTACCATCAACAGTTTAACAATGTCGGACTTCGTCGCGTGCTAGTCCAGGATTTTATTGTAATTATTAGGATACCCAGTTATGTCCCCTTCAATCCCGGTATTCGTGTGTTAAGTGTTAATGTTCACATGTCTTGCAGGTATGAGTATCAGTGTTTATCGCTTACTGTTGTTTTCTGCAATACAATGTTATCAATGAACCTTTCCATTTTTAGCAAATGCCCCGCCCATCACTAGCTAAGCTCCACCCACACCTCGCCGTGTTGGGATTGATCGATCCCCGAATGCCCTAGCTATCAGTTTCCTGAAAACTGTACAGGGAAGCTGTTGAATATTTTGTAACTAATTTGACTGGGTGCTGTTGCTGCCTATGGAACATTTATTAAATAGTAAGAGCACACAATTTGTACAACAACGCATAGACCGTCTTCAAATATGCGTTCGTGACGCACTTATCGACATCATTCATGACGTCATCCATTATGATGTCATTCTACACATCACGTAGATGATTATGACGTGATATGATGGGTGCATACTCTGGAAAGGTAAATTATAATTTTTGAAGGCCAATAGAAATAATTTTCTTGTAAAAGGACATTCCTCAACACCACTGTCGAATTCGTTTGGCCATCAAAGTGGTATTAAATGGACAATAAGATTCACGTCTTTGAATAGCCAATGACCATTTGCAGTCATACAGAAGGATATTTTCGAAAATTTACGTCTGGAATGACTGGCTCGGTTACTTATACATTAACCAACACTGTAGTGTAGATGGTACCGAGATTTTCTCTTTGTTGTGTCACGTAGACTATGGAAAACCCACTTACAATTTCTATTTTTGGTTTAAAGCGCAAGGTCCCCGTAAGGGCGAGGCCCCCTTAAGAGCGAGGCCCCCTTAAGTGCGAGGTCCTGGGACGTAGCCTAAGTAGCCTATTGGGTAATCCGGACCTGCTCCCGCCAGGTGTATCCCAATATCTGTCGTATGGCCAGTCAGCACGGACATGGACTGCACACGATACGACAGAAATATAACACATTTTAAAAACTCACACACATTTTACTTACATTTAAATCCAATACAACTGTGTAACATATATGGTAATTTGCTTTAAAGCATAACACCAAACAGTAGAATCGTTTACAAGTTAATAAATATACTGTTGAATACTTCTAGACTAGTTTGACTGCAGCAACAAGTTTCAGTTAAATTTATTTCAAAATATCCAACAACTTATCGATGTGATCATCGTCTTGATAGGTGTGTTCTGGAACGGAACGTTTAATGTGAGGTGTGAATAGGTAGGTACCACTACATGTCAGGAGGCGACCTGGGCCTCACAAATAAACTTGAAGCGCGAAAGTGCGCATAATAAATAACGTAATCTTATGTAAATGCATGCAATTTCGAAAAGCGCATTAAATTTGTCGCAATGATCATGACTGCGAATACGTTTTCCCAACTATTAAAGTGCCATATATTTTTCTTCAATGTACGCAGAGCATAAGTCATACCCAGAAACCACTATCTTCTAAACAACGGCCCTCCAGTTCTATGGGTATTAACAATTAAGGAATCCGGTTTCTCAGTCAATCATATGACGTCATAATTAACTATGTCACATGTAGGCTGATGCTATAATCAATTACATCATGAATGGCGAGATATAGTCCGTCACGAACGATTAATAGTCCGACAAGTTGTAGGAATTGTATGTCTGTTATTTAAGAAACTGCCTATGGCAGCAACTGCACCCAGCCAAATTAGTTTCAAAATGTTCAACAGCTTACCTGTATAGTTTTCTGGAAATTGAAACACAGAGAGTGCAGAGGTCGATCGATGCCAACGCGGGCAAAGCATGGGTGGAACGTGGCTAGAGATGGGCGGGGCATAACTAAAATGGATTCCTGCATTCCATCTACTAAATGAATCAATGCATTCATGCCTGTCTATAATGGACTATAGCTTTTGATGCCAGCATACGGTGGAACCTTAAGACTGGTAGTCGGATGATGAGTGGTCGTATGCTGAGGGGTCGGATGATGAGTGGTTGGATGATGAGAGGTCGAATGATGAGTAACCGGATGATGGGTGGTCGGATGATGAGTGGTCAGATGATGAGTGTTCTGATGACGGATGGTTGGATAAAGAGTGGTCAGATGATGAGGGGTCAGATGATGAGTGGTCGGATGATGATTCGTCGGATGATGAGTGGTCTGATGATTGGTGGTCTGAAGACAGGTGGTCAGATAATGAGAGGTTGGATGATGAGTGGTCGGATCATGAGTGGTCGGATGATGAGTGGTCAGATAATGAGTGGTCAGATGATGGGTGGTATGATGACAGGTGGCCGGATAATGAGAGGATGGATGATGAGTGGTCAGATGACGAGTGTTCGGATGACGGATGGTCTGATGACAGGTGGTCGGATAATGAGAGGTTGGATGACGAGTGGTCGGATCATGAGTGGTCGGATGATGAGTGGTCAGATAATGAGTGGTCAGATGATGAGTGGTCGATTGATGAGTGGAGAGATGATGGGTGGTCGGATGACGGGTGGTCAGATAATCAGTGGTCGGATGATGAGTGGTTGGATGATGAGTGGTCAGATGATGAATGGTAGAGTGATGAGTGGTCAGATGATGATTGGTCGGTTGATGAGTGGTTCGATGATGAGTGGTCGGATGATAAGTGGTCAGATGATCAGTGGTCGGATGATGAGTGGTCGGATGATGAGTGATCAGATGATGGGTGGTCGAATGATGAGTGGTTGGATGATGAGTGGTGGAATGATGAGAGGTCGAATGAAGTGTGGTCGGATGATGAGTGGTCAGATGATGAGTGTTCAGAAGATGAGTGGTCAGATGGTGGGTGGTCGGATGACGGTTGGATGATGAGTAGTCAGATGATGAGTGGTTGGATGATGGGTGATATAGGATGATGAGCGGTCGGATGAAGAGTGGTCGGATAATGAGTGGTCGGATGATGAGTGGTCAGACCATGAGTGGTCAGATGACGGGTGGTCGGATGATAAGTGGTCGGATGATGAGTGGTCAGAAGATGGGTGATCGGATTATGAATGGTTCGATGATAGAGGTCGGGTGAAGAGTATTCGGATGATGACTGGTCGGATGATGAGTGGTCAGATGATGAGTGGTCAGATGATATGTTGTCGGATGATTGGTCGGATGGTGAGTTGTCAGATGATGAGTGGTTGGATGTTGACTTGTCAGACGATGTGTTGTTAGATGATGGATGGTTGGATGGTGAGTGGTCGGATGATGAGTGGTTGGACGATGAGTGGTTGGATGGCATGTGGTCGGAAGATGAACGTTCGGATGATGAGTTATTGTATTATCACGTCTTAATGTACCATCCGGTTTCTTCCTAACCCGATATCTATATTCAGTAGACTTTGAACTGAATAGCGTCAGTGTCTAAATCACCTCTGTGAATGACTTTTGTCGGCTTGCATCACACATGGACGGATTATTATTTGCCCCGCCTCCTCATCACCGCACCCTACCCCACTCCCCAACCCCGACCCCCACCGCCACGCACACACACTTACGAACACACGCAAACATGCACGCACACACTTCTGCGCGCCTGCACGTACACACGCACGCACGCACGTACGTACGTACGTATGCACGCACGCCCGCAGGATCACTTCACACCACACCACAACACACCACACTCCAAACACAAACACAAAAAGGAGAGAGAAAAATCGCTGAATTTACATAGGATGAGAATGGCGGATCCTATGTAGAAGGGCGATGTTTTGGACGTCGTTCTTATTGGACGAGATGTTGATGACTAAAATCTGATTGGTCTATAGAAAATCCGTTGTTCTCTCACGACCAATCAGATTTCAGTATTTTGTAGCGAGAAAATGGGGGCGTGGTCTAATGCAAATATTGATGACATCATCAAGCTATCATCAAATCAAATCGATGTCAATATGTTCGCTGCTTTCCAAGAGGGTACGAGATCACCGGACTAATATGCTAATAAGATCGACGTCCATATCGTTTCCCTTGTAGGAGATCACATGACACCATTAGGCCAATCAAATCGATGTCCATATCATTGCCAGGGTAAGATATATTGATGCCAGCAGGCTCGCTGTCAAGCCTAATGACCCGTGAAAGGAGTGTGGCCTACGGTTTGGTGGGGCATGACATAATGGCATTCATACCATCGTACGCGATAGGTCAACATTCTATTGACGCCAGCTGGCTCAATGTCAGGCATATTGACGTCTGAACGGGGTATGGCCTAAGGCCTTGCAGCGTTTCCTATTGCTGTCCATATTGTCACTCTGGTGCGAGATAACATGACGCCTATAGGCTAACAAGAGCAACATCCATATCGTCGCCTTGGTTCTTCTTCTTCTTCTTTTCGATCGCTGGTAGCACACTTGGAGAGCCGTTCTCAAGATGAAATATGTGGTTTTCTGCCGTTCTTCCACGGGTCCATACAGCTTTTCAAGAAAAGATGTTGACAAAGGCCAGATCTCTTCTCTCAGCAACTGATACGTACTGCAACATTGAAGTATGTGCTCTGTGGTCTGTTCTGCTTCTCCACAAGGGCAAGCGAGCGATGTCGTAAGGTGGAACCGCCTGTACATGTGTTGGTTTAGTCTGTTATGTCCAGTTCTGAGACGAAAAATGGTCACTTGCTCTGGCCTCGAGAGATGATGGTAGGCATCTTCTGATTGAGGTGTTCTATAAAGTGACTTGATGATAGTCTTCATCTCTGTATGTGTAACCATGTTTTCTGTCTGATTCTCTTCTGCACCCACCTTTGCCATCTTCTCTGCTTCCTCATTTCCTTGGACTCCACAGTGTGAGGGGATCCACTGCAATGCTATCCGAAAGCATTTGATGGTTTGTAATGCTTCTTCAAGTTGTGGCAGCTTATCTTTGGTGATAGCCTCAAGGACGGAGCGGGCATCAGATAAAAAGACAATCTGTGCAATAGGGTCTGCTGTTCTGCTGATGGTATTAGCTGCATGGACCAGTGCTTCGACTTCAGCTCTGTAGTTTGTGCAGTGTTTGCCTGTCGGTATTGCAGCTGACTCATGTTGTCCGTTTGGATACTGTATGTGCAGTCCGGCACCTCCACTCCTAATTGCATCTTTGGCTGATCCATCTGTGTAGATCCTTATCCATGTCTCATGAGGGTACATTTCTTCCAGCATAACTAGGGTCAGGGCCTTCTTGCTCACATCACTGTGTCCATCTTTGGTTGTGAGATGAGGTACTGTGGTGCGAATAGCTATGTTCTCTAGTTTGTTTTCCCAGGGTGGAGGATCAAGGGTGTGGTTTGGATCTACTATTTGTGCTGGCAACATTTCTTGGTGTTTCCTTTGAAGTGCTTTTGTCTCTTTCACAAAACTTGATCTTTTAAGTCTTTCTGATGACAGCTGTGCTTGCCTGATCTTCATCGGGTGGTTGTTGAATGATTTGAACTTTGCAGCTTAGATCAATGCTTTGCATTCCCTTCCTTTACTAAGTGGGGGGGGGGGGGAATGCCTGCTGTCTGCTCCATTTTTTATATTGGTGTTGATCTCATTCCACCAGTGATGATGCACAGTGCCTGGTTTTGTACTCTGTCGAGGTTCTGTTGATGAGATTTAGCTGCTGTCATCCATGAGCTGGATCCATACTCTAGGTGTGGTCGTACGGCACCTAGGTAGATGGTCTTGAGGATCCTTTCATTGGCACCCCCACTTTGTTCCTGCCAGTTTCCTCATGATGTTTAGCTTTCTTCTGGCCTTTGCCTCTGCGTTCTGGATGTGCTCCTTCAATGTTAATCTTCTGTCATAGGTGACGCCCAGTTATGTCTGCTGGTCCTCGTACTCGAGGCGAGCTGCATTCTGTATGTTGCAGTCGTTGTGTACTCCTCAGTGCACCAGAGTACGAGGTCATCTGCATAGAGGGATGCTTGGATCCCATTGGGCAGCTCTGCTACAATGTCATTAATGAAGAGTATGAACAGAGTTGGTGATAATACTCCGCCTTGTGGTACCCCTTGTTTCAGCAATACATTCTGTCCAGATTGTCCATCCACCAGCACCCTAGCTCTGCGATTGTGTAGGTATGACTTGGTCCATCGGAACATGTTGCCACCGATGCCTGTGCGCCGGAGCTTCACGAGGAGGCCATCCTTCCACACCTTGTCAAATGCCTTCTGTAGATCGATAAAGGCAGCTAGCATCACCTTCTTGGCTTGAAAAGTGTCCTCTATGACCTGTGCAAGATGTGTTGTTTGATCTGCTGTGCTCCTGTATCTTCTGAAGCCAGCCTGCTCTGAAACTATAATGTTCTCCGACTCCAGGTACCACTGCAACCACTGGTTGATGATGTGCTCCATGGCCTTGCATATGCAGCTTGTAAGACTGATAGGACGGTAGCTCAGCACTTTCGTCTTGTTCTTCCCTTTTTTCAGAATAGGAGTCATTCTGGCTTCCTTCCAGCACTGAGGAACCTCTACATTGGTCCAACTGAGATTAAAGATGTCTAGCAACTTGCGGAGAGATGCATTACCAAGGTGTTGGATCATTTCATTCGTAATGCCATCTGGCCCGGGAGATTTCTTCTTCTTCAATTGGCGGATAGCCTTCTTCAGTTCTGCTAAACTAATGTTAACTTTCATTGCATCGTGAGTATTGGTGTCTGTTCTTTCCTTTTGCTCTTTTCTAACCTCTTTTTGACGCATTCGTGGTATAGAAATGTTGCTTTCTTTCGCATATGCCTTCGCAAAGGCATCTGCAGCCATCTTTCCTGACAGTGTTTGTCCATCTTCTTCAAGAGTAATCTTCTCTCCCATGACACCCTCATCATTCAGTGCTTTAGTAAGTCTCCATAGCTTTGTGGTGTCTCTCTCTAAATTAAACCCTGCCATCTTTTCCCTCGAGCTTCTTCTTTTGGACTCCAGCGTGGTCTTTACATATCTGGCTTTAGTTTGTTGTAGCGTGAAGTGGTTTTCATGACAGAGATTACACTCTGCCTCTTCTCTGGCCTTGTCTAGTTTATCATGTGCTGCTTGCAGTTCTGTTGTCCAGTAGGGCCGGTAAATTTTCCTGAACCCTCGAGGAATCGCTTCGTTGGCAGCCTAGAGGATACTTGAATTAAATTCCTTGACCGCATTGTTGATGTTTCTCCCTTCTACTGCTATATTTTGGGTAAGCTCTTTGGAACGAATGCCGAACAGACTCCAATTTGCCTTTTTGTAGTTCCACCTTGGATGTTGAGGTGAACTTGTCTAAATACTTCCAGAAAGAGAGAGGAGGACTGGGCGATGGTCGCTTCCTCCTAACTGCGATCCGACCACTCTACTGAAGTTTCTGTGAATGTCTTCTGTACAAAATGCCAAGTCCGGCGTTGTTGTCGAGTACCACTGGCGCGAGTAGAAGGTAGGCTGATCTGTGGGATCGTTGACAAGTAAAAGGTGCTTTTCATCTTGCCATGCTTCAATGTCTTCTCCTCGTTTGTCAAGTGTTCTGTATCCCCAGCTCTGAGACTGGCTATAAGGAAGTGGCAGTCCAGGACCTGGATTGTGTCAAGTGAGAGGTTCTTGTCATTAGGGCAGTAATAATTGACATTGTCAATCACAGAGTTGCTGGTTGTTACCTTGATCTTGATATATTCTGCCTCTTCCATAAAGGTTTTGATCTAGCTGGCGTTCACGCTGTTTCGGACCAATGTGATCACCCGCCTTTCTTTCTTCCTCTTCGATCACACCGGAAAATCTGGTAACCTCTGATCTTAAATGGTTTTCCTTCTTGCAGGTGTGTCTCTTGGATGCAGCAGATATCAATGTTGTTTTCGTACAGGAACTGTTCGAGCTCTGATTTCTTGTTGGTAACCCCTTCTGCGTTCCATTGCATGATGTTGATACTGGGGTTCTCTTTGGGTTTGGTCTTCTCTTTCGGTTGGCCAGTAGCTCTCCATCCTCGTCCCCTGGCTCCACAAGACGAGTTGATGGGACCTCCAGTAGCTGAGGGTGGGCTCCTTCGAGGCGTGGAGCCCGTCGCTGCACCTGCCTGGCGGATCCTCACAGGGCGAGCACCATTTCGGTTGATTCGATCTCCAAGTGTCATTCATTAGCGTTGTGCATAATGCTCTGGTTAGCCCCTCCAAATGTCTGGATTGACACCCAGTGGGTTACACCCCTGCACCACGTTGAGGCCGAGCATATAGTCTTAAACAGGGGGTCGCCTTGGTCATATCTATTAACATTAGCTGGCTCATTGTCAGGTTTAAAGACCCGTGAAAGTGAGGTGGCCCGTGTGGTCTGGGGCGGTGCCTAATGACGTCCATACCATCGCCCTGGGAAGGTTGACTCTCTATTGATGCGAGCTGGCTAGTTGTTAGACCTAATGACTCGTAAAAGGGGCATGACGCAAGGCCGGGGTTGCGGCATGACCTAATGACGTCCATACCATTGGCCTGGATACGTTGACTCTCTACTGACAACAGCTGGCTTGTTGCCAGGCCTAATGACCAATGAAAGGGACATGGCATAATGATGTCTATATCGATGCACTGGTAAGACAGTTTATATAGTCAACATGGGTAGGTCAGATCTATTGATAACAGTAGAGGGTTTTGTCAGGTGTAATGGCCCCATGAAAACGTTAGACCCCCCCCTAAGGATGCATGCCATTTTAGAAACGTATAATTCATTTGCTCCTGGAAGTAGCTGTCTGAAGAAGCAGCCAATGGTAGTGCAGATCACTATGATCAGAGAATGAGTTAAATGTTTTAAGAGGTTCGAGTATATGTGTACTAGGTAATCTACAACAGCTATAACACAATAGTCCATAGATGTGTTTGAAAATGTATAATACCCGAGTATACTAAAAACTAAAAAAATACTTTTAACATGTACCATCTGGACTCTGACTCTCAGCTTAACCTATCTTGGAACCTAGTTCTTAACATGCTCAACAAGGTGCCTACAGTATTAAAATACTCAAAACGCTATCGCGCCCACACTAATACAAATAATAATAATAGTAATAATAATAATAATAATAATAATAATTATAATAATAATCACTCATTCATATGGGTTCGCATGAGAGTAATCCTGGCAGTTGGAGCATTTGCTTAAATATGTCAGGATTCATACAGTCAAAAATCCATGGCACAACTCTCTATAAATGCTAAAACATTTGATTCACCCGAATGCCCAACCTATTCCACATAGTGTAAACGATCTCATACACATTACACCTCATCCCACCCCTCTAATAACCAGTAAATCTATGTCGAATAGGTTTGAGACAAGCTTCAAGGTAAGCGTTTTCCATACAGGGGCATGCCAAGTATCATAAGAGCTGTAGTTTAAAACATAATGTGTAAAATCCTGCACATACAACCAAACGCAAGAGTCCTGATGAGATGTCTCCAAAGCCTGAGAAATTTACAAGATGGAAGATATTGAAATCGGCCCATCTGGATGCAATCTGTCTCTTCTGCATATTGCTTTGCTCTCCTACATGAAACAAATTGTGGACAGAGATGAGAACTCTGAGAACATCGCCTCTCAGAACTGATCAAACTGTATACGTCCAGGCTTTATCAGCTAAAGGAGGATATACCATCAAGCATCAATGTGACCCGATTAAAGGATAAGATACTTGGATACTTCTTCGAGGTACAGGAACACGGTGATGGATGTGACATTATATTAGTACTAAGTGGAACTGCTGGCAAATATATTAGTTGGCTGATGATATCTGTCATGAAATGTTGAACAATGAATGCTCATCATTTGATGGTAAGTTCACAGGGGATTGCCAGCAAAGATCAGTGCTTTTGTCACAGTTAACCCTTGCTACCGTGATACTCCATGGTACCAGTATCAAGAATGACGCAAATTATCAAGCACATGCCACACTGTATCTTTATCTTACATCTGTTACTGTATAAGTCTGTTGGCCTTCTGAAAGAAGAAGGAACATATACTAGACACAACCGAGACTGTGAACCTCCACTGCCACTGTTACCTGGAGCATATTGTAGATATCGGACTGTCTTATGGGAAGTCATGACTCCGCTAGACGTCTTATATTTGCAAGTAAGACCTCAGTGAAATTTATGTTTGAAAATACCAGGTGAGCTAAGGACTGAATCAGCAGTGTAGTAGTAGTTAAATAATAGTGAAGCAAGATGCACTGGTTGACTTTGACCAGTGCTGGTGATACAGTTTCGCGGAAATAGGATAGAAACTATATCGAAACTGTAGCAGTATATTCATTTCAATAAGATAGAAATTGGAATAAATTGGAATAGAGCCGACGGTTCTGAGTTGGTGAAATCTGTCAATAGTTGAAGATGAAAGTTGTTGCTGTGGGATCGGCACACACTTTTATAATATTCAGCAGTTGTTTCGGCCAGTAATTTAGTAAATAATCGAGAGAAAAGAATCGATGGGAATGAGAGAGAGTATAGGAAATTATAAGTGACTGACTGACATTAGTTGTTGACGGTCGGCATTCCGACTCCCTTAAGCAAGTACAACAACACCAGCTGGCAATGAGATCATACAGCTCATGTGCTTATTAACGTTCGTTTCCTACAGGCTTATCCATGATAGGCAAGGGACAGGACAGAGGCATTGTAGCATCCTGTAGGAATTAATAACATAATCGAAAGTTGTATATCAACTATATGTCAATCAAAGTAAGGCATGCTACAACAACACATTCCATAATGTTGTTAGTTAGCTGACAGATCGCATCAAATCAGAACCAGCTAGAACCGCTTTGTCAGCTGGAAGCGTAGATATATCATGTTTAGCAATGAATCCCTAGAAGAGAAGCCCAGAGTTTGATTGGCCGGGATGACGTCATAATCAATGAGCATCTAGTCAAACTATGTGGCAGAGAAACAAAAGGAACAAGGTTTCGAAGTAAAATCGAGAGACAGGCGAACAGGGATTGGTCAGGATGATCAACAAGAATAGGTACGAACTTCTAGGAAGGGATAAGCAGATGTTGATTGGAGGCAAGAATTATGCGGGCCAATCGAACTGTGGTTATAGCTACCTAGAAGGATGAAAGGAACAGAAACTATATATTACGATATATATAGATCTATATATCGTAATATGTATAGAAGTTAGAAAAATATGAAGGGTATTTAATAGGCACTTTGTCTATTGAATTTTTAATCAACTCACCATCGTGATTCCGTAAGCATCGTGCTGCTACGTAAGTCAAAGTAGACATTGTGCTAATAGTTAAGCTAAGTTGCGATAGTCATACTAGAAGTTGTTCTAGGAGTAGTCAAAGCTTAGTCGTAAGATTGATTTAAATTAATTTCAGTACTCAAGTATTCATCGTAATGGTTAAAGTAATTCTATTATCGTAAGATATCAGTATTAATCCAATAAGTTAAATGTACAGTTAGTGTAGTGAATAAAAGCATCCTCTTGCTTAGCAAGACACGAGTTTGGTTTGTGTGTTAGGAACTCCAGAGTGTAGGGCGACCCTACGCCGAATCAAGTAATCTTTTGATAAGTTAGATAGGCCCGGTTATCATACAAAAATATCGTCACCATCATCAGCGACGTGGCGAGCCGATAACCATCATATTCTACTGCATCTTCGGTAAGAGGTTGTCGCAGCAACCGCTTACATCATAATCTTGCCAGAGAAGTAGTAGAAACGTATAGACCCGGAGACCGAAAATCTTCAGTGGCTTCACCTGCCAGGATTGCGAGTAATAAGAACACAAACTGTAAGTACGTAGACAATACGAATGGCCCAAGTTGACAGGCCAGCTAACATTGTATTAAAAGACGTAGCCGACAGAGTGCAAGTATTCATAGATTTAGCCAAACAGTCTGACAGTGCAAAAGTGACGCAACACCGAGAATATAGAGACAATTCCTTAATCAAAATAACCACAGACATTACTTGTGAAGAGCAGCCCCGATTAAAGCGAGTCATAGTCTGTTTATACTATCAGTAAATAACCATAAATAGACGCAAATACATAATAGCGACCCCAGGTCCAGCGGGTCCCGGCATCCCACCAATGGGTGAACCAAGGCATCCCGAGCTACGAGCGGAAACCGTAGCGGCCATGCAGGTGATGGGAACCGCAATGGCGTCTACCATCGTACAGAGTAGTGCAAGACGGGAGGCGGACCGAGTCCATCGGGAAGAAGTAAGGGAACTGACCCAGCGAATACAACCATGTGACAGGCTTATACCGGAGCAGGTGCGGCAGTTCCTGGATGAGGCTCATCGAGTATGGGTAGCGATGGAAGGGAAGCTGGATGGGATACCATCGTATATAATAACACGTGCTTCTCGAGGACAGCTGTCGAGAGCAGTTGATCATTATTTGGTAGGAAAGAATAGAGATGATATCACATTCGAGGAACTACGGGTGTACGTCACCGAAGAAATGAGACTATCATCGCCTTCAACAGAAGGTATCGTGAACTGGCTGGCCGTGCCTATCCCAACACCAATGTAGACAATCAAAGAACTATACTGGGGGTGTATATCAAGGCCCTTAGTGACAATGGACTGGGACGGAGAATCGTAAGAAAGAAAGCCACAACTCTTCAACGAGCGATAGAGATTGCAGAAAAAGAGGCGAATTGTAATGATTTGCTGAAAGCGATGCGAATAGATGATCGGAAGGAAACCGACATGGAAATAGGGGTGATAGACATGGAGGAGGGAAAAGATGTATGGTCCATTATAAACGGCATGAAACGGCAAATTGCCCAGCAGACATGGTTGATAGAGCGACTGTGCAGCACAGTAGAGGCTTTGCAGGCCAAATCCAACCAACCCACGGCCCCACGAGAACCAATGCCACCTAAAAAGACATCCATGCCACCCAGACGCCAACCGGCGAAACAGCATGGCAAATCAGTGCCCAATAACCAACGGTTGGATATAATATGTTACAACTGTGGGCAAAAAGGACATTATAAGAGTACATGTACCCAACCGATGCAAACCCAAGTGCAGAAACGACCCAACCAGGTATCCCAACCGAGCGGGCAGAAACCACCCATAGTATGCCTTACATGCGGTAGACAAGGGCACATGGCTCGAAATTGTGCCGAATATCAACACAGTTTCGCGGGGTATATGGATAGAAGAACTGGCCCCGCCCAGACAATACACTGTTTTCGTTGCGGGAAGGATGGGCATATGGTAAACGAATGTCCAATGAGAGCGCCACCACCAAAACAGCAGCGACAGGCCGTTAAAAGGCAACGTTTGGACAGTGATCTAAGTATAGATGCGATAGAACGCCGCACAGGGCACCAAACGTGACCGCCCAAGACTGTTCCCGTAACATGCGAAAGGATACTGCCAACAGATTTCGTAGTAATGATGAGTACGAGGACCAGGACGGGTTTGTTCTGACCGGAGATGGAACAGACGCATACGGACGGTATGAAGGAGAACGTTCAGTATGAAGGAATTCCTACGCGGAAGTAGTCAGCGGAAGAAGGAGCCCTTCATTAAATGGCGACGGAGGAGACCATTGGTAAGCATACCGACCGAGCGGTTTCTGATCCGTTTACACTGGGACAACCACGGTCCAGAAGATCAGGGTAAGTGCTTGCACCTTAGTAGATACAGGTGCTAGCACATCCTTGATTAGAAAGGATGTATGGTGTAGCAGCTTAGATGCTAGGCCATTAAAAAGAGCAAAGACGCTCTTAGCAGTAAATGGTTCCCCAATAGAGCTTTTGGGGGAGACACAAATCAAATTTAAGAATGCCCGGCCTATTCCTGGTACAGTAGTAGCGAATATGCGGCATGAATGCTCGATTGGTGCGGATGCTTTGCACTTGGGAAATGCAAAGATTGACTATCGGACCAAAGAAGTAGTATGGTTTGGTCAGGTATATCCCTTTAGGTATCCCTATAGGGAACAGACGAGATACATATATTCTAGTTGTAAAGAAACGACCAGATATAAAGCTATCGACAAAGTTATTGAAGACTTTGCGGATAACTTTGATACGGCTCGTCCAAACACTTTAGGATTGGTCCCCAAAGTGAAGTGTACGGTACCAACAGGAGATGCGTTTCCTATAAGGCAGAAGGCCTACCGTCTGCCGCTTGCCAAGCAATATGTAGTCAAAAACCAAGTGGCTGAAATGCTGGCAGCGGGCGTCATAAGACCGTCATCATCACCCTGGGCGTCACCCATTACTTTGGTCCCTAAAAAGGACGGTGACACTAGGTTTTGTATTGACTATAGGAAGTTGAATTCCGTATGTCATAAGGACAGCTATCCATTACCAAACATATCAGATATTTTTGATTCGATGCGCGGCGCAACGATCTTTTCTACTATGGACTTGAAGTCGGGCTATTGGCAAATACCAATGGACCACCAAGACATAGAGAAGACAGCGTTCGTCTGCAGTGAAGGGTTGTTTGAATGGATTCGTATGTCGTTCGGATTTTGCAACTCAGGTGCCGTATTTCAAAGGGCAATGAATGATATTTTCCAAGAATTCGTCGGAAAATATGTGCATGTTTTTGTAGATGACGTAGTCATATATTCTCGAAATCCGGCTGAACATGCACAGCACTTACGTAAGGCCATGCGTAAGATTCGTGAATATAACCTACAAGTTAAGAAAAAGAAATGCGATTTCGCTAGTCCATCAGTAGATTTGTTAGGATATCGTATTTCCGCACAAGGAGTAGCTCCTCAGGCCCTGAAGGTCAAGGTCATTAGAGATATGTCCCCACCCCGAGACGTGGGTGAAGTGAGAAGTTTTCTCGGAGCTACAGGTTACTACCGATCCTGTGTGCAAGGCTATGCCGAAATTGCGAAGCCATTAATAGAGTTGACAAAGAAGTATAAACGTTTTGAGTGGGGTGCGGATGAGCAGCAAGCGTTCAAGAAATTGCAGAACTTGTTGTGTAGTGAGACGGTTCTCACATATCCGAATTTGAATGCCCCATATAAATTATATACTGATGCGTCTGGCTATGCGATCGGTGCGATATTAGTACAGGTAGATGAGAAAGGTATAGAGCGGGTAATTCAGTATGTGAGCTCTACCCTTAAAGATAGTCAGCTTAATTGGCCCGTAATAGAGAAGGAGGCTTACGCTGTGATTTATGCATTAAAGAAGCTCCGACCATATCTATTTGGCGCTCAGTTTACTGTGTACACTGACCACAAACCCCTAAAGAGTTTGTTTGTGGGAGAAGTGAAAAACACGAAGGTGCAGCGCTGGGCAGTGCTGATTGCGGAGTACGGATGTAAGATTGAGTACATCCAAGGCTCGAAGAATACATCGTCCCGTGGAAGTCGCCACGTTAGATACAGGCGATTTTGTCATACCGGATGTAGACGAGGGTGCGTTACCGCATGTCCCTCTAGAGGTATTCGACATTCCCTACGACGAGTTGTGTACCGAGCAGACCAAGGAGTACCCGGAGTTGTTCAAAATCACACCGGAGGAATATATGGTCAAGAACGGTATCTTGTATTCGTTAATTACACCTTCAGCGTTAGACGCCGAATACCCCCGAATCATGTTACCTACCCTGTTCCAGGAGAAAGTGCTCCGGATGGCTCATGAACAAGCCGGTCACCAAGGTCTGCAGAGGACCATCGGTATGGTAAGAGATTCGTTTGTGTGGACGTCTTTAAGAAAAGACGTAGTGCGTATGCTGGAGTTGTGTAATACGTGCCAGGTCAACCGACCTGTCACTACTCGACCGAAGTATAGTGAGATGCCCATGGCCAGTTATCTGAGTCAGATAATTGGTATGGATTTGATAGGTCCGCTATTAGAGTCGAGTAAGGGTAATGTGTATATAATGACGATAATTGATCACTGCTCTGCATGGGCAGAAGCATATCCAATTCCGACTAAGACGTCTCAGAATGTTGAAGACAAGTTTTTCAATGAGTACGTCGCTCGTCATGGTGTCCCTGAGATCTAAATAACAGATCAGGGCAAAGAATTTTGTTCCAATTCTCTGGAAGAACGATTTCGTGAACATGGTATCGATCATAGACGATCGAGTCCATACCATCCGCAAACAAATGGACGTACCGAGAGGTTCAATCGAACTCTTAAGGAGTTGATTCAGAAAGGGGTGAATAACGAGTCTCGTGCTTGGGAAGATGAGTTGGGTGCAGCTTTGACAGCGTACCGCAGTACTCGTCATTCCACGACAGGGTATACGCCATTTTATTTGACGTACGGTCGACGAGCAAGAATCCCATTTACTGTTCCCGTCGATGCTTCGCAGGATCTTGGTGAGAGACTAACATGTCTCAATAATGCCTTGCTGCGTGCTCGGGGAGAAACGGCTAAGTCTAGAGAGATTCACCGAGAACAAATTAATAAGCGGGCGAACGCTGGGGAGTACAAGGTTGGCGATTCGCTGGTCGTGAAGGCTGAGGAGAGGATGAAGTTGACCTCTCGCAGTGACCCCGAGTACGAGATCTTTAAGATCAATGGGCCCGTGGCTCATGTCCGACATCAAAGATCTGGGAAAGTGCGCGTATTTAATATATCTAAGTTACGTGTAGTAGACTCAGAAATGTGTTGGGACAAGATACGAGCACGCCCTATTCGTAACCCTGCTAAAGGTACGAAGGCCAGCCATCACCCTAGAGTAATGGTACCCAAGTCCGAACCTTTGCCAGTATCCGATTCCAATGCTACCAATGGTAGAATGAATCGTAGGAAGCGGCCAGCTTCTGACGAAGAGCCAAGGGTGAGTAAGAGGGGTAAGCGGGTTGGTACCGATAGAGATCAACCTAGTACGAGTAAGATTCGAAACCATGAGTCAACGAGTGAAACTATCATAACTCCTCGTACGCTAGTGATGGACACTTCGGAGGGTGTGCCCGAAACCGTCACTAAACCAATGGAATCGCTTCCATCACATCCCTACTTTCTGCGCAAGCGCAGGCCTGTTCCTGAAGTCTACTCCGACCCCAAGAGACTCAGGATTGGCGCGTTTAGCCGTGCTTCATACGATGAATTCATCGATCGTATTGAAGCGATTATAAGGCAACGTAGCTGGAGAAAATGTTAATCTCTGCCTAATAGCAGTACTGACAACCTCGTCAGGTTAGATCGCATTAAAGTAGCCATCATGTATGCATTACAGTTATGTATAGTAGTGGGATTAGTAAGTTTAATGAATGGAATTTGTAGGAATGCAAGTGTAGTTAAGTTGCCCAATGGTGTGATGATTACTAGACCGGAAAAAGTATCAGTAATTCGTGCTGAATGGACGGTGGTGGTATCAATAGACCATCCGTATTTGCCACCCGGATTCATTAACCGTGTGAAGCAGTTTCGTGTCCTTGTTGCGGACATTGGTCGAAAGACTTCCTTAAGCCACAACGACATTTTCGGTCTCCAGCATCGCATAAATGGTATAAGAAAGATTGCCGTCCGTACTCAACAGACGATGATGAAACGGGTCATTACTCGTAGGAAGCGTGGACTATTTAATTTCGTGGGGGACATAGCCTCTTCCTTATTCGGCACCGCCACGTCGGGCGATATTGATGCAATTAGGGACGTTGTTAAACAGGCTATGGGGAAGGTGAATCGGTTGGTTCACTTCTCTAACCGGCTGGCATCTCATGTGAAACTTGCGTTCGAGGGGATCAACTCCAATGTGGATAGAATCAACGAGGTCATGGATGGCCTATCCCGCTTCACACACAATGTAAGCGAGGTGTTTAAGAGTCACGCAAATCGACAGGCCGATTTATATGCATTGGTGCGTTTGGGTCATATAATTGCCTCGGCCGAAAGTGTAGTGTATAGTTATCAGAAAGCTGCTGCCCGATTTCATAGGCAAACTGCCTCATTAGAATTGGGTAGGTTGACCGAAGAATTGTTTAGCCCATCGGACCTGGCGGAAGTAGCACAACATGTCCGAGTAGGCAAACGGCTGATAAGGCTGTACCAATGGTACTACAGGAATGTGGTCGTGTATCCCTTATGGAAGGAAGATGATAGACTGCATTACGTGGCGACGTTACCTTTGATAGACGGTGGAACATATATTGAATACGGGTTACATTCGTGGCCAGAACCCATGGCCACTAGGGGGTACTATATGCATGTAGTAGTGGCTAGGACCAGCATTGGTCTTGATACCAAAACCGGGTGGTATTTCACCCCGTCCGAATGTCGAGGTCAGGAGCCGCGAGTGTGTCATGGTCAGCTGAGGGTCGATAAGACCCATGTGCCCTGTATTGTGAGCCGGCTGACTAACTCCACGGATAGCAATTGTAACATTCAACTGTCCGAGTCCAATGAAACCAATAGTAAGTTAGTTGCCAATAAGAAAATAGGCGTGGTTTTGCAAACATTCGGAGAAACTATGGAAATCCACTGTGACGGACAACTGACTGACCGGTGCACTGTGGATAATGGTGTGTATGCGTTGATGTCTAGTGAATGTGGATATAGTGGAAGAGGATGGCAATTCGAGCCAGTACTGTCTTATAGTCGGACATACACTCGAGTGAGCTTGGCCATTGATATGCCCCATTTGGATGTGGCCGGAGTTTTAAATGCATCCCGAATTGTTAGTCATTTAAGGGTACAAGAATGGAACCATTTGCATAAGACTAAGTACGTGCCGCTAGCACCTTTATCTGCGGTCGACCCAGCGATGGTCGATGGCATGGGTGTACCGTCATTTATCTCATACACGACAGGCTCCTGCGTAGTGATTATAGTGATTTTTATTGTGTTGTATAAGTGTGGAATTATTCCACGTGCGGTACATATAAGTGCGCTACGGATTATTCAGGCCCAGCAGTTCCGGAGACCTGCAGCCCTAAAGAAGCCGCTGCGGTTGTCAGCCGGGTCGTCGCCTAACAATAATAATGGGACTGGGATCGACCCGACGGCTGATGATCGGATTGACGTGGAGCTGACCGAGGACACTAACATCAGTGTACAGTATGAAGACTTGTAGCTTGTAGCACGAACTTTATTATAGTGCCATGTTTTGTTTATTTTATTATTAATGCTAACGATTGCTATGGAGCACGAGGATTTAGTATATTTGTTGCACAGACTTTATTATAGTCCCACGTATTAATTGTTATTGCATGTATTGTGGATGTCACTATGACCGTTTATATGACCTGTAATGATTGACTGTAGGATTATGATTATTGTTATATTGTTGTATTTTACTTGATTGGGTATTTCTCTTTATCATAGTATAACGTTTTTGCAGGCCTGGTTGCTGATGTATAGTGAAGTAATTATATATCGTATATAAATGTCAGTTCTGGATAGCCCTGGTATAGTGTGGTTTGGTTGTTGATAGTGTACAACGAGTTAATTATCGCTCTCTTAAGGCCTTAAGAGATGGTTAATTAACTTAGGTTGAGGGGCATCTGTAGATATCGGACTGTCTTATGGGAAGTCATGACCCCGCTAGACGTCTTATATTTGCAAGAAAGACCTCAGTGAAATTTATGTTTGAAAATACCAGGTGAGCTAAGGACTGAATCAGCAGTGTAGTAGTAGTTAAATAATAGTGAAGGAAGATGCACTGGTTGACTTTGACCAGTGCTGGTGATACAGTTTCGCGGAAATAGGATAGAAACTATATCGAAACTGTAGCAGTATATTCATTTCAATAAGATAGAAATTGGAATAAATTGGAATAGAACCGACGGTTCTGAGTTGGTGAAATCTGTCAATAGTTGAAGATGAAAGTTGTTGCTGTGGGATCGGCACACACTTTTATAATATTCAGCAGTTGTTTCGGCCAGTAATTTAGTAAATAATCGAGAGAAAAGAATCGATGGGAATCGAGAGAGATTATAGGAAATTATAAGTGACTAACTGACATTAGTTGTTGACGGTCGGCATTCCGACTCCCTTAAGCAAGTACAACAACACCAGCTGGCAATGAGATCATACAGCTCATGTGCTTATTAACGTTCGTTTCCTACAGGCTTATCCATGATAGGCAAGGGACAGGACAGAGGCATTGTAGCGTCCTGTAGGAATTAATAACATAATCGAAATTTGTATATAATCTATATGTCAATCAAAGTAAGGCATGCTACAACAACACATTCCATAATGTTGTTAGTTAGCTGACAGATCGCATCAAATCAGAACCAGCTAGAACCGCTTTGTCAGCTGGAAGCGTAGATATATCATGTTTAGCAATGAATCCCTAGAAGAGAAGCCCAGAGTTTGATTGGCCGGGATGACGTCATAATCAATGAACATCTAGTCAAACTCTGTGGCAGAGAAACAAAAGGAACAAGGTTTCGAAGTAAAATCGAGAGACAGGCGAACAGGGATTGGTCAGGATGATCAACAAGAATAGGTACGAACTTCTAGGAAGGGATAAGCAGATGTTGATTGGAGACAAGAATGATGCGGGCCAATCGAACTGTGGTTATAGCTACCTAGAAGGATGAAAGGAACAGAAACTATATATTACGATATATATAGATCTATATATCGTAATATTTATAGAAGTTAGAAAAATATGAAGGGTATTTAATAGGCACTTTGTCTATTGAATTTTTAATCAACTCACCATCGTGATTCCGTAAGCATCGTGCTGCTACGTAAGTCAAAGTAGACATTGTGCTAATAGTTAAGCTAAGTTGCGATAGTCATACTAGAAGTTGTTCTATGAGTAGTCAAAGCTTAGTCGTAAGATTGATTTAAATTAATTTCAGTACTCAAGTATTCATCGTAATGGTTAAAGTAATTCTATTATCGTAAGATATCAGTATTAATCCAATAAGTTAAATGTACAGTTAGTGTAGTGAATAAAAGCATCCTCTTGCTTAGCTAGACACGAGTTTGGTTTGTGTGTTAGGAACAACAGAGTGTCGGGCTACCCTACGCCGAATCAAGTAATCTTTTGATAAGTGAGATAGGCCCGGTTATCATACAAAAATATCGTCACCATCATCAGCGACGAGGCGAGCCGATAACCATCATATTCTACTGCATCTTCGGTAAGAGGTTGTCGCAGCAACCGCTTACATCATAATCTTGCCAGAGAAGTAGTAGAAACGTATAGACCCGGAGACCGAAAATCTTCAATGTGTGCATTCCGTGTCTAGATGCAAGAACATGACTGGCACTCTTTGCAAGATGGGACTCTGTTCTCCGCTGATCTGGCAAACTCTGCTATTAACCAATTCGAATCAATGCGAGCTGTTTCTCCACAATTACTCAAGGTTGACATCTTCGCAACGTCAGCACAACCCTACCTCAACTAGTGCGTGCCGATCATTCCATGTGACTGGCATTTAGCGTTGCCACTACCAGGTGTTTATCATGTCAGCATTGAACAGCCCATGCCCAGCTATCAAAAATCCACCCATTCCAGAAATAAATGGTTTCAAGAAACCGGATTCTATAGTTGATCTTGTAGCAGCACTTCAATGGTGTCAACATGCTGCCTGTGATGTCACATTGCACCACAAGACAGTGACAACCCAAAAGTGGAGTCAGATGGAAAGGAGAGAAAGCATGTATCATGGGTCACTCACCATGCTACCCATTAAAGTGAGAATAACAGTCAACAGCACTCAGTACACTAGCACCATTATCTGCAGCGGAATCCAAGTCATGATAAAATGTTCCATGTATATAGTGAGAAAAGCTGCCAATATCATCAGCAAAGGACAAACATCTATCATATCATGTGACCAGCCCCTGTACCAAATTCAATGGACATGGCTGGCACTCACGTTGAAGACTCATATGTGATAAGTGTTGGGTGGACCTCATATCAAGATGGTATTGATGAAATGGTTGGCTGATCTACTTGACGGGAGTGACTGGACATTAACATATCACAGGCGTAAATAGCTAATCCTCATTCAGCTGATAGCTTTCTCAAGGCTTCTCGTGTGCAGAAGACACCAAGAGCTTACCAAGTGACAGTTCCCTTTTTAAGTTGAGACGCTGTCTACAGTGCAGTGAATCCTTGACGCGAAAGTGTTGTCGTCTGCACCCTGCGATCCTGCCATGTAGGAAGTTATATATTCAGTTGAATAGTTAGTAAAAATTGGGAAGAATCCTAAACAAAAGTTTAAAATACATTGCTATCTAGTAGTGAAAATATCATTAACTATAGGCGCCACACTTTGTTCAGTACCAAATGTAGAAAGTGCCTTGTCGCCCAGAAGGGTCAAGTTTGACTCGCTAACAATAGTCAGTTTGCTGGTTTACTTAACATGTGCCGTTGATATAACTAGTCGAATGCTGGATACTTAACTATAGTTCGTTGGTACCTGGTTCCCCATTGAAGTACTATTGCAGAAGATTTGGGGCCTGGTACCAGTCTCCATTAACCCTTTCTGTCGTCTGTTTTGCTGGCCTACAAAAATGGGTTATTTTTGTCCAAAAGCGTCCATATGCCATAAAGTGGAAAGGAATTATGGGTTGGGGAACATCGACATACAATGAGAAAGCAAACTTTCACCAGACCTAAGTTATTTAGTGAAGTATATACACATTTATATGCATTTATTCATGGCAAGCGATCAGTGTTCGCCATTTTGAAATTTACTCAAATATTGCACTAACCATCTGAACCGATCTCAGGTGCTCGGTTGACTATAGTTGACTAGCTAATTAACTATTTGAAGTTCGACTCGGAATCTAGTTAGTTATAGCTAACTATGGTTAGGAGTCGAACTTGACCCAGGTTATAACATCATCAGGGCCGAACTTATGGCAGTGCAACAAGTGCATATGTGATGGGCCCCAAAATCTCCAGGACTACCAAAACATGACGCAAAAATGTTGTTTGTCTTAATTTTTGTGGTCCCTGCATATCTCCAGGTTACTCTCAAAGACGCCACACCTATAATACAACTCATAAATATGGCAACATGTTTACAAAAGAAGACAATTTTGAACGTGATGTAAAAATGTTCTGATAAATATTTTGAACATAATTGGATTGAAAGACATTGCTGTCTTAGGCAGCAATGTCTTCTCATCCAATTATGTTCAAAATATAAAACAGTACATCTTTTGTGTGTGTTTGAAACATTTAAAGTTATTTATTATTTGTACTTTAAAAGACCGGTGTGAACAAATCTCACAGCCTTCTGGCATCAGGGAGGCCCATTGTGGAGCATTACAGTTGAAACCGGACCCTAGCAATTTTCGCGATCATAATGGCAGTTCTGAGGTCTCCCCAGGTATGAATTTCAGAAATTGTACACAGTCCCGCTTAGTTATAAGTTCGGCCCTGAACCTCACGAACTTTTCCTGCAAGATGACGACCATATATAGTTAGTGATGTCATCGCGTATTGTCTTTTCTCTCAGCATATAGATGTACGAATTCACCTTTCCAGACGCTTATGATCATGTCGATAGTCACTTACAGGACTGGCGGTATGATCAGCGAACGAAAAGAAGAAGAAGAAGAAGAAGAACTTTCCAGAGTACCCACCCATCATTATGACGTCATAATGAACTGCGAGACTTGCACAATGACATCATAATGAATGACGTCATTAATGACGTCGATAAGTACGTCACGAACGCATATTTGATGACGGTCTAAGCGTTGTTGAAACAAATTGTTTGCTTTTACTATTTAAAAAATATTCTGTTGAATATTTTGAAACTAGTTTGACTGGGAGCTGTTGCTGCCATAGGCAGCAACAGCACCCAGTCAAATTAGTTACAAAATATTCAACAGCTTCCCTGTATAGTTTTCAGGAAATTGATAGCTAGGGCATTCGGGGATCGATCAATCCCAACACGGCGAGGTGTGGGTGGAGCTTAGCTAGTGATGGGCGGGGCATTTGCTAAAAATGGAAAGGTTCATTGATAACATTGTATTGCAGAAAACAAGAGTAAGCGATAAACACTGATACTCATACCTGCAAGACATGTGAACATTAACACTTAACACACGAATACCGGGATTGAAGGGGACATAACTGGGTATCCTAATAATTATAATAAAATCCTGGACTAGCACGCGACGAAGTCCGACATTGTTAAACTGTTGATGGTAGCGAAGGTCTGCGTGCGGTATTTACCTGACCGAAACAAGTAATATATTAGTAGGATGTTAGCTGGATGACCAGCAGAGAGAATAAAATACATAGGCATTTGATAAAGATATGATAGAGATAAGTTATACCCATATGAATTGTCTGAAAGGGGATATAGGGTTGTTTCATTCATGTTGTTGTCAGTAAAGTAAGTCTTGGCTGATTTGTTTCTAATGAACATTTTGATTAGCTTTTCTGAAATATGTGTAGGTTGTAGTCACAAATCAAGGTATGGCGTTGTTTCTGTATAGCCTACCAGCAACAATTATTTATCCTTCATATATTTGTGATGCTTTATTTGTACTGTCTCTTGTAATAGAAGCTGTTGTTAACTGCTTTACATGGAGAATGGTCAATATTTATTGTCTACAGAGCAGCTCGGAAATAGGGTGATGTTTACAAAATATAAATATAAATATGTAGGTTAGTAAAATTTTGAACACGATCGAAAAATGATTTGTTAAATATTTTGGACTTAATTTGATTGGAAGCCATTGTGACCTTCGAATCATATGATAGCACACACATAAGCAATGTATTCACTGCATGGACCTTTCCATTTTTAGCTATGCCCCGCCCATCACTAGCTAAGATCCACCCACACCTCGCCGTGTTTGGAATGATCGATCCCCGAATGCCCTAGCTATCAATTTCCTGAAAACTATACAGGGAAGCTGTTGAATATTTTGCAACTAATTAGACTGGGTGCTGTTGCTGCCATAGGCAGCAACAGCACCCAGTCAAATTAGTTTCAAAATATTCAACATAATATTTATTAAATAGTAAAGGCAAACAATTTGTACAACAGCCCATAGACGTCTTCAAATATGCGTTCGTGACGTACTTATCGACATCATTCATGACGTCATTCATTATGATGTCATTGCGCACGTCACGCAGTTCATTATGACGTCATATGGTGGGCTGTTGACGATTTTGAAACTAATTTGACTGGAGGTTGTCGCTGCTATAGGCAGGCACTCGCGTTGAAGACTCATATGTGATAAGTGTTGAGTGGACCTCATATCAAGCACACGCACAAAGACAAGAACCCACAACTGACCACACGATTCATAAACAGACATATACCACATGCGCACCAGGATACAGAATATACACAGCACACTCCAGGACAGAACTGGATATACACACACGCCCATAAAGGAGCACACAGAGGACCCCAGGCATGCGCACACAGGACAGTCACATCATATGCATGAATAAATGAACACGCCACGCCCACACTGAACTAACATACTTCGACAGTGACACACACCGCCATTGACTTACACACACTACTACGGATTTTATACACACTAGGCTTATACGAAAGAGGATTGCCGAATATACTGTGTCCATGCTTTAATGCTATACTTAATCTATAAATATGTACTGTGAATACTAAATGTTTTTTTACGGATCAGGTGAAATTGTTTGTCACCAAGGTTTTTGACTATGGACTGACGTCACATGATTCTAATAGAACATGGGACGGCAGGCAGTTGGAGTTTGACGTTTGGCACGGTCACTTGTTGTTTTGGATAGTTGGTCCCACCCCGTGACTTGAATATCAAACTGTGGATTGTGGATAACTGTGCAAACGAGCCAGTGACAGAGCCCCAGCGTAGGTTGTATATTAATAAAGTATTACCGTAACTATAAAGACGCATATGTGTTATCTCAACAGCCAGATGAAAGATCCTGGTGTATAGGCAAACGAACGGTATTAGATATGCATGATTTGGAATCTATAAACCATACTCTATCGGTGCAATACAGCATTTGAGATAGGATTTGCATCACTTTAATCTAGTCGAGACAAACACACTGCGCATGATGCCTTCCGGTTTAACATGACCGTAGAATACAATTCAGTAGTATGGGACCATTAATTTATACTTAGTACCATACAATAATACAATTCAGTAGCATGGAAACCATAATTTATACTTAGTACCATAAAATAATACAATTCAGTAGCATGAGAACCTTAATTTATACTTAGTACCATAAAATAATACAATTCAGTAGTATGGTGACCCTAATTTATACTTAGTACCATAAAATAATACAATTCAGTAGCATGAGAACCTGAATTTATACTTAGTACCATAAAATAATACAATTCAGTAGCATGGGAACCTTAATTTATACTTAGTACCATAAAATAATGCAATTCAGTAGCATGGGAACCTTAATTTATACTTAGTACCATAAAATATTACCTCATCTACCACACAGATAATGAGATGTTTTGAATCGCAGACATCTTCTCATGTGATAGGCCCTATTGTAGTTTGGTAAGACGCGTTCTACAGAGATACAAATGCTCATCTATATTATTATCACGAGAAGGAACACACGTCGCCGCTATTGTCTACGAACTTCCATTATTGCTTAAAAGTGGGCCAGTACCATTGATTCTTATCTATCCCGGTCGCTCAAACAAGACAGTATGGTAGATCTTCCAATGACACGTCGCTAGGCCGGGACATACTGAACGTGCCGCATCCAAAACAAACACAGAGATCAATATAGTCTGCTTATGACAATTCAACTTTCCAGATAATCCACCCATCATATGACGTCATAATCAACTACGTGATGTGTATAATGACATCATAATGAATGACGTCATGAATGACGCCGATAAGGACGTCACGAACGCATATTTGAAGACTGTATATGCTTTGTTGTACAAATTGTTTGCTTTTACTATTTAATAAATATTCTGTTGAATATTTTGAAACTAATTTGACTGCCAAATTAATTACAAAATATTGAACATCTTCCCTGTATAGTTTTCAGGAAATTGATAGCTAGGGTATTTGGGGATCGATCAATCCCAACACCGCGAGGTGTGGGTGGAGCTTAGCTAGTGATGCGCGGAGCGTAGCTAAAAATAAAAAGGTCCATTCTTACTTACTCGCTGCTCATCATCATCATCATCATCATAAGCAGCAGCAGCAGCAGCAGCAGCAGCAGCAGCAGCAGCAGCAGCAGCAGAAGCAGCAGCAGCAGCAGCAGCAGCACCGCAGCAGTAGCAACAGGAACCTCATCAACATCATCATCAGCATCATTATTATCAGCAGCAGCAACAGCATCATCATCATCATCATCATCATCATCATCATCAACATCAGCTCAATGTTACAATAAAATACTAGGATCCTATTTAGGAGCGGATAGAAAAAGTTTGGATGCAGTTTATTTCGCGTATCCAACTTATGATACCGTAGACCTACATGTATTTTACCTAATGTAGATGTGTATATTTATGTGTAGCAATCTGGTGCATATTTGGAGACAACGATTATTCTTGAATCCAGTTTTAGCTATGCCCCGCCCATCTCTAGCTAAGCTACAACCACGCTTCGCCTGTGTTGTGATCGACCGATTCCTCAATCTGAATCTCTATTCAAAGTAAACTATTCACATAATCTATGGCCGCAGCGGCGCCCATTCAAATTAGTTATAAAATATTCAACATCATGTTTATTAAATGGTAAGGACATACAATTCGTACACCTTCCATTGGAAAACTGCTGTTAGGATCACAAATCGTACCACTGGGTTGCAAATAGTAGGTGCTATCACATACATTAAACTCTTTGGCATGCTGTACTAGGGTGGTTGGAATGAGCTGACAATCCAAGAGTGGTATACAGTGCATGTATGTGCATTGTGTGTTCTTACTGAAATCTATGGAATCATCAGCTACAGCACCATAGGTGTTCTTAAAAACAACCAAACAAGGTATACTGATGACCCTCTAGTAGTAAAACTGTCAGCAGAGCAGAAATCGTTACGGCTGCTCATCTATCTAGGTGGCCAAAGTGAAGACCGCACCAAACTATGCCACGAGCGAAATAGCATTCTGCGCCACATTAGCGGATGCTTAAAAGATCTTGCTATTCAACAAGCAGACTCCCTAGTAGATGAAATCACTGCCACGGATGACTGTCACAAAGTATTACGGGCAGACCAGGCCCCGAGAGCCACTGACTACACACACCACTCACTGTACACAACTCTGAAGAAGGCTTTATCGGCACTGACCAGGGTAAAGCCGAGGCGACTCGAGATTCGAGAATGGTTCACAGAACAGTTCACTGACCACGATGACGAGCCCTTGCACCCGTTCTCAGGAGACCTCAGGCCATCACTACCCCTAATTAAAACAGTAGAAGTTGAGAAGGTACTTAAAGTCCTGATAAATGGATGTGCATCTGGACCTGATGGCATGCACAATGAACTATTCATAAATGCAAGTGACATTATCTCAAAACCTATCCCGCACCCAATCAATTCAGGTTTTATGCACCAGCTTCTTATCTATGCTGTAGACCAATGCACCCTAATCGCACTACCCAAGTCCAAGAAGCCACCTGGTGCCCTAGCCAATCGACGGCATATTGTGCGCCTCAACAGCATACAGAAAATCCTATCCAATGTTACTCTATGCCGCATCCGAGACAAAATCGATGACTTCACCGGATCATGTTAAAGTGGCTTCAAACGTGGACGCAGCTGCGTTCATTGTCTGGGCTCAAACCTGCTTGTGTCGGTAGTCATGTCCAAACACTGGGATTTTCAGATGCGTGACATGCTCCGTGCCCTCGACACAATCAAAGATCCTAGATGTACTACGCCAGGCCAGTTGCAATGAAGATGAACTATGACTAGTGAGATTACTGCTTGCAGACACTAACCTGAGAATACGAGTCAAGTCACTGACGTATGTAGAGTCATCAATCGGCTCCCCACAGGGAGATGGTCTATCTCAGGTGCTTTTCACCTGTTATCTCGCTGCTGCATTGAAATCCGCGAAGGAAAGCTCCACAAGCCCAAACACCCCTGTGTTAATACTGGGTATGCCACTATAGATGGAATATGCCGACGATGTGGACTTCATCGACGAGGAAAAGAAACCCCTTGACGAACTTCTCCCAATAGCTGCAAGCCAACTAAAAATTGAGAATCTGTTTATGAATGAATCCAAAACGAGTTCACCCACATATACCTTTCTACAAAGCACGAAACCAAAGAAAATGAAGATCCACTTCGTGGCGGCAAACCATGGAGGAAACGTAAACTCCTGGGCTCACTGCTTTGCTGTACTGCTGACATTGCTGCTATGGATTCGTAGATTAAAGATGCCCTTGAAAAAGGCTACGTTTATGCAATTCAACCTGCGTATCCTTGATGCTGTATAACTGTAACAGCTGTGTAGCCCAAAAAGGCAGCTCTAGACTAACTCGATGCCTGCCACCGCAAACACCTCCGCACCATCACTGGACACCAATGGCCAGACAGCATAATTTCCAATGATGCGCTATACAAGATGTGTAATACATCGCCGCTGTCTGTCAAGTCGCCCAGCAAAGATGGTCCATATTTGGCCTTGTGCGAAGGATGCCGGAAGAGACACCAGCACAGAGAGCCGTGGAATTCTGCCTACTCGGAGCCAACAAATTCCCACACCACACACTTCGAATCATGTCTATGGTATGTTTATATCAATGTCTGTTTGTGTGTGGTGGTAGAATGCATAGGATCTAGTTTCTGCAAAGGAATTTCAGTAATGTGGTGTGTTGAAAGCTTTCACTCTTATAATAATTTATTAAATAATTTAGTAAATCTGCTGAATATTTTGAAACTAATTTGGCTGGAATCTATTGCTGCCTATATGACAGCAACAGCTTACAGGCTTCTAAATCTTACCTATTATTATTGGATTGACAATGTAATGTGTGAATGGGATGATGAGACAAAAATATTCTATGCTTGGGGATACAATTCCAATAACTTCCAATACAAGCAGATGCTAGTGGAATGGCAACACTTGACACAATTGTACATGCTTGCTGTGCTCTGCCAAATTTATGTGTTCAAACCTATTGTTGCGTGAGAGGACCCAGGAGTGGTCTTATGCCCGCCAATCTCAGAGAACCACCATCCTATAGCAGATGAGAGTTATCAACCTACTGCCTGTCTTTATGGGCCACTTTAGTTTTACAGGGCTGGAAATAAGCAACTGACCACAGTATCCCATACCAGGTCACCGTAATATTCAGGACAGTAACCCCACAGGTTGCATATGAGATTTTATTGTAAAGGAAAAACACTATATTTTCTGTGTAATTTTATAAAGTACATAGCTTATATGTACGCCGTTGGGGCACATTTTAATGAACTGATAATCTGTATTACGGTTAAACTTATTTGAGACACATATATTTGTGTATCACGTACATATAGGCCTAGTGCCCCGGTCTCCCCTATGCCTGAAAAGACAAAGACTTGGAATGCGGTGCTAACGTTGATAAATAGGTGAAGTAGTCTTCACGAATTTGTATTTTTTAGTATAACTATGTTTTCATAGACTTGCCATTAACCTAAATTAAATGTCACCAGCAAACAGTGTCTTCAAAATTTACCACAGATATGTGAATCAGACTATACCATCTCATATTTGTCTGACTATTTGGCAAGGGAGGTAATTCAACTAAAAATCGCATGCCATTTTATTTTCAACTTAAATTGTTTATAGTTCTAATATTTAATATCCGGCACGTTACATGTTTAAAAGGAGCGGAACCCCCCTCTACGTGATAAACATGGCACCTCTGGCTTCTCTCTACATATTTGAGGTAAATAACTATTTTCTATATAGACAAAAAATAGGCTGGTGTCCCACAATAAAGTACGGAGTTGCCATATGGCTATATAAGGCAAATCTTGGTTATTTTTTTAATGAATTGTACTGTCCACCAGTTGATGTTACTGGGATACATCATGCCGCCGTTAAAACGAATAATACTTGGACTTGTCGTTTATTAACAGCAAGCACTAACACCAAGACTTGATCTCAACACTGTGTTAACCTCTAGAGGTTAGTGTTAACACCAAACTAGATATAGCTATGACTAAATTTTCATCTGCCAGTGAAAAGGGAAGCTAATAACTCATTCACGCCAAGTAAATTAAGCTTATTTTATGCTGATTTGAATATCTATTTCCATTTTATTCGCTAATGACTTATGTGAAAATGAAGGCAAAAGCAGGGGTTGGTATTAACACTAACACTAACACAATATTTGGTGTTAACACTATAGGCGCTAACACGGTGGTAACACTAAATCTGGTGCTAGCACTAACACGAGGTCAAGTCTCGGCGTTATCTCAGTGTTAGTGTTGCACTAACACTAACACTAACACCCAGACTTGACCTCACCCAATGTAGTCGCGTGACTGAAATACGAGTCTTTAGACTTTATATTGACTATATTTCTTTGGCCTGGTTGGCGGATAACTGTTCAGGATGAAATCATACTGCGCGCTTTAATGAAGAGGTGTTTTCCGCTAAAAACACCAAATTCCGGAAAATGCCGATTTCTTTTTCAACATGTTCGATGTAATTTTATGCAAGGTGTTTGGTAGGGTGAGGTGAGGTGGCGGAGCTTTGTCATTCCCTACAAGCTGGGTGTTTCGTTGAGTGAAAACTGAAAAGTACCATTCTCTCCCGTATGTAGAGATATCTGATAATCCCATTATTCTAATCAACTGTTTTGGGTGAAATGGGTTATAATCTGAACGGTAAATGACTGATGGCATTAGATATTTAAATTACAAGTTATTAAACTTACCAAGCATAAATACGCGCAAAACGGGCAAGGCGGACGTTGCGAAAAAATCACGGTTATTTCGATATTCGGTGACTCGTATTTTGTCTTCTATGTAGTTCATGAAACCGAAGCACCCCTTCTTCAACCTTCAACGTCATCGACTCCGCGCACTTATACCCGGGTATGAGATTCGTAGTACCCGTTTATCACTTACGTTACTAACGACATGATACACGAATCCACGATTCCGGAAAGAATTAAGGGAGTCGTTTTAATTTCTGTCCGAGTCCAATAACGGGTATATATGTTAATTACTAACATATTATAACTCAAACAATGGGTCTTTTTGTCCGTGATGGCCATAACGGACGATAAAATCTTGTCCGTGATATTTGTGGCCTACTTTACCAACATTTTTTGTGTAAGCCAGAAATGCCAAACTGACCAGTTTTAGCACATATGCATGTGGCTTGCAAGCCACAAGTGCCAAATGGGCCACAAGTGACCCCTGTACTTACAAATTAGGCCACATGTGTACTCTCATAAGTGCGGACGGACAGACAGACAGACAGACAGACAGACAGACAGACAGACAGACAGACAGACAGATAGACAGACAGACAGAGAGAGAAGAGAACGAAAGAGAGAGAGAGAGAGAGAAAAAGAGAGGGTAAGAGAGAGAGAGGAGGAGGGAGGGAGGGAGGGAGGGAGGGAGGGAGGGACGGACGGACGGACGGACGGACGGACGGACGGACGGACAGACAGACAGACAGACAGACAGACAGACAGACAGACAGACAGACAGACAGACAGTCATGCAGTCAGGCAGGCAGGCAGGCAGGCAGGCAGGCAGGCAGGCAGACAGACAGACAGACAGACAGACAGAGATAGAGAGAGAGGGTGTAGGATAGAGAGAGAGAGAGAGAGAGAGAGAGAGAGAGAGAGAGAGAGAGAGAGAGAGAGAGAGAGAGAGAGAGGAAATGATTTCCAATTTAATAGTGAAAATTGCCTCCAAATCTGTGGATGCGCAATGGGTAAACGATTCAGCCCAAATTTTGCCACAATTTATGTTGCGGAGTGGGAAGAGGAGGCACTGAGCAAATCAACCAAAAAGCCTCTTCTTTACCTCAGATATCTAGATGACATCTTCATAATTTGGCAACATTCAGAAGAAGACTTTTGGGAATTTTTTCGCATTTTAAATAACCAAGATTCAAACATCAAGCTAAAAGCTACTATTAGTGGAACATCAGTTGACTTGTTAGATGTCACGATCTATAATGGTCCTCAATTTGATTCCTCTGGGAAATTTGAAGATAAAGTATTCTTTAAGCCAACAGACTCACATCAGCTGCTTCACAAAAAATCATTTCATCCTCCACACACATTTAAAGGTCTGATCAAATCGCAAATCATAAGATTTTTTCGAAACTCTAGCAACAGGCAAAATCTGAATAGTGCATGCTCTACTCTGTTTGATGCTTTGAAAGCACGGGGCTATTCATCCCGTTTTCTTCGAAGAATTAAAGCAGACACCATCAATGAGCTTGAAAATCTAAAACCTCATGGCGGACCCGAGTTTGATCCTGTCCAAATTAAACACAATACTCCAATCATGTGCGATGCATCAGTTTCTAAATGCGACAAAGATAGATGCAAAGTAAACAACTATATTGTAAACCAACAAACATTCCTGAGTTTTCAAACTAAAAATGAATATCATATTCGAACTAATATGCATTGTGATTCTGAGAATGTAGTCTATTTGATCAATTGTGCCCTTTACCAGAAACAGTATGTTGGTGAAACAAAAAAATGCATTTAGAGTGCGTGCTAGACGCCACGTTTCTGATATTAACACCTCAGCAGATACGCCAATTGCTCAACATTTCCAACTTCCTGATCATTCAGTTGAACATCATTTTGAAATCATGCCAATAGAACAGATTCCGACCTTCGATAGTGAAGAAGAAACGAGTTCATTTCGCAAAATACGAGAAGGCCATTGGATTAGAACACTCCAAACAAAAGCACCATTTGGAATAAATGTAGATTCAGGAATATCACAAAAGAACAAAATTATCCCATTTCAACTCATATACAATAGACGTAATGTTGAATTAGCGAAAACCATGAAAGACGAATATTCACAGTTGCAATCTAAATTAAAGGAACCGATCAAAGCACGACCAGTAATAGCTTACAATAGAAATCCAAACCTGAAAGATTTGCTAGTAAGATGAAAGTTAGACCTCATGGTTCCTGTTAACAATGACAAGGTTTCATCCCTCCCTACCTATTCTTAAATAAATCTAATCCCAACCAAAATCAGTGGTGGGGCAATATGAAATCATATCCGTAGGACATCTTTTATTTTTGTGTCTGCAAAAGTGTGAGTGCGGGTGTGCGTGCGTTTGTGCGGGCGTGCTTCCGTGCATTTGTTCGTATGTGTGTGGGTGTGTGCTCGTACATCCGTACGTGCGTGCATCTATACTTGCGTGGGTGTATGTGTGCGTGTGTGTATGTGGGTGTGGGTGCATTAATTCGTGAGTACATTAGTGCGTGGGTGCGTGGGTGTGTGCGTGCATGCATTCGTGCGTCTGTTCGTACATGCGTCCATGCATACATTACTGCGTGCATTCGTGCATGTATTACTGTGTGCATGTATTATTGCGTGTATTCGTGCATTCGTTCAGATGTATTCGTGCGTGCGCGCGCGCGTGCTCGTACATGCGTGCGTACGTACGTGCGTGTGTGTATGTGCGTGCATTCGTGTGTGTGATTTTTCTATAATGTAGGATCAATCCCAGCCTTTACCTGTTAAAGCGGCCTACTGATTAATTCATTTTACCCCAACTAATCTCAAGGGGGGGACCACTCTAAGTAAATCTAAACTTGGTCTCGATAGGACAAATTTACGTAAAGACATTTTTAATTAAATTCCTGTGCCAATGCGTTTTTTCAATGTTTAGACAGACAGACAGACAGACAGACAGACAGACAGACAGACAGACAGACAGACAGACAGACAGACAGACAGACAGACAGACAGGCAGGCAGGCAGGCAGGCAGGCAGGCAGGCAGGCAGGCAGGCAGACAGACAGACAGACAGACAGAGGGGGTAGGAGAGAGAGAGAGAGAGAGAGAGAGAGAGAGAGAGAGAGAGAGAGAGAGAGAGAGAGAGGGAGAGACAAAGACACAGAGAGATGGCGAGAGGGAGAGTCGGAGGTAGGGAGGGAGGGAGGGAGGGAGGGAGGGAGAGAGAGAGAGAGCTATAGAGAGAGAGAGAGAGAGAGAGAGAGAGAGAGAGAGAGAGAGATAGAGAGAGAGGGGCTGTCCGGCATATGGATAAACTTATTTCATAAACAATTTACTTTCTAGAAAAATATTCCAAGTTAATTTGCTTAATTATCTTCTATTTGTTTTCAAATTGTTCCGTTGTGTATCTGGAGCTAGGTAATATTTTTTTTTTATAAATACCTATTTGGTCTAAATCGGTATGATGTAATACAGGTGTTGGCCTCTGCATGGTGTTTCTATCATCGACGGTGATAGTGGGCCAGTACTTCCAGAAGAGACGTGCCTTCGCAACAGCGATTTCTTCATGTGGGGGATCTGTTGGATGTCTGGTAATGTCACTTTTCACGACATACATCATAGAGGATTACACGTGGGGAGGATCGCTCCCTCTTTTAGCCGCTCTGTGCTTCCAGTCGGTTGTGTTTTCCAGCCTACTAAGGCCGAGCACCACCCACTATAATACAGAGGAGATTACTGTCACGACAAGCGAATCAGAAACAGTTCACAGGAATGACATTATAACAGTTTATACAATTAAAATGTCAGGATCATCACATGTTCATCCATATCAAGGATCTGACAAAAATGCAGGTGGGCCAGACTGTAAGTATAATATCCATAATAATGAACATTTTAGCAGTTTGTTAAAGGGATGCTAATCTCATCTCACGTGTTGTATTGCAACGATAGATTATTGTTGAAAGATTCCATATCATTCATATCCTGTCACATTCCCTTATCTGTATCACAATTATCTGCTTTGAAATATCGCGTAAATGTTGACCAGTGATCGCCACCATTTTGTCTCATCAAGCGATAGTGTGTGATGTCATGCAAGTGCCAATGCATTAGGTTCTTTATTAAATAATAATCATCTTGTTAAATATTTTGAAACTAATTTGACTGGAAGTTGTTGTTGCCTAAGGCAGCAACAACTTCCAGTCAAATTAGTTTCAGGGTATTCAACAGCGTACATGTACGGTTGCTTTTATTCCACATTGTCAAGCCATATATGGCACCTCTATAACTGGGCGCATATATCGAGGCAGATACGATATGGGTTTTCTGATTGGTTGAAAAGTAAATCACGACAGCCATCATAAGGTGTAGAAATGTACCAACATTTAGCTACTAAAGCCTGAATATCTTTCTTTAACGGGATGATAAAAAGCTTAAAATTCCCTACAGAGTTTTTTAGTGGCCTATTAGATGATCTGCATAGTTATCATGAGATGAGGTTAGGTATACTTTAAGCCTGAATAAAGCGACCATCATAGGTGGATACACAGCCTAATGGACCTTTCCAGCTTTAGCTATACCCGTCCATTTCTAGCTACGCTCCACCAACACATCGCTCTTGTTGGGATAGATCGACCCCTGAACTCCCTAACTATCCATTTATAGAAAATGATACAGGTAAGCTGTTAAATATTTTGAAACTAATTTGATAGCAGCACCAACGCCCAAGAAAATTAGTTTTCAAAATATTCAACAGAATATTTATTAAATGGTAAAGATATACAATTCGTGCACTGTGTCGGACTATTACGCGTTAAGGACGAACTAAAACGAGTCATTCATGACGTAATGACTATAGCGGCATCATACACGTCACTTAGTTTAGTATGACGTCATGTGAATCTGGCATGCTGGTACTTGTCCATACCACCCAGCTTCCAGCCAAGCATCATCAATGTCACTGTTCGCAGTCATGGATACCAATGACCCCAAAATGCAAAACACCATGTGAAATTCTCCAATACCTAGAATAATATGTGGAACCTGGCTTTAGCGTCTGACGTTTCAGAGCTCGTGCGTAAAGATCCATATCAACTGTGATGATAGATTTGCGATCAGGATCAATTCCCTCTGTACTAATAATGTAAGCCTGCCGTAGAACAGTGGACAATGTCGTCATTCATGGGCTGGTACCGCAATACGAAGCCAAACTTACCCATTTGAGATTGGCCCTTCATCAATGCATAGAAGAGAGATATATCATGTCCAGTTTGGGACATCGTGTTTGATGGAACAATTTCATTCAATATTTCGTGCTCTAATCCCGGCATTGTTTTTTTGCTCATATTTATCCATAATTTGATCATTTTGACCCACTGAAAAGCCTGGATATTTGTATTAACTTTGGGCCTGGCATAGAGTTAACAATATCCTCAAATGTGCTGATTGACCAGATTGTTGATGCTAGACGAGCGTAGGGAATTTGTATTACTGCCTGATCTTCCTGCTGGAAAACTCGCATTATAGTACCATACTATGTGTGTTTACCATCAGTTCTGTCCTCTGCAGAGTGGATATTGTCAGCCACAAAGAAGATCTGTTTGTTTTTCTTATGTCAAGATGGAATACAATTGATTCCTTTCATCCAATGACCGCTTCTCTAAGCTGCCTCTCAACCCTAAGTATACAACCTTAGTCATCACGTATGCTGTTCGCACGCATCTTAAACCTAAGTATACGAGCATAGTCAACACTTATGCTGCCAGCATGCGTCTCAACCCTAAGTATACGAGCATAGTCACCACTTATGCTGCCAGCATGCGTCTCAACCCTAAGTATACGAGCATAGTCAACACGTATGCTGTTAGCATGCATCTTAAACCTAAGTATACTAGCATAGTCAACGCTTATGCGGTTAGCATGTGTCCCAACCCTAAGTATACGAGCATAGTCAACGCCTATGCTGTTAGCATGCATCTTAAATCTAAGTATACGAGCATAGTCAACGCTTATGATGTTAGCATGCGTCGCAACCCTAAGTATACGAGCATAGTCAACACTTATCCTGCCAGCATGCGTCTCAACCCTAAGTATACGAGCGTAGTCGACACTTATGCTGTTAGCATGCATCTCGACCCTAAGTATACGAGCATAGTCAACACGTACGCTGTTAGCATGCGTCTCGACCCTAGGTATACGAGCATAGTCAACACTTATCCTGCCAGCATGCGTCGCAACCCTAAGTTTACGAGCATAGTCAACGCTTATGCTGTTAGCATGCATCTCAACTCTAGGTATACCAGCATAGTAAACGCTTATGCTGTCAACATGCGTCCCAACCCTAAGTATACGAGCATAGTCAACGCTTATGCTGTTAGCATGCGTCTCGAACCTAAGTATACGAACATAGTCAACACTTATGCTGTTAGCATGCATATTGATCCTAAGCATACGAGCATAGTCAACACATGTTGTTAGCATGCAATGCATGCATGTAACTTTTGTCCAAATTTCAGGACAGCTAGGTTTGCGTACTTTCGCATCAAATTTGTGAAACTAGAGCCAGTGTTCTTGTACTTACGGTCTATTTGCCATTTGAATGATAGCTCATACATTACCATTTGTCCTATGTTTCAGCAGTTATATCTCTGATATATCTATGTGCTCATAACTATTGCCGAATTCTGTTTGTGGTCCCTTTATTATCGAGGATAGATGAGTAAGCAGATTAATAGGCAGATCTTTACCTTGAGACTGCGCAATGAAAGGATTTTCCCGAGTTTTTAGGAAGTGTTTACACATAGAAATTGCTGCAACAAGAACCGTAATATGCTTTTCTTTGCTGTTTTGTTCAGCAGCTTACCCTAGAACAGAATGTTTTGTTGTGACTGAACACCCCCACCCCGGGCCAAATATTATTAAAATTATACATAATCAGATTTAGTGCTGACATCAAATAACGTCTTATTAAGAGTCTGATTAAGCGGAACTTGCCAAGGGAAATGTTAGATATGGTTTTAAAGAATATTGAAGGCATACATTTTAGATATTTATAAACAATGATTATATATGTAATATTGCATCTGTAACTAGATCGACAAGCAATGCCCTCATTCAATAGTTCAATAGAATGTGTTCCTTAATCTTAACACGGTTGCTGTGTGATGCCCCCACCCCTCTATCTTTGACTGAAAAATATATCTTAGTTAGACGCCTCCTGTCCATCATTTTAAAATTAACAGTTTGTGGCAGGATCACTTGTATTACATAATTATTTCCTTTCGTGACTAGAAAAATGGCACCATCGCTTTTCCGTTTCCTAGATGTGAATAGACTTTTAAAATACTTGGTGCCAAGAATTAACAAGCAAAATTTAAAGAAGTAAATTTTGCTGCATATTCCTATTCACTATGTAAGGTTACATTGAACACGTGCTCAAATGAAAATTGCTCTCCTTTAAATGTTTTACTAAGTGCACCCCTCTGGTGGCACCGTAATGAAAGAAAGTGCTTCTTTACGAAAGATGTTCTTGAGAATAAGCCTTAATGGACTTTTCCGGTTTTAGCTATGCCCCGCCCATCTCTAACTAATTTGAGTGGGTGCTGTTGCTGCCAAAAATTACAAAGACATATAATTCATACAACGTGCCGGACTAGTTGAGATTTGATGACGGTCTATATGGAACCCTTTGTGACGTAATGATTGTGACGTGATCATTCACGCGCTGAGCTGGTTATGACGCCATACGAGGTCAGATGATGGATGGACACTCTGGAAATGTGAATTAACCACCATATTTTGGCTGCAAACTGCAAGGATTTGCTTTGAGCATGTTTGACTAACATGTGTTATTCTCGTTTCAGCCTCGTCTTGTTCAGAGAATCGTGCACTTGTAACGGGCGAACGCGTTGATGCCAAATGCTGCGGTATTCTGCCAAGAAGTTCTCAACCCATTGCCGTCATAAAGAATATGATGTTACAAAATCCATTGAGCAACATGGGTATGTTGTTTTACTCTCTCAGCCTGATGCTGGGTAACATTGCAATTGGAGTCATCGCTATTACACTTCCTGACGTGATCAATATATCATTAGGAAGTAAAGAGATATCCGCTTTCATGCTAATGTGTATCGCAGCTGGGAGAATAGCAGGAGGCATCATCTCATCCATTCTCGGGAACTGGAAGCCACATTATGGTTTGCACATGCACTGTGCAAGCTGTGTGCTGATTAGTATTGTCCCATTTCTCTACACGTGCAGTGCAACCACATACGTCTTTGGTATCTTAAGTTTTCTATTTGGAATCGTGATAGGGACGAGTATCGCATGGTCAACGCAAGTGACAGTTAATTTGGTTGGAACAAAGAACCTGGCACAATCAATTGGCTATGCACTGGCAGCGGCTGGTCTGGGAAGGCTAATCGGACCACCACTAGGAGGTAACATGAAACAATAATTGGAAGATGGTATTTCATTCGTGTGAGTGTGTGCATGTCTGTCTGTCTGTCTTTACATTGAAAAAAACGCATTGGCACAGGAATTTAATTACAAATTTCTTTACCTAAATTTGTCCTATCGAGACCAAGTTTAGATTTACTTAGAGTGGTCCCCCCTTGAGATTAGTTGGGGTAAAATGAACTTATCAGTAGGTCGCTTTAACAGGTAAAGGCTGGAATTGATCCTACATTATAGAGAAATCACACACACACGAATGCACGCCCGCACGCCCGCACGCCCGCACGGCCGTACGCACGCACGCACGCACGCACGCACGCACGCACGCACGCACGCACGCACGCACGCACGCACACATCTGAACGAATGCACGAAGTCATGCAATAACACATGCACACAGTAATACATGCACGAATGCACGCAATAATGCATGCATGAACGCATGCACGAACGAACGCACGAATGCATGCACGCACACACCCACGCACTAATGTACTCACGAATTAATGCACCGACACCCACATAGACACACGCACACATACATCCACGCAAGTATAGATGCACACACGTGCGGATGTACGAGCACACCCCCACACACATACACACATACGAACAAACGCCCGGACGCACGAACGAACGAACGCACGCACGAACGAACGCACGCACGCACACACGTACGCACACATACTTTTGCAGACACAAAATTAAAAGATGTCCTACGGATATGATTTCATGTTGCCCCACCATTGATTTTGGTTGGGATTAGATTTATTTAAGAATAGGTAGGGAGGGATGAAACCTTGTCATTGTTATCAGGAACCATAAGGTCTAACTTTGATCTTACTAGCAAATCTTTCAGGTTTGGATTTCTATTGTAAGCTATTACTGGTCGTGCTTTGATCGGTTCCTTTAATTTAGATTGCAACTGTGAATATTCGTCTTTCATGGTTTTTGCTAATTCAACATTACGTCTATTGTATATGAGTTGAAATGGGATAATTTTGTTCTTTTGTGATATTCCCGAATCTACATTTATTCCAAATGGTGCTTTTGTTTGGAGTGTTCTAATCCAATGGCCTTCTCGGATTTTGCGAAACGATCGTTTCTTCCTCACTATCGAAGGTCGGAATCTGTTCTATTGGCATGATTTCAAAATGATGTTCAACTGAATGATCAGGAAGTTGGAAATGTTGAGCAATTGGCGTATCTGCTGAGGTGTTAATATCAGAAACATGGCGTCTAGCACGCACTCTAAATGCATTTTTTGTTTCACCAACATACTGTTTCTGGCAAAGGGCACAATTGATCAAATAAACTACATTCTCAGAATCACAATGCATATTAGTTCGGATATGATATTCATTTTTAGTTTGAAAGCTCAGGAATGTTTGTTGGTTTACAATATAGTTGTTTACTTTGCATCTATTTTTGTCGCATTTAGAAACTGATCCATCGCACATGATTGGTTTATTGTGTTTAATTTGGACAGGCTCAAACTCGGGTCCGCTATGAGGTTTTAGATTTTCAAGCTCATTGATGGTGTCTGCTTTAATTTTTCGAAGAAAACGGGCTGAATAGCCTCGTGCTTTCAAAGCATCAAACAGAGTAGAGCATGCACTATTCAGATTTTGCCTGTTGCTAGAGTTTCGAAAAAATCTTATGATTTGCGATTTGATCAAACCTTTAAATGTGTGTGGAGGATGAAATGATTTTTTGTGAAGCAGCTGATGTGAGTCTGTTGGCTTAAAGAATACTTTATATTCTAATTTTCCAGAGGAATCAAATTGAGGACCCTTATAGATCGTGACATCTAAAAAGTCAACAGATGTTCCACTAATAGTAGCTTTTAGCTTGATATTTGAATCTTGGTTATTTAAAATGCGAAAAAATTCCCAAAAATCTTCTTCTGAATGTTGCCAAACTATGAAGATGTCATCTAGATATCTGAGGTAAAGAAGAGGCTTTTTGCTTGATTTGTTCAGTGCCTCCTCTTCCCACTCCGCAACATAAATCGTGGCAAAATTTGGGCTGAATCGTTTACCCATTGCGCATCCACAGATTTGAAGGTAATTTTCACCATTAAATTGGAAATCGTTTCCTTTAAGACTTAGCTCTAATAATTTTAGAATTTCCGTGTCTGGTCGATCTGGATCAGGAAATTTGACAAAAGAATTCTTAATAGCATTGACTCCAGCATCAATATCTATATTGGTATACATAGCATCTATGTCTAATGTGACTAAATATGCATCTTTCGGAACTGACAATTTGGATAGCTTTGAAAGAAAGTGTTCTGTGTTCTTGAGAAAGCTCTTGTGTCTATTAGCAATGGGCTTTAAATAGTAATCAATATATTCTGAAATGCCATAAGACTCACTGCCACAGTCTGAAATGATGGGTCGTCCAGGCGGTGTCAATGGATCTAACCAGGTGCTGATAGGTTTATGGATTTTAGGCAAGATATAAAATGTCCGATTTTGTGGATTATTCTCACCTAGCAGATACTTTAGCTGTTTCTTATCGATGTACTTATCTGTATGCAATGAATTAAGTATTTCAATGAAATTTTGTCGGTTCTGAGGCCAAATTAAATTATCAAGTTTTCTGTAATGCCTGGTGTTAGTTAACTGCCTTTCGGCCTCGCGGATGTAGTTTTCTCTAGACATAATCACAGTTGCTGAACCTTTATCGGCTGGTTTTATAATAATATTCTGATTTCTACGTAATTTGTTGATGGCCTGTCGTTCGAGAAATGAAAGGTTTTGCTTATTATTTGTAACTGGCAATGATCTGGCTATACCAGCAACCGTTTTTATGGTTGCTTTAATATTGTCATCAACTAGCTTATCGGGAGGGTCCCAACCAGATTTTCCAGTGAATGGTTTTGACTCTCCATTTAGATTTCGAAAATGATGGGCTATTTTTACTGAATGACCAAAATTAGCTACTTCAATAAGACCTGTGTCTAAAAGCAAATCTAATCCTGTTTTTGGTTTTGGAGTTGGTACAAAAGTAAGCCCACGATCGAGAATTGATTTTTCAGATGGTGAGAGATCATAGTCAGCTGCTAAATTGACAAGGTTTGTTCCTAATCCTATGTTAGGGGAGCTATTGCCTTGACCCACATTTAGTTTAAACTAAGTACCGTCAACCAATGGTTATAAATACAATTAGCTGTTTCTTTCGTCCAATGGATTCTATCCTTTTCAACATGAAAATTGGCATCAGAAATTTTGGGGATGACCTTATCAACGTGGCAGTTGGACTTTGCTGATTCGTTGATACGCTTGAGACAGTACCTTTGCCTGTCTGACAAGCTATCAGAGAAGTTAATCTCAGCAAAGTGCAACTCCGCATTAGGGAAGCTATTCTTAAATTCACGAGCCATGAACCGTAAATGGCTTGAGGCTTTGGTTGGATGCTCATTTTTGGAGTTGATGCCAATATTCAGGATGATCTTCTCTGGGCTAGGGCAATCCTGCTGTCGCATAGCCATTGTTCTGAAATGTGATAATGCGGCACCAGGATAGCACTCAACCTGGATGTCAGGATGGACATCTACATCAATTCGGGCTAGATTAGAGGATCCTATCATCAGAATCTTTTTGGTGATTCTGGGGATCCTCCACAGGCCCTTGCTATGCGATTGATGACGGTACTTAGCAAACTTCCTGTCAGACAGGTTACTATTATTCTCCATAGGAGGGAGAGGTGGCGGAGACAGAGGGAGAGGAGCAGAAGAAGGTGTGTGAGGAGAAGAGAGATGAAGAATAGGAGGAAGAGCGGGAGGAGGGATGGAGAGAGGAGATGCAAGAGGAGAAGATTGAGTATGAGGAGCAAGAAGAGGGATTGAGAGAGGAGATGCATGAAGAGAAGAAGTTTGAGGAGGAAGAGGAGGAGGCGGGATTGAGAGAGGAGAAGGAGGAAGAGGAGAAGATCGAGTCAGAAGGTGGCGAGGAGAAGATAGTGGAAGAGATGAGGAAGAGTTGCTAGGTGGTAGATTGGGGGAACAATGAGTAACAACCCGACAACGGCGCACAGGAGGAGAATTTGTCTTTGGGAGAGCCGGCCATGACTCTGTTACATCATCAACACCAGGTGCTGGTGTTGGTGATGTATACAGATTCGTGCGCTTGGAAGTGGTAGGCGAGGGTGTGAAGGTGGTTGGTGACCGTTGTCGTTTGTTAGTCATTGTTGAATGATAACCTGAACCTGTACTCGGTGTGGCCGCCGGTGTTGGTAGAGACATCACTCTATTTTGCTTATCACTAGCTATTTCTGCCAAAAATTTCCAAAAATTTGTGATTGTCATTGTGGCCAATTTATTTCCAAAATTTTGCCTACCCCATTTCAATGCTATGCCTTTGGCTCTGTCTAGATCAAGAATTACATTAGATTCGGCCACTTTTACCTCTGCCTTTAATTTGTCCAATTTGCTTCGATAATGTTTGATTAAATTTTCTAAGCAGCTATGAGCCCAAATTTGGTTTATCATGCTGGTCGATTTCAAAAATTCGTCATCTCGTAAGGCAGGGCAGAAAAACGAGTTCATCTCCTCCATTTTCATGCTGAGAGATTTCGGGAGAGAGTCTGATGCCAAATGCTCTCGTAAAAGACCATAGTGATGCAAGCATTGCAACACATGGAAGTACATCTTAACCAGTCTCTGAAAGGCCTGAACAGACTGGTTAGGAGCACTTTTGGTTGAAGAAAAGTTGGACGCTGGGTTGCCAGATTTGCGTCCTTTACCTACTGGGCCGTTGAAATTCTTGGCCATTTTAGAACGTAATCAAATTTCTACAGATTTATGTCAAATTTAGTCAGAAAAGTTCAAAAAAGCTAAATTCCAAATATTAACTAGAGCGATATGTGTTGAAACAATTTAGAGACTGAAAAATAAGAACAATTAATACAAGATTATTATATATATATAAAATTAAAGCTTACACTGTCAGTTGCTGGAGCGCTTTCGACGTAATGGTCTTCGTCATGCAGCGAAAAAACTGGTCTAATGGCAACTGATAATTCTTACATATTTATAGGAGAATTACTGCAATGGTGACTACTGATTAACTATTAATTCAGTCTCTCCACAAAAGATCAAACTAAACCCGAAGACCTGCTTTAGATCAATGTGCGCCTTGTGCGCTACTGAAGTTAAACAGCTAATACAAAAGGCGTGATTGCTTAATTATATTGAGCTTATCTAACTGTAGCATGGGTTAGTACGCCGGTTCGTTTCAGGCGATTAAGGTGTGAAAATAACAATGAGGGCTATTTGGTCAGTCATTAGATCAAATGCTGCCGAGATATGTTTAATCATGGCGGCTGAGAATAATTTACTTGTTGTTTGAGTACTGCAAGGGACAGGTTTCCTGAATACAGATTATTTAAAACAAATTCTGACAAGTTATACAGTTTTTTTATCTTGGCGAATCGGTTCACTCAGTCATTACAAAGCGTTGATTACTTCTTTATAATAAGTTGGCGTTGCCGTGTGTTCGAAAATAGTAACAAATTCTGACTGTTAGGAGTTATACAGTTTTTTGATCTGGGCAAATCGGTTCACTCAGTTATTACAAAGCATTGATTACTTCTTTGTAATAAGTTGGCGTTGCCATGTGTTCGAAAATAGGATTAAACAAATAGTTTTGAGCAGGTCTTTCTGACATAGGATGATCCATTGTGGATTGACTGAATGTTGTTGGTCTAGTGAGATTCCTTCAAAATAGAGGTGGTTGTAAGTCACAGGTTGTTTGAGCTTTGCACGCTTATATGTCCAACAACCCATGCACTCATTCACCCGCCCAGACACCAGCATATCAATCCATCAATCAGTCCATCCCGCCATCCACCTAAACAAATACTTGATTACGGGGAGAACAGATTTGTAAACTGATAGACAGATACCCGGTGGATGACTAGACGACTGAACAAATGAACAGGAAAATGGGTGAAAGCTACAATTTGATTTCCGAATTTGGTTTAATTTATTCACTTAGTCATTGCAAAGTGCTAATTGCTTCTTTGCAATGAGTTGGCTGTTGAAAAAATAAGAATAAAATACGACAGGTGGTTGCGGAAGAGAGGTGGTTTGCACCCTTACAAACATATATGTCCAAACAATCCATGCGCCCACCCGGACACCAACCCAGTAATCCATCCATCAGTCCATCCACACAGACAATCAATTGGTGTCTGAGAGGCACAGACCAGTAAACCAATAGAGAGGCCAAGGACAGGTGACAGGATGAGTAAACAGATAGGTGGACGAATGAATGAATGAATGAATGAATATAAGCACATATGAATGCGCGGACGCCCGCCCGCACGCCGGCACGAACGCACGCACGCACGCACGTTCGAACGAACGAACGAACGAACGAACGAACGAACGAACGAACGAACGAACGAACGAACGAACGAACGAACGAACGAACGAACGAACGAACGAACGAACGAACGAACGAACGAACGAACGAACGAACGAACGAACGAACGAACGAACGAACGAACGAACGAATGTACACGCGAACGCATGCATGCACGATTGCAGGTATGGACGACCGCGCAAACGAAACATCAGCTACCAGCAGACCAATTCCGACAGTGTATTTATAAATATTAACAGTTTAAAATTGTTTGATTTGGGACAAATATGGAGGCCTGGCACAAGCAAGTCCGTCTTTACATTGAAAAAAACGCATTGGCACAGGAATTTAATTACAAATTTCTTTACCTAAATTTGTCCTATCGAGACCAAGTTTAGATTTACTTAGAGTGGTCCCCCCTTGAGATTAGTTGGGGTAAAATGAACTTATCAGTAGGTCGCTTTAACAGGTAAAGGCTGGGATTGATCCTACATTATAGAGAAATCACACACACACGAATGCACGCCCGCACGCACGCCCGCACGCACGCACGCACGCACGCACGCACGCACGCACACATCTGAACGAATGCACGAATGCATGCAATAACACATGCCCACAGTAATACATGCACGAATGCACGCAATAATGCATGCATGAACGCATGCACGAACGAACGCACGAATGCATGCACGCACACACCCACGCACTAATGTACTCACGAATTAATGCACCCACACCCACATACACACACGCACACATACACCCACGCAAGTATAGATGCACACACGTGCGGATGTACGAGCACACACCCACACACATACACACATACGAACAAACGCCCGGACGCACGAATGAATGAACGCACGCACGAACGCAAGCACACACGTACGCACACACGTACGCACACATACTTTTGCAGACACAAAATTAAAAGATGTCCTACGGATATGATTTCATGTTGCCCCACCATTGATTTTGGTTGGGATTAGATTTATTTAAGAATAGGTAGGGAGGGATGAAACCTTGTCATTCTTATCAGGAACCATAAGGTCTAACTTTGATCTTACTAGCAAATCTTTCAGGTTTGGATTTCTATTGTAAGCTATTACTGGTCGTGCTTTGATCGGTTCCTTTAATTTAGATTGCAACTGTGAATATTCGTCTTTCATGGTTTTCGCTAATTCAACATTACGTCTATTGTATATGAGCTGAAATGGGATAATTTTGTTCTTTTGTGATATTCCCGAATCTACATTTATTCCAAATGGTGCTTTTGTTTGGAGTGTTCTAATCCAATGGCCATCTCGGATTTTGCGAAACGAACTCGTTTCTTCCTCACTATCGAAGGTCGGAATCTGTTCTATTGGCATGATTTCAAAATGATGTTCAACTGAATGATCAGGAAGTTGGAAATGTTGAGCAATTGGCGTATCTGCTGAGGTGTTAATATCAGAAACGTGGCGTCTAGCACGCACTCTAAATGCATTTTTTGTTTCACCAACATACTGTTTCTGGCAAAGGGCACAATTGATCAAATAAACTACATTCTCAGAATCACAATGCATATTAGTTCGGATATGATATTCATTTTTAGTTTGAAAGCTCAGGAATGTTTGTTGGTTTACAATATAGTTGTTTACTTTGCATCTATTTTTGTCGCATTTAGAAACTGATCCATCGCACATGATTGGTTTATTGTGTTTAATTTGGACAGGCTCAAACTCGGGTCCGCTATGAGGTTTTAGATTTTCAAGCTCATTGATGGTGTCTGCTTTAATTTTTCGAAGAAAACGGGCTGAATAGCCTCGTGCTTTCAAAGCATCAAACAGAGTAGAGCATGCACTATTCAGATTTTGCCTGTTGCTAGAGTTTCGAAAAAATCTTATGATTTGCGATTTGATCAAACCTTTAAATGTGTGTGGAGGATGAAATGATTTTTTGTGAAGCAGCTGATGTGAGTCTGTTGGCTTAAAGAATACTTTATATTCTAATTTTCCAGAGGAATCAAATTGAGGACCCTTATAGATCGTGACATCTAAAAAGTCAACAGATGTTCCACTAATAGTAGCTTTTAGCTTGATATTTGAATCTTGGTTATTTAAAATGCGAAAAAATTCCCAAAAATCTTCTTCTGAATGTTGCCAAACTATGAAGATGTCATCTAGATATCTGAGGTAAAGAAGAGGCTTTTTGCTTGATTTGTTCAGTGCCTCCTCTTCCCACTCCGCAACATAAATCGTGGCAAAATTTGGGCTGAATCGTTTACCCATTGCGCATCCACAGATTTGAAGGTAATTTTCACCATTAAATTGGAAATCGTTTCCTTTAAGACTTAGCTCTAATAATTTTAGAATTTCCGTGTCTGGTCGATCTGGATCAGGAAATTTGACAAAAGAATTCTTAATAGCATTGACTCCAGCATCAATATCTATATTGGTATACATAGCATCTATGTCTAATGTGACTAAATATGCATCTTTCGGAACTGACAATTTGGATAGCTTTGAAAGAAAGTGTTCTGTGTTCTTGAGAAAGCTCTTGTGTCTATTAGCAATGGGCTTTAAATAGTAATCAATATATTCTGAAATGCCATAAGACTCACTGCCACAGTCTGAAATGATGGGTCGTCCAGGAGGTGTCAATGGATCTAACCAGGTGCTGATAGGTTTATGGATTTTAGGCAAGATATAAAATGTCCGATTTTGTGGATTATTCTCACCTAGCAGATACTTTAGCTGTTTCTTATCGATGTACTTATCTGTATGCAATGAATTAAGTATTTCAATGAAATTTTGTCGGTTCTGAGGCCAAATTAAATTATCAAGTTTTCTGTAATGCCTGGTGTTAGTTAACTGCCTTTCGGCCTCGCGGATGTAGTTTTCTCTAGACATAATCACAGTTGCTGAACCTTTATCGGCTGGTTTTATAATAATATTCTGATTTCTACGTAATTTGTTGATGGCCTGTCGTTCGAGAAATGAAAGGTTTTGCTTATTATTTGTAACTGGCAATGATCTGGCTATACCAGCAACCGTTTTTATGGTTGCTTTAATATTGTCATCAACTAGCTTATCGGGAGGGTCCCAACCAGATTTTCCAGTGAATGGTTTTGACTCTCCATTTAGATTTCGAAAATGATGGGCTATTTTTACTGAATGACCAAAATTAGCTACTTCAATAAGACCTGTGTCTAAAATCAAATCTAATCCTGTTTTTGGTTTTGGAGTTGGTACAAAAGTAAGCCCACGATCGAAATTGATTTTTCAGATGGTGAGAGATCATAGTCAGCTGCTAAATTGACAAGGTTTGTTCCTAATCCTATGTTAGGGGAGCTATTGCCTTGACCCACATTTAGTTTAAACTAAGTACCGTCAACCAATGGTTATAAACACAATTAGCTGTTTCTTTCGTCCAATGGATTCTATCCTTCTCAACATGAAAATTGGCATCAGAAATTTTGGGGATGACCTTATCAACGTGGCAGTTGGACTTTGCTGATTCGTTGATACGCTTGAGACAGTACCTTTGCCTGTCTGACAAGCTATCAGAGAAGTTAATCTCAGCAAAGTGCAACTCCGCATTAGGGAAGCTATTCTTAAATTCACGAGCCATGAACCGTAAATGGCTTGAGGCTTTGGTTGGATGCTCATTTTTGGAGTTGATGCCAATATTCAGGATGATCTTCTCCGGGCTAGGGCCATCTATCTATCTATCTATCTATCTATCTATCTATCTATCTATCTATCTATCTATCTGTCTGTCTGTCTGTCTGTCTGTCTGTCTGTCTGTCTGTCTGTCTGTCTGTCTGTCTGTCTGTCTGTCTGTCTGTCTGTCTGTCTGTCTGTCTGTCTGTCTGTCTGTCTGTCTGTCTGTCTGTCTGTCTGTCTGTCTGTCTGTCTGTCTGTCTGTCTGTCTGTCTGTCTGTCTGTCTGTCTGTCTGTCTGTCTGTCTGTCTGTCTGTCTGTCTGTCTGTCTGTCTGTCTGTCTGTCTGTCTGTCTGTCTGTCTGTCTGTCTGTCTGTCTGTCTGTCTGTCTGTCTGTCTGTCTGTCTGTCTGTCTGTCTGTCTGTCTGTCTGTCTGTCTGTCTGTCTGTCTGTCTGTCTGTCTGTCTGTCTGTCTGTCTGTCTGTCTGTCTGTCTGTCTGTCTGTCTGTCTGTCTGTCTGTCTGTCTGTCTGTCTGTCTGTCTGTCTGTCTGTCTGTCTGTCTGTCTGTCTGTCTTTACATTGAAAAAAACGCATTGGCACAGGAATTCAATTAAAAATTTCTTTACCTAAATTTGTCCTATCGAGACCAAGTTTAGATTTACTTAGAGTGGTCCCCCCTTGAGATTAGTTGGGGTAAAGTGAACTTATCAGTAGGTCGCTTTAACAGGTAAAGGCTGGGATTGATCCTACATTATAGAGAAATCACACACACACACACGCACGCACGCACGCACGTACGCACGCACGCACGCACGCACGCACGCACCTGTACGAATGCATGCACCCAGTAATACATGCACGACTGCACGCAATAATGCATGCATGAACGCATGCACGAACGGACGCACGAATGCATGCACGCATACACCCACGCACTGATGTACTCACGAATTAATGCACCCACACCCACATACACACCCGCACACATACACCCACGCAAGTATAGATGCACGCACGTACGGATGTACGAGCATACACCCATATACATACACACATATGAACAAACGCACGCACGCACACACACTTTTGCAGACACACAACTAAAAGATGTCCTACGGATATGATTTCATGTTGCCCCACCTTTGATTTTGGTTGGGATTAGATTTATTTAAGAATAGGTAGGGAGGGATGAAACCTTGTCATTGTTATCAGGAACCATGAGGTCTAACTTTGATCTTACTAGCAAATCTTTCAGGTTTGGATTTCTATTGTAAGCTATTACTGGTCGTGCTTTGATCGGTTCCTTTAATTTAGATTGCAACTGTGAATATTCGTCTTTCATGGTTTTCGCTAATTCAACATTACGTCTATTGTATATGAGTTGAAATGGGATAATTTTGTTCTTTTGTGATATTCCCGAATCTACATTTATTCCAAATGGTGCTTTTGTTTGGAGTGTTCTAATCCAATGGCCCTCTCGGATTTTGCGAAACGAACTCGTTTCTTCCTCACTATCGAAGGTCGGAATCTGTTCTATTGGCATGATTTCAAAATGATGTTCAACTGAATGATCCGGAAGTTGGAAATGTTGAGCAATTGGCGTATCTGCTGAGGTGTTAATATCAGAAACGTGGCGTCTAGCACGCACTCTAAATGCATTTTTTGTTTCACCAACATACTGTTTCTGGCAAAGGGCACAATTGATCAAATAGACTACATTCTCAGAATCACAATGCATATTAGTTCGGATATGATATTCATTTTTAGTTTGAAAGCTCAGGAATGTTTGTTGGTTTACAATATAGTTGTTTACTTTGCATCTATATTTGTCGCATTTAGAAACTGATCCATCGCACATGATTGGTTTATTGTGTTTAATTTGGACAGGTTCAAACTCGGGTCCGCTATGAGGTTTTAGATTTTCAAGCTCATTGATGGTGTCTGCTTTAATTTTTCGAAGAAAACGGGCTGAATAGCCTCGTGCTTTCAAAGCATCAAACAGAGTAGAGCATGCACTATTCAGATTTTGCCTGTTGCTAGAGTTTCGAAAAAATCTTATGATTTGCGATTTGATCAAACCTTTAAATGTGTGTGGAGGATGAAATGATTTTTTGTGAAGCAGCTGATGTGAGTCTGTTGGCTTAAAGAATACTTTATATTCTAATTTTCCAGAGGAATCAAATTGAGGACCCTTATAGATCGTGACATCTAAAAAGTCAACCGATGTTCCACTAATAGTAGCTTTTAGCTTGATGTTTGAATCTTGGTTATTTAAAATGCGAAAAAATTCCCAAAAGTCTTCTTCTGAATGTTGCCAAACTATGAAGATGTCATCTAGATATCTGAGGTAAAGAAGAGGCTTTTTGGTTGATTTGTTCAGTGCCTCCACTTCCCACTCCGCAACATAAATCGTGGCAAAATTTGGGCTGAATCGTTTACCCATTGCGCATCCACAGATTTGAAGGTAATTTTCACCATTAAATTGGAAATCGTTTCCTTTAAGACTTAGCTCTAATAATTTTAGAATTTCCGTGTCTGGTCGATCTGGATCAGGAAATTTGACAAAAGAATTCTTAATAGCATTGACTCCAGCATCAATATCTATATTGGTATACATAGCATCTATGTCTAATGTGACTAAATATGCATCTTTCGGAACTGACAATTTGGATAACTTTGAAAGAAAGTGTTCAGTGTTCTTGAGAAAGCTCTTGTGTCTATTAGCAATGGGCTTTAAATAGTAATCAATATATTCTGAAATGCCATAAGACTCACTGCCACAGTCTGAAATGATGGGTCGTCCAGGAGGTGTCAATGGATCTAACCAGGTGCTGATAGGTTTATGGATTTTAGGCAAGATATAAAATGTCCGATTTTGTGGATTATTCTCACCTAGCAGATACTTTAGCTGTTTCTTATCGATGTACTTATCTGTATGCAATGAATTAAGTATTTCAATGAAATTTTGTCGGTTTTGAGGCCAAATTAAATTATCAAGTTTTCTGTAATGCCTGGTGTTAGTTAACTGCCTTTCGGCCTCGCGGATGTAGTTTTCTCTAGACATAATCACAGTTGCTGAACCTTTATCGGCTGGTTTTATAATAATATTTTGATTTCTACGTAATTTGTTGATAGCCTGTCGTTCGAGAAATGAAAGGTTTTGCTTATTGTTTGTAACTGGCAATGATCTGGCTATACCAGCAACCGTTTTTATGGTTGCTTTAACATTGTCATCAACTAGCCTATCTGGAGGGTCCCAACCGGATTTTCCAGTGAATGGTTTTGACTCTCCATTTAAATTTCGAAAATGATGGGCTATTTTTACTGAATGACCAAAATTAGCTACTTCAATAAGACCTGTGTCTAAAAGCAAATCTAATCCTGTTTTTGGTTTTGGAGTTGGTATAAAAGTAAGACCACGATCGAGAATTGATTTTTCAGATGGTGAGAGATCATAGTCAGCTGCTAAATTGACAAGGTTTGTTCCTAATCCTATGTTAGGGGAGCTATTGCCTTGACCCACATTTAGTTTAAACTAAGTACCGTCAACCAATGGTTATAAATACAATTAGCTGTTTCTTTCGTCCAATGGATTCTATCCTTCTCAACATGAAAATTCGCATCAGAAATTTTGGGGATGACCTTATCAACGTGGCAGTTGGACCTTGCTGATTCGTTGATACGCTTGAGACAGTACCTTTGCCTGTCTGACAAGCTATCAGAGAAGTTAATCTCAGCAAAGTGCAACTCCGCATTAGGGAAGGTGTTTTTAAATTCACGAGCCATGAACCGTAAATGGCTTGAGGCTTTGGTTGGATGCTCATTTTTGGAGTTGATGCCAATATTCAAGATGATCTTCTCCGGGCTAGGGCCATCCTGGTGTCGCATAGCCATTGTTCTGAAATGTGATAATGCGGCACCAGGATAGCACTCAACCTGGATGTCAGGATGGACATCTAAATCAATTCGGGCTAGATTAGAGGACCCTATCATCAGAATCTTTTTGGTGATTCTGGGGATCCTCCACAGGCCCTTGCTATGCGATTGATGACGGTACTTAGCAAACTTCCTGTCAGACAGGTTACTATTATTCTCCATAGGAGGGAGAGGAGGTGGAGACAGAAGAAGAGGAGCAGAAGAAGGTGCGTGAGGAGAAGAGAGATGAAGCGTAGGAGGAAGAGGAGGAGGAGGGATGGAGAGAGGAGATGCAAGAGGAGAAGATTGAGTATGAGGAGCAAGAGGCGGGATTGAGAGAGGAGATGCATAAAGAGAAGAAGGTTGAGGAGGAAGAGGAGGAGGCGGGATTGAGAGAGGAGATGCATGAAGAGAAGAAGTTTGAGGAGGAAGAGGAGGAGGCGGGATTGAGAGAGGAGAAGGAGGAAGAGGAGAAGATCGAGTCAGAAGGTGGCGAGGAGAAGATAGTGGAAGAGATGAGGAAGAGTTGCTAGGTGGTAGATTGGGGGAACAGTGAGTAACAACCCGACAACGGCGCACAGGAGGAGAATTTGTCTTTGGGAGAGCCGGCCATGACTCTGTTACATCATCAACACCAGGTGCTGGTGTTGGTGATGTATACAGATTCGTCCGCTTGGAAGTGGTAGGCGAGGGTGTGAAGGTGGTTGGTGACCGTTGTCGTTTGTTAGTCATTGTTGAATGATAACCTGAACCTGTACTCGGTGTGGCCGCCGGTGTTGGTAGAGACATCACTCTATTTTGCTTATCACTAGCTATTTCTGCCAAAAATTTCCAAAAATTTGTGATTGTCGTTGTGGCCAATTTATTTCCAAAATTTTGCCTACCCCATTTCAATGCTATGCCTTTGGCTCTGTCTAGATCAAGAATTACATTAGATTCGGCCACTTTTACCTCTGCCTTTAATTTGTCCAATTTGCTTCGATAATGGTTGATTAAATTTTCTAAGCAGCTATGAGCCCAAATTTGGTTTATCATGCTGGTCGATTTCAAAAATTCGTCATCTCGTAAGGCAGGGCAGAAAAACGAGTTCATCTCCTCCATTTTCATGCTGAGAGATTTCGGGAGAGAGTCTGATGCCAAATGCTCTCGTAAAAGACCATAGTGATGCAAGCATTGCAACACATGGAAGTACATCTTAACCAGTCTCTGAAAGGCCTGAACAGACTGGTTAGGAGCACTTTTGGTTGAAGAAAAGTTGGACGCTGGGTTGCCAGATTTGCGTCCTTTACCCACTGGGCCGTTGAAATTCTTGGCCATTTTAGAACGTAATCAAATTTCTACAGATTTATGTCAAATTTAGTCAGAAAAGTTCAAAAAAGTTAACTACCAAATATTAACTAGAGCGATATGTGTTGAAACAATTTAGAGACTGAAAAATAAGAACAATTAATACAAGATTATTATATATATATAAAATTAAAGCTTACACTGTCAGTTGCTGGAGCGCTTTCGACGTAATGGTCTTCGTCATGCAGCGAAAAAACTGGTCTAATGGCAACTGATAATTCTTACATATTTATAGGAGAATTACTGCAATGGTGACTACTGATTAACTATTAATTCAGTCTCTCCACAAAAGATCAAACTAAACCCGAAGACCTGCTTTAGAGCAATGTGCGCCTTGTGCGCTACTGAAGTTAAACAGCTAATACAAAAGGCGTGATTGCTTAATTATATTGAGCTTATCTAACTGTAGCATGGGTTAGTACGCCGGTTCGTTTCAGGCGATTAAGGTGTGAAAATAACAATGAGGGCTATTTGGTCAGTCATTAGATCAAATGCTGCCGAGATATGTTTAATCATGGCGGCTGAGAATAATTTACTTGTTGTTTGAGTATTGCAAGGGACAGGTTTCCTGAATACAGATTATTAAAACAAATTCTGACAAGTTATACAGTTTTTTGATCTTGGCGAATCGGTTCACTCAGTCATTACAAAGCGTTGATTACTTCTTTGTAATAAGTTGGCGTTGCCGTGTGTTCGAAAATAGGAACAAATTCTGACAGTTAGGAGTTATACAGTTTTTTGATTTGGGCAAATCGGTTCACTCAGTCATTACAAAGCATTGATTACTTCTTTGTAATAAGTTGGCGTTGCCATGTGTTCGAAAATAGGAATAAACAAATAGTTTTGAGCAGGTCTTTCTGACATAGGATGATCCATTGTGGATTGACTGAATGTTGTTGGTCTAGTGAGATTCCTTCAAAAGAGAGGTGGTTGTAAGTCACAGGTTGTTTGAGCTTTGTACGCTTATATGTCCAACACCCCATGCACTCATTCACCCGGCCAGACACCAGCATATCAATCCATCAATCAGTCCATCCCGCCATCCACATAAACAAATACTTGATTAAGGGGAGAACAGATTTGTAAACTGATAGACAGACACCCGGTGGATGACTAGACGACTGAACAAATGAATAGGAGAATGGGTGAAAGCTACAATTTCATTTCCGAATTTGGTTAAATTTTTTCACTTAGTCATTGCAAAGTGCTAATTGCTTCTTTGCAATGAGTTGGTGTGGCTGTTGAAAAAATAAGAATAAAATACGACAGGTGGTTGCGGAAGAGAGGTGGTTTGTACCCTTACAAACATATATGTCCAAACAATCCATGCGCCCACCCGACACCAACCCAGTAATCCATCCATCAGTCCATCCACACAGACAATCAATTGGTGTCTGAGAGGCACAAACCAGTAAACCAATAGAGAGGCCAAGGACAGGTGACAGGATGAGTGAACAGATAGGTCGACGAATGAATGAATGAATGAATACACACACATATGAATGCACGCACGCACACACGCACGGACGCCCGCACGCACCCCCCGCACGCACGCACGCACGGAACGGACGAACGAACGAACGAACGAACGAACGAACGAACGAACGAACGAACGAACGAACGAACGAACGAACGAACGAACGAACGTACACGCGAACGCATGCATGACTGCAGGCATGGACGACCGTGCAAACGAAATATCAGCTACCAGCAGACCAATTCCGACAGTGTATTTATACATATAAACAGTTTAAAATTGTTTGATTTGGGACAAATATGGAGGCCTGGCACAAGCAAGTCCGTCTTTACATTGAAAAAAACGCATTGGCACAGGAATTTAATTAAAAATTTCTTTACCTAAATTTGTCCTATCGAGACCAAGTTTAGATTTACTTAGAGTGGTCCCCCCTTGAGATTAGTTGGGGTAAAGTGAACTTATCAGTAGGTCGCTTTAACAGGTAAAGGCTGGGATTGATCCTACATTATAGAGAAATCACACACACACACACGCACGCACGCACGCACGCACGTACGCACGCACGCACGCACGCACGCACGCACGCACGCACGCTCGCACCTGTACGAATGCATGCACCCAGTAATACATGCACGACTGCACGCAATAATGCATGCATGAACGCATGCACGAACGTACGCACGAATGCATGCACGCATACACCCACGCACTGATGTACTCACGAATTAATGCACCCACACCCACATACACACCCGCACACATACACCCACGCAAGTATAGATGCACGCACGTACGGATGTACGAGCATACACCCATATACATACACACATATGAACAAACGCACGCACGCACACACACTTTTGCAGACACACAACTAAAAGATGTCCTACGGATATGATTTCATGTTGCCCCACCTTTGATTTTGGTTGGGATTAGATTTATTTAAGAATAGGTAGGGAGGGATGAAACCTTGTCATTGTTATCAGGAACCATGAGGTCTAACTTTGATCTTACTAGCAAATCTTTCAGGTTTGGATTTCTATTGTAAGCTATTACTGGTCGTGCTTTGATCGGTTCCTTTAATTTAGATTGCAACTGTGAATATTCGTCTTTCATGGTTTTCGCTAATTCAACATTACGTCTATTGTATATGAGTTGAAATGGGATAATTTTGTTCTTTTGTGATATTCCCGAATCTACATTTATTCCAAATGGTGCTTTTGTTTGGAGTGTTCTAATCCAATGGCCCTCTCGGATTTTGCGAAACGAACTCGTTTCTTCCTCACTATCGAAGGTCGGAATCTGTTCTATTGGCATGATTTCAAAATGATGTTCAACTGAATGATCCGGAAGTTGGAAATGTTGAGCAATTGGCGTATCTGCTGAGGTGTTAATATCAGAAACGTGGCGTCTAGCACGCACTCTAAATGCATTTTTTGTTTCACCAACATACTGTTTCTGGCAAAGGGCACAATTGATCAAATAGACTACATTCTCAGAATCACAATGCATATTAGTTCGGATATGATATTCATTTTTAGTTTGAAAGCTCAGGAATGTTTGTTGGTTTACAATATAGTTGTTTACTTTGCATCTATATTTGTCGCATTTAGAAACTGATCCATCGCACATGATTGGTTTATTGTGTTTAATTTGGACAGGTTCAAACTCGGGTCCGCTATGAGGTTTTAGATTTTCAAGCTCATTGATGGTGTCTGCTTTAATTTTTCGAAGAAAACGGGCTGAATAGCCTCGTGCTTTCAAAGCATCAAACAGAGTAGAGCATGCACTATTCAGATTTTGCCTGTTGCTAGAGTTTCGAAAAAATCTTATGATTTGCGATTTGATCAAACCTTTAAATGTGTGTGGAGGATGAAATGATTTTTTGTGAAGCAGCTGATGTGAGTCTGTTGGCTTAAAGAATACTTTATATTCTAATTTTCCAGAGGAATCAAATTGAGGACCCTTATAGATCGTGACATCTAAAAAGTCAACCGATGTTCCACTAATAGTAGCTTTTAGCTTGATGTTTGAATCTTGGTTATTTAAAATGCGAAAAAATTCCCAAAAGTCTTCTTCTGAATGTTGCCAAACTATGAAGATGTCATCTAGATATCTGAGGTAAAGAAGAGGCTTTTTGGTTGATTTGTTCAGTGCCTCCACTTCCCACTCCGCAACATAAATCGTGGCAAAATTTGGGCTGAATCGTTTACCCATTGCGCATCCACAGATTTGAAGGTAATTTTCACCATTAAATTGGAAATCGTTTCCTTTAAGACTTAGCTCTAATAATTTTAGAATTTCCGTGTCTGGTCGATCTGGATCAGGAAATTTGACAAAAGAATTCTTAATAGCATTGACTCCAGCATCAATATCTATATTGGTATACATAGCATCTATGTCTAATGTGACTAAATATGCATCTTTCGGAACTGACAATTTGGATAACTTTGAAAGAAAGTGTTCAGTGTTCTTGAGAAAGCTCTTGTGTCTATTAGCAATGGGCTTTAAATAGTAATCAATATATTCTGAAATGCCATAAGACTCACTGCCACAGTCTGAAATGATGGGTCGTCCAGGAGGTGTCAATGGATCTAACCAGGTGCTGATAGGTTTATGGATTTTAGGCAAGATATAAAATGTCCGATTTTGTGGATTATTCTCACCTAGCAGATACTTTAGCTGTTTCTTATCGATGTACTTATCTGTATGCAATGAATTAAGTATTTCAATGAAATGTTGTCGGTTTTGAGGCCAAATTAAATTATCAAGTTTTCTGTAATGCCTGGTGTTAGTTAACTGCCTTTCGGCCTCGCGGATGTAGTTTTCTCTAGACATAATCACAGTTGCTGAACCTTTATCGGCTGGTTTTATAATAATATTTTGATTTCTACGTAATTTGTTGATAGCCTGTCGTTCGAGAAATGAAAGGTTTTGCTTATTGTTTGTAACTGGCAATGATCTGGCTATACCAGCAACCGTTTTTATGGTTGCTTTAACATTGTCATCAACTAGCCTATCTGGAGGGTCCCAACCGGATTTTCCAGTGAATGGTTTTGACTCTCCATTTAAATTTCGAAAATGATGGTCTGTCTGTCTGTCTGTCTGTCTGTCTGTCTGTCTGTCTGTCTGTCTGTCTGTCTGTCTGTCTGTCTGTCTGTCTGTCTGCCTGTCTGTCTGTCTGTCTGTCTATCGATCTATCTATCTATCTATCTATCTATCTATCTATCTATCTATCTATCTATCTATCTATCTATCTATCTATCTATCTATCTATCTATCTATCTATCTATCTTTTTTCTTTCTTTTCAGCATTACATTTTGCGGTTAGCTCAACTTAGTCGTCTATATCTCATGTTTGGTTAAACATACTGAAACCAAACGTAAACATATGCTTCCGTATAATGAGAGAGTATGACACAATCTCCGTCGGGGTCAAAAGGTCAAAGGTGATTGTCGTCTTGGGAAAAATGTTTTTGTCACTAGGAACGTTTTGTGTTTAGCTGAACTTCATTGTTCATATCTGATATTTGCTTTATCACACCGGAACCAAAGTTGGACACATGCTTCATTATAACGAGTGGGAATGACACACGACACCTTGGATTTAAAATGTCAAAGGTCAAGGTCACGGTCTCCTTGGTAAAACCTAGTTTTTATCAAAACTAACATTTTGCGTTTAGCTCAACTTACCAGTTTATATCTCGTTTGATTAAGCATGCATGGCCCACATTGGGACACATCCTTCCTTATAATGGCATGGTATGATACAATTACCTTGACCTCAAAAGGTCAACGTCAGTGCGATAATGACAAAACCCTTAGGTTTTCAAAGCAATAACATTTTGCTTTTACCTCAACTTAGCAGTTCATATTTCATGGTATGTTAATAATCCTGCACCCAAACTTGGATACTTGCTAATGAGAGTGGATGAGACAATTACTTTGGGGTCATAAGGTTAAAGAACTTAGGTTATGGTCATTGATAAGGGTATTGATATGCTTTTCATATCTATTTCATGTTTGCGATTAAGCCTCATAGTTTATTGCAAAGTCGTAAAGTTCCGCTTCATTGTTGGATTTCAACCACATTTAATGCAACTACATTTCTTGTTTATTTATTTATTTATTTCAGGAGCACTGTTTGACATTAATGGTGATTATCTGGCATCTTTCTGGATGGCAGCTGGTGCTATGTTAGCTGCAGGACTATTACCAGTTATAGCACTACTGAGACAACGATTGGAACAACAAGTCAGATGTTAATCGGACAAACAATGCATGTTAATCGACCAAGCGTATCAAACTTCTCCAACAAACTGGACTTAATCCTGTCCACCCTATGATACCAATGGACTTTTCTAGTTTATCCATCCAGCATATGGCGTCAGAATCGATGCGTAGAATTTCGTCATAGTCAATGATGTCATGAATGACGTAGATAAATTCGTCACGAACGGTTAATTACTGACAGACTAAGCGTTGTTGTTGTACGAATTGTATGTGTTTCCTATGTAATAAACATGCTGTTTAATATTTTGATGGGTTAATGTCGAAAGTGGGACAAAGTGTAATGATGTCCTTAGCAGGTAATACAATTACATATTTTTTCATTTGAAGCGCCTCCTTGATTTCCCTATAGATAGCTAACCTCGTAGATGCTTGAAGCTGATTTGTCCAGGCTTAGGCATGCTACGTGTGTAACGTTTCCTTTGTCAGTTTCACTAAACAGATTTTTAGATAAAGTCTGCGTTAATTAGGCCTTCTTCTCCTATTTCGGCAGCATGATGACGACAGTTATCTTATATGGGTCCGAAACATAGGGGTTCGAAAATCTATATATGTTCGAAGCGGGCCAGATTTAATTCTTAATATATGCATTGCATGCACAGGAAAGCACTCCAAATGTGATGTATGGCGAAACGGGTCGCTATCCGTTGAGTACAATCGTCAAAATGAATATGTTACGGTTCTAGGCAGATCTGCGTAACGCAGGTTATGGACAATTGTGCCATAGACAGCAACAGCACCCAGTCAAACTAGTATCAAAATATTCAACAGATTACCTGTATAGTTTTCTGGAAATCGATTGTCAGGGAGTTCAACGATCGATCGATCGATCCCAACACAAGAGAGATGTGGGAGGAGTTTAGCTAAATATGGGCGTGGCATGGCCACAATTTGAAAGGTCAATTGATTTGAAAGCAAGCGTACATCGAATCGAGGTTTTCAATCTTTATAAATAACTTCAGAATCGTTACATGACAATAATAGTTTAGGTCTGCACGCCATTAGCGCATTAGCAGACACCAAATTACATCTCCTACTTTAGATAACAATTCAATTCAACTTAATTTCCATCTGCTTATTAATAGTACTTCTTACAAAATGCTTATAGGTGGCCCATCAAAGGCAGAGCCTATGAGTTGACGGACCCTTTACATATAATATTTGCACATGGTATAATATTACTTAAGATGAATACACAGGAGACATTAGATAACAACATATAATGTTTATCTGTTCTGTTTGTTAGTTTTTATCTTGTGTGTAGAGACAATATACGCCCATACCCGCAAACTTAAATAGCGACAGTGCAGAAACAATATTGCTATATGCAGACGTCATGGTCATTATGGGAAATCCTGCAAATGGCATACAGAGCGCATTATAAAGTCTTAATGAGTATTGTTATCAGTGGAAATTAGTAGTAAATGTAAACAAAACAAACGTGATTGTCTTCTCCTTTTAAAACAAGGGGAAATTTTACCTCTGAGATGAGCAGATTGAAACTGTAGATGAGTATTTATTATTCGGAACACTTTTCAAAAGTATATAGCAGTTTTTACTCATGCAGAAAGTGAAATATTAAACAAGGAAATACAGCTATGTTCCATTTACTCCGAAAAATCAAAGCACACGATATAGCATTTGACCTCATATTCGACAGCATGATGAGGCCAGTTATCTTATATGGGTCCGAAACATAGGGGTTCGAAGATCTATATATGTTGGAAGCATGCCAAATTCAACTTTTAAAATATGCGGTGCATGCAAAGAAAACCTTTCTATAAGGAAATCAAAGAGGCGCTTCAAATTGAAAAATATTTAATTGTATTACCTGCTAAGAACACCATTACACTTTTCCCGCTTTCGAACTTTAAACCATCAGTTGCCAAGTGAGACTGGACGAGGGACCCGAACCGAGAGAAATGACAGACTATGTACTGTTTGTAATAAGCTGGATGGCGGAAAACACTTCCTCTATGACTGCAGCAAATACAATGACGTCAGGACAAAATACATGTCGCAATATTATATCACAAGTACAAATGAAGAAAAAACAAAGGAACTTCTAAGAATATACAATGGTCCATATCCTCAAAAATGTAGGCAAATTGACCTTTCCAAGTATATCCATCGATCATATGACGTCATATGACGTCATAACCAACAAAGTGACGTGTAGGATGACGTCATAATCATTACGTCATAAATTATTCTATTTGTCCCATCTTTAACTCTTAATAGGCCGACACGTTGTACGAATTGTATGTCTCTACTATTTAATAAACATGCTGTTGAATATTTTGAAACTAATGCCTGTATAGTTTTCTGAAAATTGATAGTCAGGGAGTTCAGAGATCGATCGCTCAATCCCAACACGGACGTGGTGTAGGTGGAACTTATATTGAGATGGTGGAGAATAGCTAAAAATGGAACGGTCCACTGCTTATGTTTGCTAAAAGATCCATCGCACTATAAAATATAGCCTACATACTAAAATTACGGTAGAATGATCATAAGATAGGACTCCAATAAGGTAATTAACGCGATTGATATTTTAATTGTAAATTAAATGCATAATCTGTATTTAAAATGTAATGTAATCATGGCACACTACCGCCACAATCGACCTTTCCGGTTTTAGCTATGCCCTGCCCATCTCTAGCCACACAGGTAAGCTGTTGAATATTTTGAAACTAATTTGACAGGGTGCTGTTGTTGCCTAAGGCAACAACAGCACCCAGTCAAATTAGTTTCAAAATATTCAACAGCATGTTTATTAAATAGCAAAGAATTACAAAAACATACAATTCATACAACGTGTCGGACTATTTGAGATTGTATGACGGTCTATATGGAACCCTTTGTTACGTAATGATTATGACGACATCCTACACGCGCTGAACAGATTATGACGTCATATGAGGTCAGATGATGGATGGATACTCTGGAAAGGAATTATCGTGTAAATAGCTAGCCTCATATGCCATTGAGGAGGCCTGAATGTAATAAAGTAAACTTGAACTTGGATTTGTTGAACATATTTTCACTAATTCGACTGGAAAGCATTGTTTGCGCTTCCAGTCAACCCACTTTCAAAATTTTTAACAGACTAGTTCTCGTATGGTGGGTTATTTATTATGTGCTGAGCACGTTTTGAAGTCTAGTCATCGTTTTGTAATCATAATCAGAAAAAAATAAAGATTAGAGCAAAATGGCCTGTGGTAGTAACGGTAGTATCGTTCAACCACGTGATACTACAAGGATGCGGTGTGGGTAGACATGATGGTAGAGTGTTGCGTGCCCGGTGGTATCGCCTGTACCGACGATCTGCCAGTCTCCGTCTGCTGCACCAATGTATCGTCTCTGCACAGCTTCCACTCGCAGACACTGGCTACCAAGTGCCCGTTCCAGTTTATCCATCGATCATATGACGACATAATCAACTACGTGATGCGTAGGATGACGTCATAAGAAATGAAGTCACGAATGGTGTAGATAAGTTTGTCACGAATGCTTAATTGATGACGGACTATGGGTTACTGTACGAATTATAATTCTATATTATTTTAAAAATATGCTGTTGAATATCTTGAAACTAATTTGACTGTGCGCTATTGCTGCCATAGGCAGCAACAGCACCTAGTTAAATTAGTTTCAAAATATTCAACAGCTTACCTGTATAATTTTCTAGAAAAAGATAGTCATACAGTTCGGGGATCGTTCGAGTGTGCGTGCGTGCGTGCGTGCGTGCGTGCGTGCGTGCGTGCGTGCGTGCGTGCGTGCGTGCGTGCGTGCGTGCGTGCGTGCGTGCGTGCGTGCGTGCGTGCGTGCGTGCGTGCGTGCGTGCGTGCGTGTGTGTGCAGCTTATCTAGAGATGGGCGGGGTATGGTTAAAACTTGATTCATGCATTTATGCACTCGACAGACTATTCAATATTCATACCAGGCCTAGATACGATATTCATTGCGCATTGTGATTGTGGCGTCAAGCTACCTGTGACGTAATTGATCCTGACATCATGTACTTGAGTGGCAGGACGGATCCATCCATTCGAATTGTGAGATTGCTAATTAGGTCTACCTGCGGCATTAAGTGTGTCAAATCACGTCACGTGATTCCGGTACGCGGACACGCTGCTGTTAGTCAATAATTCATATTCCATTTCCGCCTCTTTTCATCGCGAATTGCTCAGCTCACATCCCGGATAACAAAGTCTACTGGGCCGGTATTGGGCGAAGTCTATGCCTGCGTTATCAGGATTATGTCGTGTCTCGTATGAATCTTTCTGAAAACACATTAGGTCTGTTATTAAAACAAATGAAATGTAAGAAGATACAGAAAATCGGCGACAAATTGAACAGATTCAGCAGGAATGTACTAATCACAACAACCATAATAACATAACCGATATCGACAAGGAAGTGCACGAATAGTTAAAGTTCTCATGTACCCAAGCCCAAGAAGCCATCTGGCCCCAGCCAACCTTTGACCCATTGTGCTCTTCAACGGCATACGCGAAATCCTATCCAATGTTACTCTTTGCCACATCCAAGACAAGATCGATGACTTCACCGTTTCATGTCAACGTGGCATTAAACATAGACGCAGATGTGCAGAGATTGCATGGGCTTTACGCATGCGGGTTTCAGTAGTCATGCCCAAACACTGGGATTTCCACAAAGTGTGCAATAACATGTCACAGGTTTTCGACACAATTAAACGTTCAACGAGCCTAGATGTACTACGTCAGGCTAGTTGCAATGAAGATGACCTACGACTAGGGAGATTACTTGGAGACACAAAGCTGAGAGCATGAGTCAAGTCAGTGAACTCTGTAGGGTTTGAGACAACAATCAGCTTCCCACAGGGAGATGGTCTATCCCCTGTGGTTTCCACAACACCCCACACCCCACCAGTGTCCATACTGGGTATGCCGCTGGCGATGGAATATGCCGACGGCGTGGATTTCATAGAACAGGACAGGAAACGCCTTGACGAACTTCTGCCAAGCAAACGATAAATTGAGAATCTTTTTATGAATGAATCCAAAACAGATTTCACGCACATGAACCATGGAGGAAAAGTAAAATCGTGGGCTCACTGCTTTGTAGCGCTGCTGACATTGCTCCACGCTGTGTCATGAGGAACATAGCTGTGCAGTCCTTCTGGAAGCTATGGATTCGTAGATCAAAGATGCCCTTGATTAAAAGGCTCCGTTTTACAATGCAACCTACGTGTCTTTGATGTTGTATAACGTTAACAGCTGGACGTTTACAAAGGCAGCTCTGGACAAACTTGATGCCTCCAGTCGGAAACACCTACATACCATCACTGGACTCCGATGGACAGACAGCATAATTTCCAATGATGCACACACGATGTGTAATATATATATATATAGGCACGCGATAGCAGGTATTTGGCAGCTTATGGGCCAATTTCTGGCTACCATATTATGTGAAAGTATTAGATACCATTATTCCTGAACATATTATCAACGCATGTCAGGAATACTGCAACAAATCGACACCGTTGTTAACCCGCTTGTGCCAAAAGCCTGGCCATTATGATGTTAATTAACATAATATAAGTAGCATTTTGAGCGCTTTGGGGCCCGGTTGAGACAAGAGGCGCTACGAGTATGTAGTAAGTACAAACATATTGCAAGTTAGTCAAGGCATACGTCGATCAACACATATTCCATATCTCCTGTAAATTATAGAATATTTATCAGTATACGGGAACCTTAAACCTATCCACCCCCACCCCCCACCCCCTCTCTCACTCTCTTTCTCTTTCTTTATGGGCATAGCGTGCTAAATTTATTACGTGACATGTGCACACATATATGGCCATGTCTCGATCGATATATTGCTATTAAGGTGCAAAGATCTTCCTAACTAAACTAATTATTTATAGTCCGACCCTAATTTGACCAATCATAAGACGATAAATATTGTCTCCGTAACGAATTTGGGCAATCAGTTGCCAATAAATGTATATAAGAACTAACTTGCTTATATGCTCAGGCGCTCGGGTTTAGACAACGTAATAACCGGTAATAGACGTTTATGAGGACACACGACTTGGAAGAGTTGTACCAGGAAACTTGTCGTTGGATCCGATAAACGTAGATTGTATCAATAGTGTGCTTATCGTAAAATTCTAGCCGTGCATTTAGATAATAAATATATCATAAATCGACAGCTTTGGGGGAGCCAAAAGTCATGATCGAATTTATCCGTTTTAGGGCCTCCTGATACATAGAAATTGCGACTGTAAATGTCATTTGATGGCCAAAAGACATGTGGTTCCCTATGACAGGTAGTCCTAATAAGGAGTATGGTGTGGCCAACAAAAGCATGTGACTTTTCAGGGACATTTTCGATTTTTGCGACGCTGTGATATCTGTAGATTGTATTCGTTTATTGATAAACTATAGACAAGGTTGAAGAGATCGCCCCTGCTGTATGAGGCCAAAATATGATGTTTCTTTAACACATGCAGTCGAACGACCACCTATCTTAAAGAACCACCATCGTTTGACCCCAGAAGAGGCATGATTGAGGCCTGCATTAAAGGTGCAGATTTACACCAGAATGCTTGAAAAGCACAAAATTCAATTGTCTAGCTTTTAGGCTTAAGTTGTGTAGGCTAACCTCAATGAAATGAAACGATATAAATTAACATATGTTGTCATTCCGTATAAATTATTATAATTTTGTAGTTGCGAAGTTAAATTATGGACTCGTACACCTCGTTCAAATTTACAACTAAGACATTTATATTAATTTATATGGGGGAAAAAATCACCGTATTTAAAGATCTATTTCCTTTCATTACATTGAAGTACACGATGGAGGGTTCCGGTTTATCAATCAATCATATGACGTCATAATCAACTACGTGGCGTGTAGGTTGATGTCATAATCAATTACGCCATGCATGACTTAGATAAGTGTGTCGCGAACGGATAATTGATAACGGACTAAGCGTTGCTGTACGAATTGTATATCTTTAATATGAACTAAGCGGGGTTGTACGAATTCTGTCTTTGCTATTAAATAAAGACGCTGTTGAGTATTTTGAAACTAATTTGACAGGGCGCTATTGTTGCCATAGGAATATGCCGTAGGCAGCAACATCGCCCATACAAATTAGTTTCAAGATATTCAACAGCTTACCTGTATAGTTTTCTCGAAATTGATAATCAGCCAGTTCATGGATCTATCGATCCCAACATGGTGCCGTGTGGATGTAGCTTAGCTAAAGATGGGCGGGGCATAGCTAAAACTGGAATGGTCCATTGCTGATAACTTTATTGACCACATTTCGATGGCAAATACAGGGAATGTTATAGCCCACACATATTAGACTTGATTTTCCAAGCACATTGAAGTGTATTTTATTGTCGAGGAACAACATTTCGTCTTTATTTAAAAATATTGCGCTTTTTACGAAACGGTTCTGATGTCTGAGAAACCGAAGATTCTCACACGAAGAGGGATTATTGAAAAAGAGAAGGCGATTGTAACAGCGCGGTGCATTGTGGGTAGCAATTTCGGTACATGCCTGCTCAGAACTAACACAAAGGAGGACAGATTACTGACTCAGATGATCCATGCGAATGATACCCAATTGAAGAGACTCAATGCTGCACGTGATCGCGATCGGGAGATATTCATGGCCCGCGCGGCCAGGTTGTCGTCTGCTGCGGCCCGGTTGTCGTCTGCTTCCA